>VZRE01007919.1:0-143523 GCA_013396775.1 Cephalopterus ornatus
GCCCAACGCAGCTGCGCTCGCAGCAACATATAGATTATTATGATTTAGCATTAATCTGTTCTCTTGCCCAATAAAGGTTTATGTAACTGTGCTGAGTCCTAAGAAGCTAAGGATGGTGTGAGTAGCTACTGCCTTTCCCAGTTGCCTTGTATGCTGTGACTTGGTATGTAGAGTCTCAAGATACAGTTTATGCCTAGTCTCCTGGATAGGCGTGGGAATGCCGTGCTTCCAGATCTGGTTAAGAGGACTTAAGGGAGATTGGTGCCTAGTACAGTCAAGACTCGCACAATTCTAGCTATTTTGAGGAAAGGATGTTCAATTGTCTTTGAAGTCCCCTAGATCAACTCGGTGGGCAGACAATTGCTGTAGACCTCGAGCCATTTTGCCCCGATCCCATGCTTCCAATTTTTTTGTAAATCCTGTATTTTTTCTGATCTCCTGGTCTCTTGAGGCAATTGCTGCTGTGGTTCCAAACCATGGAGGTTCCATGCAGCAACCTTCAGGTTGGTGACACCTTTCCACTGACCTAAAAAGCAACTTCAAATGCCTGCCTCTGCATACATGGAGGTTATGTTATTGATTCTCCACTCCTGCAAGCACTTAAACTCTGCAGTTTCTGTCTTAACCTTACAGAGCTGAATACAGTACACTGCTTCCTGCTGAGTGGGCTTTGGTGAAATATATTACTTGAAGTCAGTCAAACTTCAGTGGACTTCAGTAGCAGACAGGTGAATAGGAAACTGTTCAGGGTCTGAAATTTTCATAGAGATCAGTGAAAACTCTTACTGATTTGAATGGGCCACAAGCTGAGTGTATCAGGAAATCTTGTGAGCCCTGTTGAGAATTAACAGGTTATTTTTGGAGGATTACCCAAAGTAGGGATGCTCTGGAGTGGCAGGACTTTAAACTTGTATGAGAATTTATCAGGTATTAATTAGTGTCAATTATTAATGTCTTTTAGTAGAAATATCTTTTTTCCCTATAACCTTTTGTAAGGAAATCTCATTATTATGCACGGTTGAATTTGTGCTTTTTCTATGGCTGTTTCACTTGGTGTTTTGAAATATGCATGAATAGTTTAATTTCATGTAAAAACCTGTGCATAAACCTAGGAAACTGTCAATGAAACTATTGTCTCTTCAGTCTGCTAGAAAAATAGTTCACAACATGCTTGTATGGGGCAGTGATTGTCAGAGCCTGTTCATGGTGACAGTTGTTGGCTGTTCATCTCCTAATTTCCCATTAGAAACAATGGTAGGTCAATCAGTTGCAGTTTGGTCATTGGAAGCACTGTGTTGATTTCTGTTGATAAACTATATGATGGTGTAAACTGGAATAGTTTAAAAAATAGTAGATGTGTTTTCAGTTTTTTAAAGTTTGTCATAAATGAAAATATTCGTTTTCTCGTTGCCAACAAATATCTATTATCCGTGATCTGTAATTAGGCTCACAGCTTAATGTAAAGGATGAGTGGTGCTCACTGAACTGCATCATTGGCCTTATTGTGGTAAAATGACCAATTTTGTTTCACCAGCTGTGACTTTGGAGGCAGGTTGAATGACAGGGAGCACATAAAGCTCTACAGATTAAAATATTTACAGCATACAACTGTGTGTGTATCAGTCAGAATTCAGCAGCAGTTCTTGCTTGATAAGCTTGCTAATGTCTTCGTGTTCTAAGGAACATTGTTCTCCTATATGGGGTGTCTTGTACAGTCTCAACCCTGAATTTCTTACTGAAGCAAAACTCCTGGTGAAAAACAGCATGACCGTTGAACACAATTATAGAAAAACTCCTCACAAGGGCAGTGCATCTGCCTAAGGAAATAGAGCATGTAGTTCCATGACTAATTATGAATTATAGAAAGAACTAAAGGAAAAAGACACAAAGTTGGGAAATAAATGGTTGATTACTTGTCTTGCATCTAAAGAGGACATTTTCAAAAGACAAGTTCAATTATAGCTGCTTTTTCCAGTAATATTCCTATCAACTTCTCACAATTTCCATCACTTATAATAGAAAATAAGACTATGTTGTCCTTCAGCTCCTCATACCTGTGAAAAGGATGATTGAAAGGTTGCATGCAGTGTGTTCTAATTTTATATGAAAATAGTAGATTAAGTTATGTCAGCAAGAGGTAGCTTTTTAGTTTTTCTATGAATGTGTTTTGAGTGCTGCAGAATCAGCGAGGTGTTGGCAGAGTGCAGTGATGTTGTCTGATGCAAGTATACAAAAGCTGTAGAACTCTGTGTGTTGGAATTAACATAGTCTGGAATCGCAAATGGCCCTAGTTTGATCCTAGAGCTGAAGTGCTCAGCCAAGTGTTGTTTCTCTGTGGTTCAGCATCTGATGATGTATGTGAGTTGTTTTACCTTTTCTCTTTAATGTAATACGAATCAGGATATGAATTACAGGTATCTAATGGATTATTAAATTTAAACTGCAGAAGACTTAGTGTGCTCACAAAAAAAAGCTTAGAGTTACCTTTGCGTATCTTGCCTTTTCCTGTTAGCCTAAAACTTGACTTTGAGTCTTTACTGCAGAAATCCACCTCTGGATGTGCCATGGAAGCAGTGGTGTTTTCTGCTATCACCACAAAACAGTTTCTGGTGTCTTAGGCAAAGTGAACGTAGGAAGGTGACACTCTTATGCACCTTTCTGGAATCATTTATGGACATGATGCTGGAAAAGGATGAGCTGATTTTTTACTTTGTAGTTAAGGTGATGTTTTTCTTCACGGGTGACCAGTGTAATTTACAGATGCTAATGAAGTAAGGTTCTGGATTTGTTTATCAGCTCAATTTTATAGAAGGAGTACCTGAAAAGCATCAGTTTAATGGCCTAAATACAGAGGCTCACTAGTTGTATATTTTTACTGCAAAAACAATAAAAATAACATAGTATCTTCTATCAACAAATACAGAAGTATCAAGCTCAGGAAAACATCTGTAGAGTTACAAATTCCTTGGTTGTGTTGATTTGACTCAGCCTCCAAGAGAATAGCTATCAGTGAGAGCTTAGTAGCTTGATAATTTTTTAGACAAAACATGTTCTGTATGGTTAAAAACATGACTTTCTCCTTTAATCATTAACCTGGAAATGACTAAATGTGTTTCCTGAATCACGTCTCCTCTGCTGATCTGTTCTTCTATGATGAAATCCCACCTGTTTCCATCACTGTGTCTTTTTTCAGAATGTTCCTTGTGAGGTTGTTAACAAAGCATCCAAACCATATAGTTTTTGTACACACCATTGTTAACACCATGGGAAGACTTTGAGAGCAGTGTGAACAAAAAAGACAAAACTACATATTTCATGAATAGTAGCAGCTTTTGGAAAAGCAGATTACTTTGCAGTGAAACTCAAAACTTGACAGTTTTGAATTCAGTAGGCATTCTAAAAAGAAATACACTGTACTTCTCAGTACAATGGAAGTTGATGTTATCAGAATTCAAAATGTCAGACAGAGTACCATTCCTGCAACATAAAGACTAATAATGTATACTAATCTCAGCTGGCTGTTCCTTAAAGCTGTTTGCAGAGGTCATGTATGTGGGATGTGTGGACAGATAACCATTTAACCATTTTCATCATAGAGAAAGATGTTCTTAAAGTTTACCTTTCTTTGATAAAGGTTTTTTTTTTCTGGAAGTGTATCTAGAAATAGTTTTGTTGTTTGGGGGTTTTTTTTAATGATTGTGAAAAAATCAGATTCTGTGATGTGCGCAAGCATATGAACCTGGTAAAGGGGAGGCAACCCTGAAATGTTATTGTCATTGAAAATAGCAAATCATATTTTTTTCCCTAATGATGAATTTGGTAGGGGATGCCCATCTGAAACATTCTGGATTTCTTCACTTCATGAAGAAAATTGTATTCCCTTAGTCCCTCAGAGAAAAGTAATAACAGTCATCTCAGCAAACTTGTCAGCCTGCAATGTAATTTGAAGGGTGCTTTTGTTTTGAAAAGATACAGATGAAGAAAAGTGGTCCGTCTATAAGAAAGCTACATTGCAATTTTTTTCAAACCATTTTGCATGTATTTTTTAGAGTAATTGTTAAATGGAACTACTCTTTGAATGAATATGCATGAAAAATTCCAGACTATTGAGCAAATCAGCACTAATTTATGTTGTTTATGCTGTTTGCCTTTTTGTTTTGTGAGATGTGTCCAAGCAGTGTTATGCTGTGGAATGTGGCCATGCTACAAATGAGGTGATTCATGATACAATGCAGAATAATATTGTGTGTTTCTGTTGTAGAATAAGTCTTATTGTGATTTTTTTTCTCTACCAGTTCAGTAATACATGACCCTCAAATGCAGCAAAAGCTAAACCTTGAGGTTTCATAAAACACAAGTGTAATCTCAAAAAGTTAAATGAGGCTTCAGTACTTGGCAAATTTAGAGTTTACAGTGTCATCCAAACTGAATATAGGTTGAAACCCAGACTGAAAATCCTACAGATGGTTGACAGTTTGGGAGTTCTTATGATATCCATACTTTAAAAGTTTTGAACAGAATCAGTGACCTGGGGTAAAGGACTAAAGTGGTGTGATGGCAAGGTTAATGTTGCATTTTCATTTGGGCTGAATTGAAAGGGAAATGTTGGGAAGTACGCTGAGCTGTGCTGACTACCAGCTTCAAAGGTATTGACATAAAAGGAGAAGGACATGAAAAGAGAGCTCAGTGAATAAGCAGCAGAAAGAAAAACCCACAAGGCATCTGAAGGGGACACGTAGACAATTTGACTATTACTTTCTTAATCATCTTTTTCTCCCTAGTGGAACCAGTATCATCTTTGATGATTATCCATGAGATAATTCCAGTAAACATTAACATTTTACACCCCAAAACTTTGTTTTTCAGAAATCCTCCTCCTACTTTGCTACATCCTGAAAAATGGTGCAGAGGATTCAACCATTTCATTTCACAGTGAGTTTTATTTTCTTATAAAAACAGCTTATTCAGCAAGACCTATGTGTGCCAGTCTGAAAACAGAATTTGTTTATGGAGTTGCTGCTTTTGCAGGTTTTTGATTTCAGTTTTCTTTTCATAGACTCTAGACCATGATTCACTTTTTGAAAGCTATACAGTACAGTTTGATCTTCTTGTGTACTTTCTTCACAGCTTCTCTGAACTCCTTAGTTCATTTGCTTTTTGATTTTGATGGAACCTAGAACAGGTTTATAAATATACCTGATTGCCTTGATGGTTTTGCAATGAAATTTTGCATCAAGGAGAAAAAAGGATTAGCGATAAGACTGCTGGTCAATTTAAAATAATAATTTGAAAGATAAGAAAAAACATAATTGCCTTTTTTCCACTTTACTAATGTTCAGTACATTGTATACCCAATATATGTAATTGAGCACCAATTGTACCAAAAGCATAATGGATGCAGCTGTCATCAAACTAAAATATGCATTTGCTTTACTTTTTTCTTTTTACAGTGAAACTAGGAAATAACAATTTAGTAGTTGCTAGCATTATATTCAAAAATCTTACAGCAACTTTTATGAGTGATTTTCAGTATTTTTCAATATTTCACCGGGACCTATTATAGCCCAAACTGTGTAATATGGGGAATAGTATTATAAAACCCTTGTGAAGTTTACACTGATCAGATAACCAAATACTTGAACACTGCTCCTCAGTAATGACTCTTCAGGATAGGTTTGAAAATATACACATCTGCATTTTCAATCTGTTCCGTTCCTTGATGCATGTAGTAACTTGTAGAGTACAGTATCCCTACCTGATACTTTTTTCAGCTATTTGTGTAGTAGTGTCCTTCCATTTTAGGATAAGTTAAAAATAGGTAAACTATTGCAAATTTTATTACTAATCCATGAAAAATGTTATTTACCATGCTGATCTTTGAGTGGGCAGAAAGGTGAGGTACAGTGTAATGTTTGGCCTACAAAGGAAGGCCATTACTGTCACTGCTGAAGTGTACCTCAGAATCTCTTCCAGTGCAGGTAGTAGAAGTACATTCCTCTAGAGCAAATTGACCCAAGTTCTGGTTCTCCATAATGCATGTCCTTGTTTACACAACAGTGGACATTGTGATCTGTAGCATATTCAGTGTTTAATTACAAGGTTACCAGGTGCTGGTTGAATTTCATTCTATTATAGAAAAACATTGGGTTTATTGTAGTTAAAAACCATAGTCTATTTTCTAGGGGACTCTATAAGTGGTGGGTTATATTCCACTTGTGCTTTAGGAAATCACTGCACCTGGTAAATAAGATCATGTTCCTGTCTCAGAAATGTTGTGCATTAACCTTCAGCATTGTTATATAAGTTTTTCTTTCTTGGTATCTTCCCTTTTAGAAGTCACCATTGAGCTTGAGAACAATACAAAAACTCGGTTTAATATAACATCTGTTCATTTCAGCATGCACTATTCATAAAACAAGTCAGATGTTAATACTTTATGGCTAAACTTGTTTTTAATCTAGTCTTTTGGGGTTTTGATACCTTCAAATTATATATTTTTAATCACATGGATTATTATTTACTTTTGCTTAATTAATTCCTCACCAGCAACTTTTGCAGGTTCTCAAATCTTGCTTTTCATTTTTATAGTAATGTGCACAATGAAGTAAGGAAATATGCTCATACACAGTCTCTTAATATGGAGAAATACAACTACTGTAATAAATATAGCTCCCATTAAGAGAATCCTGAAGTGGAATTCTCTGTGATATTGTTTGATTCTTGGGCACATGTTAGTAAAGTTGTTAATAGAGGTTATAAGATGTTTTTGTGGAGCCTTGGATTTACATCAGTGAATTTCCTAGAAAAATTTAAATAATGAAACATTGGATCATACAACTGCAAACCTTTTAGCCATTACTGATAATTGGCTCATTTATATGCATTAGTTATGCATTTGTTGATGCCCACTTTGTGACAGCGTAGCTATGATAAATTAAAAGCAGTGATTGTATAAATTCCATACTGCCTTTTATCCATATGTTAGGACCTTGCCTGATGTTTCTGTCACCCTTGTGATGAGTGGTTAGCTTTTGAATAATTTCATTATCTACCTCCTTCCTGACTCTAACATCATTTGCATAACAAGCTTATCTAGTTCAAGTTGTGGGCCAGACCTGTGTACTGACAAAACCCGAGCATACAGCTTTGACTAAGCATACTTTTGATCTCAGTTCTGTTTATGCAGTAATTTTATTTATGCCAAGATTGCCAAACCTGGTTGCTGTAGCTTTTTTCACCCCACATTCTCATCCCTTTAAATGCCACTGTCTCAAGAGGCATTTTTGTTATAAGTGTTCTCTCATCTATTACAGTGATTTACAATATTCCTGAGCTGAAAGTTTTAACATACTGTTGTTGGTAACTCTTTAAGCTGTTAAAATAGTGGGCTTGTATTTTTCAGAAATGAAGTCTGCATTTTTAACTATGATACTAGTGCCCCAAGAAATAATGATTTTGCAGCAGCATTTTAGTCGGATGCAATAGTTACAAAATCTGAATGGAGAGAGTATCAAGAGTTTCTATTCCCAGCACTATTGACCTTGACTTGAGATGAAGGCTGCAATGTGTTGTTCTCATAAGGATTTTTACAGTGAAAATAGTGAATCTGAGTTAGATATTTTGCAGGCAGGACACGGTTTCAACTGTCATTTCTGGCAGTGGCCTGATTTTGTGTTTGGTGTCTACTAAGATACATGCAGCCCATACATACTTCTGGAAGATCAGTAAAGTTCTGCATGTGTGTATTTATCTGTACTACTGTGATTGTGCATGAAAAACTTGGCACTCCACTCATAATGTGAGAGATTAATAATTACCTGTTTATTTTATCTACATATTATTAGGATTTACTATTTCTGTAAGACCACGTAAACAACCACAGCAGTTGTTGGAGGATTGGCATCTAAAAATAATATACTTTTGTGTATGTTTGTTTTTGTGCTGTACCTGCTTTGAAGAGTTCACTCTAGTCATTTCCCATGAATGTTTATGAAGATTTTTTTTGATGACTGCAGCGTAGATGACATTGCTCTCGTAGGTTAACAATTTGTGTCCACCACCATTTTAGACATACAGTGCTTCAGAATTGGTTCATAAAATAATACATTAAAATGAATAAAAATTACTATTCACAAAATTATCTTACATGCTGCAAGTAATTTTCTTGGCACTTTAAAACTTGAATGATCCCTAGGGGTAAATAGAAGAGTTAATGTGTTCTTGGATCAGAAGAATACAATAACTTTTATTTACATTACATCACAAAATGGTAATTTTAATTAAAATGAGCAGTGGTATCTCCAGAGACAGACATTCTCCTTTTAAATTTATTTAATCAATGATTAGCTATTATGGTTCTTTGAATTAATTAGTCATTATTGAGCTGGAGGGAATTAAAGAATTAAGAAATTCAGGAAGTAATAAAGTCAAAATGTGAAGTTAAGGATTTATGGTCACATTTATCATCAAAATGTAACTTTTAGCAATGACATTGCAAATACAATACAAATATAATTTTTCATCTTGATAAACTCACTTTTTTGTACTCAGTTTAAGCATGGCTTCGCAAACTGAATTCCATATTGATGAGTCTACATTCAGATTTATTCAATTAATAGATCATCTAGATTATATAGGTTTTAAATGGTTCATTTAGATCTAACCTCTCTGAATGCAGGCAAAATTTTTTCCCAATCTAAGCAATTGTTTAGTGACATTCTGTTCGTGTTACATAAAGAACATTTTACTGTTTCTGTCACTGAGAACATGATACGCATTTGACATAACTTATTAATTTCACAGTGTCTAAGAGGACAAAAAGGTTTTCAAATGTCAGAAATATACAGACTGATGTGTAAGGTTACCACCAAATCTTCACGTTTTCCCATTTCATTCATCGATGTAGACTCGCAGAATCTGTCTACAGATGGACTTGAAATGCTAAATTTTAGTACCTCACAAAAGATCTCCACCACTTTTGAATATTGTGTGAAACATATATCTTTATACAGAGAAATGGATGTATATAATGACTACAATTATCTTCTACATTCTATGAGCAGTTGTAGTAAAAAGTCTGCCTCAAATCAGCTGCACATTCTAGTGTCAAAGTGGGATAGGTACCTAAGGGAGAAAGTTTGGTACAAATGCAAAACATAATAAAGAGTTTTGATTGTAAAAGGTTCTGAAGTCTGTGTTCCTGGGTCTTCAAGGACAGGCCAAAGAAATAAAGCAGACTCATTCCTGGTGAAAGGCTACTCATCAGTTTCCTCATACAATAAATAAATGTATTTGATGGTTTTTTAGAGGTTCCCTAGAATTTTTCTGTTTGTATTTCTGTTGTCACTACTAAAATTCTAAGGATTTCAACGAGAGCAACTGTCTGACCCATTCTAGGAGCTGCAAGAGGTGCCACTCCAGAGTTTCCATTGTTTGTTCTCTAAACCATGTATATAGCCAAACTAATTTGTTATGCTTACTCAGCCCAAATGAAACTGGGAAACCTTGTTGTAATTTTTTAAGATTTAGAAGAGGTAAAGCTATTTAATACACCTAATTTTACATTTCAGGTGTGTGTTGTAAATTACACTATATGGTGCTTGATGTTGAATATTAAACTGAAAGATTTATTAAGAAAAAAGGTGCTGGCGACATTTCAGTGTTTGAGTATTTGTCTCATTGTTAGGGAGGATTAGTAATTTACAGCATTTGCTACGAAAAGGCAGATCAATAATGTTGTGTGTTCTGACCACCAGAATTTATACTATGCATGTGATTATTGAGTTCTTTGTCATAAATTCAGTCTTTCATCCTGATATCTGATTGTAGCAGAATGAACAGTAAAATCCTTATTATTTATCATAGGATGCTGTTCAAGACAGGAGACCTATTTTTAACCTACATATGTGCCCTTAGTTCCCAGGGTTTGCTTTTCACAAAGCAGCAGCTATAAGTGGTCCTGAAGATAAGATTATTTGTATCTTGTGTGTCCTGTTGAATTAGGACTGAAAACAGAAATGCTGTTGGCAAAGCTGTCATAGTTTTTTAGTTCATTTTTTGCAAATGAGTGACCTACAGCAGTGGGGGTTGGGCAGGCCTGGAACTGGAAAGCAGGGAAGTGTCAGAGAAGCAGGCACATCCCTACATCATTATTACAAATGTAATTCATGAAATATCTTTTCTTCTCCCCCTCTCTGCTGCGTGTAACTGACCATTGTCTGTCACAGCTACATGTGGTACAGAGGTAGGAGCAACACTCAGAGTTACAGATTGGAACAGAGCATTTTAACCAGCTTAAAAAACCCTCAGAGATTGTTACTTTTCCTTCCTTGACAGGAAAGTTTCTGACCTAATGTACTTGGCCTAGATGATCTTGCTTGTCAGTGTCTGTCCTTCCATTTCTCAAAAGAGGGTGCTCAACCCAGTTGGGGTCATGCTCTTGATTTCTCTTGATTAATCTTCCATCACAAAACAACCTTGTGATGGAAGGAACCAGATGTGTTGGGGGGGGGGGGGGGGGGNNNGGGGGAGGAATGTCTCAGAACCCAGAGACCTCCTTCTCCCTGCTTAGGGAGAGGTTCAAGAGTATATGACCTTACTCTTTCTCCTCTCCCTCTGGGAAATCTCCATTCTAGATCCCCAGATGAGCCATCTTTATCTTTGGGGGCAACCTGGTAGCTGCATTTTCTGGGATTAGGAGAAGAGGATCTTAGCATTTCAGGATGACCTGAAGTCCTGGTTCAAGACCCGGGAAAGCTCATCTAATAGGAGAGTCCTGGAAAGATTCCTCACTGCTAGGCAGCAGGTACTTGTGCAAGCAGTGAAGTATTTGGAGGGCAGGGGAGAGTGGTCTAGAGCTGTGCATGGAGAAGGTGATGGGGAAAGCACCCTGAAGACTCAGGTAATGGCAGAGAGATAGGGACTAGAGGAGTGACAATGAGGACTTTATCTAACTATTTGTTGAACAGATCAGAGGCTTTATATCTCTGTCACCCAGAGGTTGTTGTGCGGATTCCCCAGCTTTAATACAGAATATGAGACGGAGTCATCATTTCTTCCAAGTATTAACCTGTGCATCTTCTTTTAACACAAATGTTAAACATTATTAGATGTCTGGTTGGATATTTAGTTTATGAGGCAAAACAAATTCTAGCAATCCCCTGCTAGACCATAAGAAATCATCAGAAAATGTAGCATTTACAGAATGTAATAATTGAAGAAAACAAAATACTGGAGATAAATCATAATGTGCCTAAGCTATGAGAGTTGGAACTGCTTGATTTCTTTCTTTTTAAAGAAAGTACTTTTGGTCAAATAGACCATAATAGATCTGATGAATTTCTGAAAGAAATAACTGCTGCTGCTTTACTTAGGTTTGGCTGCAATAGTGAATGACATTAGTAATTATTTTCTATTTCTGAACACACAGGAAACTTAGACCACCATTACAGTTCTTATGAAATCTGTTTCTTTCTGTTTATTCATTAGTAAATATTAGCTCATGAAGGCTGTTAAATATCTCTCTTTTTCAGTCACCTGATTTGCTGCTTGTGAAATGGCAGTTTACATTGTCTGGACCCAGCAATTCCATCAATGTTATCATGCAAGTGCAAGCAGCCAGTGAATTTTTAGAGGCTGTCTCAGATAGGCCTGTGTATGGGAGTCTGCTCTTACCCTCTGCTAATAAATGCTTCATCTTTGCTTGTAATTGTGGCAGAATGGAAGTGGTGCTTAGGAGCCTGGCTGTGAGATTGCAGCAAATGGCTGCAACCTATGTTTAATGTAGTGACACTAATGAATTCTAAGAATTAATTTTCAGCTAAGAAAGCATGATGAAAGATACTAGAATTTCAAATTAGGTAATGGATTGACTTTCGTCAAGGCAAACATGTACAGTATTTGTTTCCTTTTCAATCTGTACTTTCTGTTATTTTAGATTCAAAAAATAGCAGACCAAATATATTTTCATCATACTTTATTTGAAACCCATCTTGTAGTAGATTTGCCAGTCAATTTTCTCAGTTCAAACTAATGCACTACTTTTTTAATTTCTGTGGGCTAAACAAATTGGCTGAATCTGCAGGTACAGCACATTTACTGGCTTTATGAGTAATTGCAGCATGGTTGATATTTGACAGTGCCTAAACTAACTGTCCAAATTTGTCTTAAATGAATGCTCAGATGAGCAGCTGAAGATGTTTTAGTTTTCTCCTTTTCTCAGAAGCAAATCCTTCAGTGACAGGGCTTCTTAATGTTGTTTTTTACTTGCACAACACACGCACTGATTGCAGAATATTTTCTGAGAGGTGAAATTGTAAAAGCTGTTTTGTGACTGTAGTCTTTCAAATGTTATTATCACTGAATTTTTGTGTATTGCATCTTGATTTCTCTCTTCTGGCCTGTGTGTTAGGTACATATCCTGACTGAATTCACTGGCAACTTTGAATTCAGACACCCATATGATTAACTTTTCCACACATTATAGTTCTAAGTCAGGGTGCAGGTCAGTAAAAAACTCTGTGATAATGCTCACCTTTTTGCAGGCTTTAGCATTGTAAGAGTTGATATTCTATTTCTTTTTTTCCTAAAGAGCGTTACAGTGTCAATTCTGCTTCCAGTGAAGGAGATGATACCTTTCTGAACACTTGCAGTGACACTGGCAGTTTGATGCATCATTCTTCATTAGCACATAGGTAGTGGCCCAAGGACCTTTATTTTATAGGTGATGTTGAATAAGAACTGCAGCAGCAGCAGGCATTCATGTTGCACTGAAAAGCAACACACTTGAAGTAACAGTGTGTAGGAGCAGAGCATGTAAGTATACCTCAGAATATTAATGGGTCTTGTCTACATAGAGAGAAATTAGGACAAAGGAATATACACCAAGAGGAGAAACATAAGGACAGTCTTTTCAGTGTCACATGACAGCTCTCCATCCTGCATTCCAGGCCTGGTGATACATCGAATGGGCACTGAGTATTTGAGTACACACTGAGCCCACAGTACCTACTGTGACTAAGCTGCAAGCTGGTTACCACATTTGAAACATCCTAAGGAGTAATTTCTAGAAGTCACTGTGTCAACACCTCTGCTGTTTTAGAGCTAAAGGAGAGTGTATGTGCCATACACACTTGAATTCCCTATGGCCTATTTGGTCTTTCTGCTGCTGTGTTCCTAAAGTGCTGGGAACTTGCTGTTTAACTTGGTGGGTTAAATCAACCTCAGTGGAACTGTACATTCTCCTGTCAGTCTCTCCCCTGAAATGAAATAGAAGTATTTACACACAGAGTTACAGACATGAATGTAAGCGACTCTCCCTCACTCTTGCACAGCTGTTAGTTTTGAGCTCTCTGCTTTGTTATGTCATCTCACTAACCATCTGAAAGGGCTCTGTTCTTCCAATGCGGGCACAAACTTGGCAGTAGGTTTGCTCTGTCTGAGCTTGGAACAGAGTTTGATCACAGAATTATGTTGATATGTCTTGTGTCATTACCTTGGTCATCCTGTCATTTAACAAATTTTTAGTTGCATGTCAGGTGAAATCCTAAGTGACCACAGATTGCAGAAATATCCTACTACCGGAGAACAAAGGCTGCATATAGATGGAACGATAGATAAACATCAATAGTTGTAAAAGTGAAGAGTAGCATGCACACAAAGTCAGTGGGGCAGGACTATGCAACAAAAACAAAGGTAATCCTAAAATAGTCTTCAAGATCACTTCCCTCGCAGAATTTACCTGTGCTCATTAAAACACCTGCCAGACCTAAACAGCTCACAGTTCAGGTGTGTAATAGAGAAGCTAAGAATTTTTTCTCCAGAATGTTTTTCTTCTGTCTCTTCTTGCTTGGCTTCCTTAATGAATGCAGTATCCTGGACATTTGGATGTTTTACTTAGGGGCCATCTATATAGAAAAAGTGTCTCTAGAGGTGCATTGTTCCAGAGCTCAGAGTATAATTCATATTAATAACTACAAGCCACCAGGTCAAAGGTCTGTATGTTCTTCACACTTTTGATACACACAAGATATCCTGTCTGAAACTGTGTGATTTATTGAAGAGAATCCATTTAAACTCTAATGTTATTATCTGAAAAGCAGCTGTCTTTTGCAATAGGACAAAGGGTAATGATTTTAAACTAAAAGAGAGTCAATTCAGACTAGATACCTAGAAGGTGGTGCAACACTTGAACAGGTTGCCCAGAGAGGTGGTAGATGCCCCTTCCCTGGAAACATTCAAGGTCAGGTTGAACAGACCTCTGAGCAATCTGATGTAGCTGAAGATGTCCCTGTGCGTTGCTGGGAGTTGGACAAGGTGCCCTTGAAAAGTCCCTTCAAACAGAAACTCTTCTATGATTCTATGTCATAGGCTCACTTTGATTCAGTTATAGTACTGAAAAATCCTTTCTGTAATCAAATTCAAAAGAATATCTATTAGCAATATAACATAAATACTGTAAATTTGTAATTATTGACAGAAGGGTAAAAATCATGAGTGCATGAGCTTTTCAGACTGAAATCTCAACTTGGGATACTTGCCATGTGTCTGTGGTTCTGTATACTGCATAGCTTTTGTTGTTTTGTTCTCTTTTCCCCTGCCTTCGTGATTAATGTTGTCTTTCTTTTCAAATGCTTTTTTCCTTTTTCTCAGGAAACATGAATTTAAACAGGATTGGCATGGACTATATTGTCTGTGTGGTTGTATTGACTTTTAAAAGCCCCAGATTACAAAAAAAGAAAAGAAGTAGGGGGGATTGTCAGAACCTGTTCAAGGCTAGTGATGGATCTTTTCATGGAGGGGAAGGACTGGTATTTATAACCTTGTGCTCAGAGGGATGGAGATAAACCAGGTTATGTTACTTTAGTGTTTCTATCAGGAGACTACAGTTCTAGCCTATAGCAACATTCACCAAAATAGTTCCAAAACCAGTAACACATTTTACAAGCTTGCCTTTCTGGACTAGGTGTACCAAGAAGAGGCTGGAAAAGTGGTTTTCAGGAACGTAAATTATTAAAGTTGTGTTCAAAGATATTTCAGGATCATTTTAAGACCAGAATTTAGGCTTCAGTAAAGTCTTTGAGGTGAGGCTAAACTTTAATAATTTGCTAATGTGTTTGGTAGTATTTTAAATCAATTAATTTGTATTTTTTAATGTAGTATAAATTCTGCATATTGTTATTGTTATTACTAGAATATAAATTTTAAAAGATATTAGTTTCATTGAAGTGTTTGCTAAAATGATAGTCTTTATTTGTGATATTTGGGTCTGCAAAGGAAGTACTTTAGATATATCACTTAATATCAGCAAATATGAGAAGTAATTGTGAAGTATGTAATAAAAATGCATCTTATCAAATAAATTCATTTTTAACTACAATTTACTGATAGGTACTAGAAGGGAGATATATTCTGAATTGCAGCGTTTCTTTTTCACGTTCTCAAATAACGTTGGTATTATTATTTGAGCAAGATGAACAGAATACTTTAATATTAATAATTAGAGGATACTTTAAAGCAGTCTAATCAGGTTAGACCATTCTTCTATTTGAATGGTATTATTTCAGCTTTATTACAGAAAATAATTCAACCTGAGTGAAGGCTTCTTCAGTTTTAATTCTTGGTTATAAAAATTAGTGTGGTACTTTATTTTATGCTGATTTAATAGGATGTATTTACTCATTTCTGGTTCACCTGTTCCCATCACAGACAGCACTTTGGTACTCTGGCTAGCATTAATTCTGACTGATTCCTTTCTTTTCCATACTGAATCATACAGGCTTGCCAAATTTTGTATAATTATGCTAACACTTGTCATTGCAATATAGAATATCTACCTGTAACATTCATTTAAAAACCAAGGCTCTATATTAAATTGTTCTGATTACTGTTGTATCACATCTTTCAGTTGTGGTTTTTAATAGGCTGTATCCTACAGTTCATAGTCAAACTCTCATCGGAGAATAGAGAGAAAATTAAAGTGAATAAAGTATTGTCTGTTCATCTTAGATTAAGTTTTACGTATATTAACTGCACAGCACTTACAAGATAAGATGCCATTTTTTTCATAGTAACCTAGTTACAGTTAAAAAGAGAGATTAAATAAGCTCAAATTCATAGCCTTTATGCTAGTACACTTGTAGGGTGAATTCACTTAGCTAAGTATTTTATGCCAGATTTATTGCAATATAGAGGAAGAGACTTTTTACATATTGAGGAACTCAGGTTTGTGGAATAAGAAACTACTGTACAGTAATAGCCAAAGCTGACGCAAATCATGCCATAATGAAATAACGTCATTGCCTGAGACCCCTGTTTCTCTGTCACAGGTGTCTAATCAAAGATTTTGAAAAGCGTCCTTCAGTTACCCATCTTTTGGAGCACCCATTTATTAAACAAGTACATGGTAAAGACATGTCTCTGCGAAAACAGCTGGCTGAGCTCGTCCAAGAACAACAGCAGCTGGGCTCCATAGCCAAAACAAGGTACTGTATTGTACAAGGTACTGTATGTACCAACATACATGCTACAGCCCTCCTTCCCCACACTAATCCTGGAAGCACAAATTGAAACTTCCAATGCACAGACATTTACTGTTTCAGATGATCATAGTAATGCATTGACTAGCAGTATTATTAGCAGCAAGTGCTGCTTGCCATGTAAATGCAAAAGATGCGTTTTCCCTTTGATACTTCTTAAAGCTGGTTTGATCAGTCATAATGCAACCTACTCCTTTGCCTTCTTACTTCCACTGAACTCTTTTCTATAAGTGTTCTCTTCTGGCTCAGTCAAAAAGATGCTAATAATTCCAGAATGTTCTGGTTTGTGGAAATATGTATTGGTGTGAAAAATTATATTGTACTTTGGTAACAAATCTTTAAAAAATACAACTGTATTCACGTGACTACTAGAAAAGGTTAAGAACAGAACACTCTAAAGATTGCTGTTTGATTAGATGCTATTAGTAAGAAGGCTGTTCAGTACTTAAAGTAATTGCTTTGTCTGTAGTTTAATAATAACTGCTGTTTTTCATTCAGCCTAGTTATTTATTTTAAAATGTGCTTAGAAAGCAATGCATGTTTATCAACAGCAGTGGGATCTTTTGCTTTTGAGGCTGATTGTAAATATGTCTTAGTTTAGTTGTTGTCCAGAGGGTGGCAGAATTTCACTGTTTCAGAAGAATTAAATGCAAATGAACACACTGTCCCAAGCTCAGCAATCATTCTGTAATATGAAATTTGTCTAGAGTTAGATGTGCTCTGGCCCGTTTTTATAAACGAACACCTACTAATGTTGATGAAGAAAATTAAATGTCTTGATTCATAAGTCATAAACATGTATATACTTACATGCCATAAGACTGTAGCTTAAATGCTAAAATCCCAAACAAAAATGTAGAAGTTAAGAAATAGCTAGTTGTAAGTACAGTTTCAAGGTGAATTTGACTTCTGTGGATGGGGTTTTGGGTTTTTTTGTGGGGATGTTTGTTGTTGGGGTTTTTCTTTGTTTGTTTGTTTTCTGGAAAAACATACTAGGAACTGCTCACTGTGGGTGAGGTTGCTATGCCAGTGTTACAGTAGAATTTTCTACTTTATGTAGCCTCCTAAGCAGAGCTCCCCCATGTAGCACCTCACAGATCACACTGCCTACAGCTGTGCTATGGCTGGCCCAAAAGATATGGGAATTTTTCCAGCTGTTGACCAAATTGCAGATATAGACAGAGTGAAATGATTCTTGTGCTAAGAGGACCTCTGAAATGGATTTGTCATGGTATTCCAGTACATTCTTCTAGGATCGAGCTCCATAATGTGGATTGACAAAGAGTCAAGACCAGGACATTTCTTTTCTGAAGCCTTTCCATGTATTTATTAACTGAGAGTGCTGACAGACAAGCTTCTGCACCTTATGCATGACTGGAATGTAGGAAGGATTTTGCTTCCCAGCGCCCTCAGTATGAATCACCTAAGGAAGTTTAACTCCTTGTCCATCCTGTCAGCACCTAACCCTACTTAAATATTTTGTTTGCAAACAAAAATCTTTCTGATTGTTTTAGCATTATAATACTGTGGTATCCTTACTTGTTCTGTGAAGAACCAGCCCTCTGTGATCAGGGCTGAGAGCATGCTCTGTGAGGACAAAAATTTAGTGATCATTTGCCATTGAAATCGACAACATATTGTTCAGAATGATTTTCTGAAGATTTGAAACTTGATCAAATTTGTACAAACTTTAGTGAGATAGCAAAAGCATATCCCTGCAAAATATCAAGTCTATGGGCCAGACAGTTAATACTGGGCTACAAACATAAGATTATTACAAAAGAACCAACCACCAAGAGCATCTAATTATAATTTTCGCCTGAGGATAGACATAGCCTCATAATAGTAAAAAGCTTGGCTCTGTAATAGGGATATTGTACCCCCTAGGAAAATTGTTACCAATTAAAAGCCTTTAAAACCTCTGTAATGCATTTATAACATAATTTTCAATACAGAATATGACATGCAGAAGAACATATGACCAGATGGTACTGTAAAAAATTGACTGGCATTCATTTGTAGTGATCTGTACAAGTCATCTGAATGTATAGTCATTGCTTCAAAGTAAATAGGCCAGTTCAAACCCGTGTTAAGTAAAACCTTTCTATTATACCATTGAATATATGTGCATGTTTTTTCTGTTTATTGATGCACCCATGACAGGTACAGTGAAATGTCCATTGGTTTCCTGGTGTTCAGACTTAAAGAAGAATAGACGCCCTCTTTTAGGAGTACAGCAACACTACAGATCAATCATTTAAAAGATAAATAAGAGGAAATATTCTCAGAGCACAGGCTAAAAAGTTCCAGAAATGGAAAAAATCATCAGGATGCTTGTGTTAACAGCACTTCTTTGAGGGAAGCCAGGGAGTTACTGGTGATGACAACTGATCAGGAGGTATCTGTGCTTTGTCTTATATGAAAGTCTTCCAGGATCAGTGTTTTGGATTTGCATCTTTTGATTCTGTACTGACTCAGCACCTGTGGGGTTTTTAATAGGGTTCTCCTTCCAATGGAGTTATGCCAGTTTTGCCTGTCTTGGTGCATCACTTCAGGTCATTGTGCCTAAGAGCAAGCCTACAGACTAGAAAGTCAGTACTACTGATTTAGAGCATATGATGGAGAGACATGGAGAGCTGATCTAGGAGTGCACTGCTAATAAGGAGAGAACTGGCTTCTTTTATTTTCCCACAGCTCCCAGGAACAAGCTCACGATGCTGTTTTTATTGCAGCTCCAGTGATTGTCAAAAACCTCCTGAGCTAGAACTTTTACAGAAAGAGAAAATAACTAAACCAGCAGAAACACATAAATAATTTTCTACTCTCAGTGATTGCAGAGAGGTGCCTCAGGTGATAAAGCTGAAGTGAAGGAGGGAATGCTTCACATGACCAGGAATGAGCGGGAGAGTGGTAGAAAGAAGCAAGCTGTCCCCTTTTGACAGGATCATCTGGGTTGATCTCTGGAGTCACAGACTGAAACATCTCCTTATTTTAGTTTCTTTCATTCTTCTTTTGTAGACTTCTTTGTGTGCAGTATAGCTAGGCTTAACTTCAGCGCATTTCTTCAGGCCTCTGAACTGAAGGGGCACTTTATTGGCCTTGAGCTCAAGGGAGTCTGCTAACATAAACATTTGTTGCCATCCTCTGTTTGTTGCAGACAAACATTTTGTCACTCTTCCATGAGGCAACTTACTAGAGAGTTTTATACTCTGTAATTTTCTTTAGGTTAAAAATGAAAAATAAAATGTTTATGCTAGTAAAAGACTATTTTTAAAATTAAAAATTACATTAACAATTCTTCCTGCTGTTTTTGCTGAAAAAGATACTCTTTGAAATTTTTACACCAGCTCTGTTTTTCTCTAAATTATTTACATCAGTGAGATGCAGGTATCTTCTATCCTTATGCAAATAGGCATTTTCAGTTACAGAAAAACCAGCCAGAATACCTCTTTTTCCACACTTATAATGCAAAAGAAGATTCTTTTTTTCATCTGTTGGCATCTTTTTAGACTGAAATCCTTGAGTTTTGCCATTTCAGTATTAGCACTTCACTCCTGCAATGCCTGTTTCTTATAGTCTCATGGGGAAAACTTGGTGAGGAAGTCCAGTGTTACAACTGTGTAAGGATGAGCTCCAGATATGGATCTTTCTTATCCATATCCCTTTTATACTCTATCAGTTAACTGTGTGTGTTTCCTAGCAGTACCAGGGCATAATTGCTGATTAGCAACAATACACTTTTCATTAACAGCTTTGACACAGAAACAATTATATTAAGTTAATTCTAAGAAACTTATTCAGTGTTAAATAGCCCCCTAGTTCTATTTTTGTAAAAGTTCTTCAATCCTTGAAAAATAGAGGTTAGTACATCAGAACAGTGCTTCGCATGTTCCAGCTATGCTGAATTTTTCTTCCCCATCAAGTTAAATACATTGTTACTTTTTAACACATGGATACTGATTTCTAGTTCATCTTGGGAGTCACAGCATCTCTTATTCCCATCAATATATAGCTGCTTCTAGGCAGAAAGCATTTCTTAGAATCAGAGAGGATGTTGTTACAGGCTCTCACTCATTTTTTCCTATTTTTTCTGGTTGTTTTTTTTTTCCTTTAATTTACCAATTCTGTATTCACAGAGAGACTGTGAAATTGTTGTTCAAATAGTATTCTAATGTATGATAACATTGTGAGAACAGGAAATGTCTTTCATTCCTAAAGATTTGTATTGCATGTAGCATTACACTGGAGAACAGGAAAAAAGTAAGGAATCTAAGTTAGGGTAAGGTGTGAACAACAGAATATACAAACATTGGTCAGGAATGATAAGCAGAACTATAAAAATATTTTTGTTACAGTAATAATAACAACTGAGTATTGATAGACTCAGTGTGCCTGAGTGTGTCTAATGCTGTAAAAAGGGTACACAAGTCAAGATAACCATAAACTTGCTCTATTTCAGGGATAAGTTCTTCAAGATAGAAATTCGTGTGATTTCACGTCAGTAAAATACCAAGAATGTTTAGGCACTCCCTGAATTACAGTACAAAAACATGGTAGAGGTTTGTGTTCTGTTCCTCATTCTCTCTCTGAATTGCTGTGTAACCTCTGGTCTATCACTTGCCCTCCATATTTCTGTGTTCCTTCGCTTAAGAAATGACTGCTAATAGTTTTACTCGATATATTATACCTACCAAAAATAGATAGCAGTCTGTCTGAGGCAAGAACTTTGGTCTTTTACTTGTTCTATAAAGCTGTACTATACCTTTGGTCACTGTAGACCTGTTATTGAAGAGAAACGTGCATGGTGC
Organism: Cephalopterus ornatus; assembly: GCA_013396775.1. Classification (NCBI taxonomy): domain Eukaryota; kingdom Metazoa; phylum Chordata; class Aves; order Passeriformes; family Cotingidae; genus Cephalopterus; species Cephalopterus ornatus. The sequence continues at coordinate 21,344 of VZRE01007919.1, forward strand.
CTGGAGCTCTAGCCATTTTTATTTTCATTCTTTCTGCCCGTAGATTCTGAGGAAGGCTCTAGGCAAAGATACGTAACAAATTGTGGATATTGTTAATTTTCACTTAACAGTAAACATTCACTCTGTTTGTGTAGGCTATATTTTTGTTAAACAATGTTCGTGTTTGATAATCCATTAAGGGAGATTGTGAGAGAGCTGCTCACTTCCCAAATACGCCTTTTGATCTCTTGAACTTATTTGCGTGGTCTGTCGCCTTTTTGATTTGTAGTACAAGAAATTCCAACATCCAGGCTGATTGCCAGCCTGCTGAAGGAAAAAGTCAGAAGAGATTTAGTCTGTTTCCTAATATTGCTAAATGTTAAATGACTCTTTGTGCTGTCTACACTGGCAAAAGGCACTGCAAAAAGCAGGCATATTCTTTGGTGTTAATTTATAAACTTTTGAAGTCTTTTAAGCTAGGAAATTTGTCAAGTTCCATAAATAATGCGTAAAAATACAGTGGAACTTGTCATGGAGACATCTTGCATCCTTTAGGATGACTTTCTCAAAAAAGTAAACTTTCCATTTTATTCCGTAAAAACCCTCAAACCTAAAATGTTTTTGTGGCTTGTGAGTAGAAGTAATGGAAAACTGTTGGATTTTTAATCTAACTGAAGGCCTTGAAAAGTACTGACCATCAGCAAAAGGGAATGAAATTAAAATGTTCTGGTTTTTCTTTTTCCGTTTGAATGTACATCAATTAAGAAATTACTTATTTATGCTCAGTCTTAAAATAACAAATTTTTCTATCTAGAATAACATGCAGGAGAAAATCTGAAAAAGAAAAGTCACAACAGCATGTGAGATGGAAAAACTCTAAAGTAGTAACAGATCTATTAGCTGCCTTTGGACTATAGTGGAGAAGCAGAACATCAAGGAGGAAAATACACGATTAAAACCTTAGAACTGGAGACAGGGAAGAAGAAACTTCAGAGAACGCATTCTAAAAATTTTGCCCTTGGTAATATTCTTCAAAGCCATCTTCCAAAATTTTAGATACTGTGGGTTCCCATGTGGCATTTGGCTGCTCTTTCAAAGGTGTTAATGTGGGGCGGCTATGTGAAATGCAGTAGACAAGTCCGTATTAATTTCAAAATAACAAAAATATTTAGTAATTACCAGTTGGCATCTACGTTTGTTATGCAAACCCTGTCTATCAGATGTCACTGGAGTAGGAGCTGAGCAAAACCATGGTCTTCTGTATTTCCTCAAGTGACTAATAACTCCTGTTGTAATAATTCTATAATGATTCTTAATGAAAGTTAATGTTGATCAATTATTGAATGATTTTGGTTACATGGTTCAAAGTGGCAGCTTCCCAATTATCAGCAGCTTTGAAGAGGCCAACTCCAGGCATGGCTCATTCTTCTCTTGAATGTTTTCCTACAAACTAGGTGTCTTATGTTCCTGTCTGTAAATAGACTTCTTCATAGGAATCAGAAAAGGTCTTCTACTGACCTCTGGTTTTAGTTTTTAAAAGAATGAAAAGCTTCAGCATTTGCATGAATATGGTTTTAAAGAAGTTTGAGGTAGACAGTTCAGAGTTTACAGTTCTGGGTGATGCTGGGTCAGTGTGCTGCTGGTGGTCTCAATTTAAAGGTTTGTTTTTGTAATGGGGAACAGTTATGAAACCTTGCATTTTGAAAGATAAAATGCAAATCTGTACATCAGGAAGAATCAAACTTGAAGAAGCCTAGGGAAAAGAAAAAAAGAAATCTAAGCATTTAATAGTTTGAGAAGGCCAGGTATGTTCAGGCAACCTTGTCAGATATTAGAATGAGGCTACAGTGTCTTGGCAGCTTCCCCCTTCTTATTAGCCAGCTGGATTACAGCAGCAGTCCATCCAAGGAAGTAATTCTTACAACCAGATATCTAGCTTCTCTGCCAGCTCATATTTAGTTTTGAAAGCAACTGAGTGCAAGGAACTTGATTGCATCCAGCCAGTAATTTTCTTTGGACTCTGAGTTAATAACAGAAACATAACTAGAAATAGTCCTCTGATGCTATACACAATATAATTTAATGCAATTTTTCCAGCCTTGAGCTATATGAATATTAGGCAAATGAGTTTAAAACTCTTTTTTCCCTTTTTTATTATTTTTTTTTCTAAATCACAAAGCTACTGTGGCCCCCCCAAAGTGACCCTTGTTCTGATTATAGTGTATGTGTTTTTACTGGAGTTTGCAAGGATTTTTGCTATAGCTGCAGCATTTATTTTGTAATTAAGGCTATGTCAGTGTCTGTATTATGACCTTGCTACAGCAAATTACTCCAGGGTGAAACTTAATGTACAGGGTCAAAATTCAGTCTTTGCAATGCATGAGAAATAGGCTGTATATCTCTGTGTGGCAGTAGCATGTTCTACCTTTCTTTCTTTCTCATAATGTTTAGTATTTTTCTTGTAAATCTCAGGAATTAATTTTAAAATTGGCAATAATATAAAGAAGGACAAGTATGGAAACAATTGTTCCTATGTGAGTCCTAGAAAAAAACCCAAACAGTAAACATGAATTCTTAACTGCACCAAGAGAGCAAAGTAATGGCCCTAAGAATGTTAGGGGTGGAGATGAGAGAGATCTGAGAGGCAGCTTCCCCATGAATGAAAAAATTCTTGGCCTGTGTTGTTTTGTTGCTCAAGTTGGACCTGTGAGCAAGATGATGTTTCCATCTGGAAGTCTATGTGGTCCATCTAAGCTTTTTCTTTCCCATCATGAGCTTAATAGCAGGGATATATGAGCGTATGGCTATTTACAGTGCACTTCTATTACTGTGACTGGTGTCTGATACAAAAAGAGATTACTTTCTTTCAAACTATCTCTTTCCCACAAGTAGAACAAACGAATACTTCCTGCCATCTTCATGAAATTTTTCTCCCCAGGGAGAAATGCTTCTCACCTTTTGCTCCTCCTCCAAAATCCAAGAAAACTGTCCCTTCCAGCTATTCCTGCCTGAAGAAAAAGGCAAAGGGAAGGTGGTTGGAAGGATAGTCTTTTTCAACAGCCAATGTTCATCACTAGATTTCTGAAACAAACCTTATGCTGTGCTTTAGGTCGCTTCCAACCCAAACCATTATGTCATTCTGTAACAAAGTTAGGTGCCTTGAGTGACTGGCCCTTTATGCCAGTTCTTTTAACAGTGAAGAGTCTATGTCTTCCAGGGATTGAATCAGAACATTGCTGGATGCTTAAGGCAAATAATATAACACTTTGATTTTCCTTTTCCTTAGAGCTTGTATTGAAAAAATGGCTGATAATTCTACTTTTTATGGAAAAAAACATAGCGACAGTTATTTCCCTAATTAAGAGTGTTTCCTTCTGTGTTTTTTAGAATTTTTTAAATATATTTTTAAAGCAGATTATATTTCTGATGTAAAGTTGTGGAAATAATTATAGGTTACTGTTCGTGTTTTTCCTTTTCCACTCTGTCAGTGCATCTGCAGGACATAGGGTCAGTAGAAAACTGATGAGGCCAGCAGGAGATTTGAAGCTAATGTGATGTTATGCTCCTAATATCCTCTTCCTAATCACGTACTTAGGAAAATGAGTTAAGCACAAGAAAATACGTGCACAAAGGTATATATGTTTTACTTATGTTTGACTAAGACTAGTTTCCTTATTTATTTACATACTATTAAAAGGAACCCTTTCCAATAAAAAAGATTGATTCGTTTATCACTTAAGGAGAACAAACAGCAGGAGTTTAATACACAATCAGATAACAGATTAGTTTACAAAGCCATTCTGCAATTAGACATGCTTAGGTTTGAATGTGCCCTCTTCTCCCTCCTCCTTGCGCCTCCAGTAGATACATCCATACTTGCAGCTTTTTGCAACTCAGTATTGTGGCTGTAATGTTTTGCTCCAGAAAGAAAAAGCTTCACAGAAGAGTTACATTAGCTATTTATTAACTATTGCTTTTTTAGTTACATCTCCATGAAGGAAAGCAACTGTTCAACTGTTTGCTTCATTTGTAAACCATTATTTACAACACCATTTTACAACAGTAAGAGGTTGAATTCCGGTTTGAAAGGGAAACAACAGTTAAAAAACCCCAGTAGTACATTAGGCTACTTACATGCATATCTACTCCTTCAAGGATCTGGCTTGTTAGCAAAATGTAACGTTCTTGCATATAGTGACTCTTAAAAAAACCCAAAAAACAAAAAGAAAACACAACCTAATCAAAGACCAGAAAATGGAAAATTTAATTGAATGGAACTTTGAACAAATTAAAATTATTGCCATGCTGCCCACGGGAAATAATACCCACTGTAACAATTTTTCTTTCATAGCTTCTTATTTGTGTCATTATGTCCTTCTTTCATTTCCTCATATGTACAATATCAAGCAAACTACCATCTCTGGGAATGTAGTGGGACTGTCAGCAAAACCTGCTGTCTTCCCACAGTTTTATTTTCTAGCTGACAAAAGAGTTTGCACAGTTTTATTTAGTTACAATTCAAATAAACCGTTACAGAATAGTTTTCCAGAACTCATTGAGTAGCCAAAAGGAAATAAGGAAAATGAATAAAAATAGAAATAAAAAAATTATGATCTTTAAATGTGATTCACAGATGTCTGTAAAGCTCTACTCATGGCTAATGCTCTTCTCCTTCCCCTTTGTTAAAGGCTTTCCATGCAATAATTCTTCTGATGATATAATATATATATTATATCATATAATATGTATAATATGTATATTATGTTATATATTTTATATATTATATATATAATGTATAATAATAGCTCTTAGATATTAAAACATTCTCTTTACTGAATGCAAGCTGACTAGCTTCTAATGTAGAAGTGTACATAAAGGGGAAAAATGCAAAAACCTCAATGTTAATTTTTGAAAGAGGATTCCAAGAGCGTACGAAGATACAATTATAGAAGAAAGACCTGCTACACCTCCATATTAACCTTGAACATTATAGATAAACTGTGTTTTCCTACCAAGTTACAGTACCGCTCTGTTAGTACTTGATAAAATATTTAGTGTTGTTTTGGGATGTGTGATCACGTGATTCCTACTTTCTACATGGCAACCAATGCAGAAACAATCTGTCAAGGACTGTCATTGAGGATCAATGCTAAATGTTACTCAGCAGGATGCAGACTGTATCTCGGTGGGTGTCCTTCTACTATGCTTTGATTATGTTTGTTGTAAAGAAAAGCCTAGTTGTGCTTACAGCATTCATATTTCACACCCTCTGTGGAGGATGTGTTACAGCCTCTTGATTTGTTCCCATTTCAACATGATGTGTTGTTTAAAAATATATACACAGCATTTTCAAAGATTCCTTCAGTATAATCTGATTATAAAGGGGTTATGTGACAGTTTGTCTCTGCTGCTTATTGTGTGGCTTAAATCTCCGGGGGCAAGCTGACTGAACATCCATACAATTTAGAGTCTGATGGCAGCTCTGGTTCAAAAATGTTGGTTTGGACCAGATCTGGGGTCATCTGAGGGGGTACTTTGGCATACACCAAGGTAACAGTAGGATTTTATACTATTTATTGCTTCTTGGGACTTCTTTAGATGACAGTACTATTGGCTGGGTACGTGGGGGGAACGTTTAATTAAGCAGAGTGGTAGTTTATTAACTTGGACCAAGGAGGTAAAGGAAAAGGGGGAGAATATTTTTATGCTGTACTGTCTGAGTGAAGAGTATTAATTCTACAGATGTATCTTTGCTGAGCATTGATAGATAACGTTATATATTGTGAAAGAGAAAACACGTATTACACTGGACAGCAAGCTGGTGTATTGCTGTTATAAAAGGATATTGCAAGCAAAAATATGCATTTCAGAGAATGTGTCTGTTTTCTGCATGACAAAAAATCATTCATGACTTCCCATTGCCTCTTAATGTTTGCTGTCTTTGATACACTTTTATAACATCGGTGCTCTACTAACAAACTTCCAGGCATGAACGAACACATACTAGAAGACCTTACCATGTGGATGGAGCTGACAAGTACTCTCTAGATGATGATCTGGTAAATCTAGAAGTTCTAGATGAGGTACTATACTGTCTTGAATAGCAATTTCTCACAATTATATTTCACATTTTGCCTATTTCTGCTTTTTAGGCCTGTCTTAGCAGAATGAAAATAGTTTCTTCTTGCAAGCTTTTGTCTCACCATGGAAAAAGGATTCTCACATGACTGATCTGTTACCATCGCTTCATTAATATTCTTTGTAGTGACATAGAAATAGTAACAACAAATAGTATTTTATGGAAGAACTTAATTGCGAGTGATGCTAGTTTAAATTATTTTTGTGAGTTTCCTAAAATGTGAAATTTAGTCGTAAAGATCTAGATTTAAGTGATTTTTTTTTTCTAAACTTGATTATTTATATAGAGTAATATGTTATCTACAGCTCTTGGATAAAATGTGATAATATCCAGAATATCTGTAAATTTTTGTGTTGATGATTCTTAAATTACATGCCAGCAAGAAAAAGATGTAATATTAAATTGTGCTAGTGTCCTGTTTAAAACAGTCTTTTACCACTACTTAAAATTTAATCCTTGAAAAATTATTATCCTTGTTTCATGACCAAATAAAAAAATGAAATGGAAGTGTACTATGAAGTGCAGCAATAATGTGCACATCCATTTTCTCTTTAGAAGGTTTGCTTTGCAGGCTGATATAACCAAATATGTACTAATCTGCAAAAAGGAGTTGCCATTTAACTTAGTTTTATGGCATTAGCAAGAATTTTGAAAATATTTGGTTATGTGGTTTTGGCACTTGAAAAATAATTAGTAATACTTAAAATAAGTATTTCTTAATCAGTGTTCTCAGTATATTTACAAAAATCTTCCTAAGGGGAAAAATATTGTATAACTATCAAACTTCTTGTAATCTTCTCAGGATACAATTATCCATCAGCTGCAAAAACGCTATGCTGACTTACAGATTTATACTTACGTTGGAGACATTTTAATAGCCTTGAACCCCTTCCAGAATCTCAGCATTTATTCTCCCCAGGTAAGAGAGATTCCAAGCTGTGGACAGTAGTCACTTTACATTTTATATTAACACCGCTGGCTAAAATACTTAAGCAATGTTGGAAACTAGGAGCACAGACTAAACCTCAGCCTTTTCTTCTTCCAGACCACTGTGACTGAGAATCTGTGTTGTTCTGGTTTCTTTTTCAAATTTGGTCTCATTTGATTTCATTCATTTCTGCTTGATGGCACAAATTCCATGGTACAGATGAAGATCACCTCAACCACAGCTGTGCCTCTTGTCTAGCATTTAGGACTTTATTCTGGGAAGTGGTTATGTGAACCTCCTCATGCTAAAGCTTTTGCTTCCTGAAGAATTGCTCTGACTATAAAATGTCCTGTGCCATCAGCTCTGGCTTAAAAGAAACAAGTGAATCCAATGCTGTAAAGGTAGAGGCAGTTTAATTCCCTACAAATATGAAGAGAGGTGGAGCTAGAAATTACTTAGTGTCCATGGGTGCTTCAATCAGGGCTGCAGGTAGAGGAGCCAGATTTCAGACTGACTATTATCTTTGAAGTTTCTTTGGTATAAGTTGGGTATTTCCTTTATTGAATGTTTGTGTTTGAAGTTCTATTCCTTGTGTCACAGTTCTTTTCACTTTCTTATACGGGAAATGTCAGAGGGTATTCTAGGAGTTGTGATTTGTATTCTGGAAGTTGGGCAGTGCCAAGAATTACCACTCCTCTTCCAGGTGAATCAGTGGAAATTCTGTGCTATAATACGCAACTGCCTCTGTTGAACAGGCAGAAGATAGTCACTGTTCTCTTTTCAGTTCTTAATTATGTAGCTAAATTGCATATTTAGACTACTGTGTGTTCTTTAAATTTAGTTCTCCAAGCTCTACCATGGTGTGAAGCGTTCATCAAATCCCCCCCACATATTTGCCTCTGCGGATGCTGCCTACCAAAGTATGGTTACATTCAGCAAAGACCAGGTATGAATCTGTTAATTTTGGTTTAGAATCCATATTAATTATACTGCCACTGTGCTTCATGGCTATGGCTAATCTTCTGTTATGTTGTACTTTGGGAAATTTGTTCTCTGATGCTTTTATTCCTATAACAGAAAAACCAGAGTAGAAATCCAGTCATGTTTGGGAATTCTGAAGAGGACACAGTGACATAAAAGAGACTTAGAGGTCAAATAGGATGATAGGAGTAGCTGACCAATATAGTTTCCTATACAATCCATGAAGTCCTGGCAGTTAAGACCAGCTGCAGAATGTTGCTGCACACTCTGATCCTAGGCCTGTCTTGCCCTGGGTATTTCAATAATTTACTCTTGTGTAAAATAGGAGATTCTCAATGACATAGCAGATTAAGAGAGTTTGAACCACTTTTCTGTTTCAAAAAGACCCTAAATCACAAAAAATAGGACCCATTATCTCATTTTTTAGTAAAATGTATTACGGATGGGTCTATTATAAACATAATAAGGACACAAATCCAATTATTATTAGCAATGATTTTAATGAGAATAAAATACCATGCTGTAGATTTTATTACATTCTTAAGATTATAACTTTGTACTGTTTCTAATTTGATGTGCTGTATGTAAATGACTGTTGAGGGCTGATAACTATTTTTGTTTAGAAAATCCTTGTGATTTTACCCTGCACACTGCACAATAATTCATAGAAAATGCTTTTTTAAAATCATAAAAGCAGAATAAAATAATAAAAGGCCTGCAATCAGAAAATGCCAAGAAAAGAAGACAAATGAGAAGAACATTAAAGATGAAAACAGGAGCTTTACTGAGTATGTGGAAGTAGGCTGGCCTGAGAGATGGTTAGTACTTCTTTAGTGACGTATATGCTCTTTGATGGAGGCATGAAAGCAAACAAATACTCGTGTAGAGTAAGTTAGGTAAGAACTTGTTATCTGAGGAAAAAAATTAGTAATGACATCAGCTCATCAGGCTTTGTATGTCTTTAATAGCATATGTTTTGTACCTGTTTAAGAAGCAATTTTCATTTAGATCTAAATCAGTTTCCAGTTTACTGCTTGCAAAGTGTTACAGGAACTTGTTTATCTCCATTACCTGGCCAGCGTTATGTTGGTTCTTCAAGTAAAGCTGCATTAGATAAACACTTTAGCCAGACTGAAAATGTTTTGATTCTGTTTGTTTTATACATTGAGCTTTCTCTTGGTTTTTTTCCCGGGAAAGTTGAAAATTCACTTAAGGTCTTAATATTTCTCCTGAAGTGAAAGTCAAGTTCTAACCAATCCTGCAAGGACTTGTGGGTTTTAACTGTGTAAACTGTTATACATAATTTCCCTAATCACATAAAGGCAATTAGATTAGGTAGTGTAACTCTATAAATCCATCAATGTGTTACCTGTTTCCAAGAGCAAAAATGCCTGACAAGAAGCAAATAAATGATCTGCAAATGTCATACTGCACACATTATGTAGAGTCAGTCCCTGCACCTGCTGTCAGTCACCGCAAGGTACCACCAGACAACTGTTACATCTTTCAAACCTTTTCACATAGCTCAGTTCTATGTGAAGTGTCAGTGCATCAAGTATTTTAGGACCTTGTATCTTTTCCCAGCCAAGAATCTTGTATGTTCACGGTGTCGTGCAGATAATTTTCAGGTGTTTGCAAAAAAACAAGTGCATCTGTGCAACTGCTCAGTGTTAACATTTTCATTATATGTCTGTTGATATTGTACCTTAAATAGACTGATTTTATACTGGTGATCTGTAGAATATGTGGGAAAAAGGGGAAAATAATGAATGCGGTTAGAATTCATACTTTCTATAATCTGAAGTGTTCACACTTCAGTGTTCATGTGTGAACTGGCCTTTTAGGTGTACTGGCCTTCTACTTCCATCTTGTCCACGAAGCATAACAGCAGAGGATTTAGACCATTCTAGCTAGTCTCTGAATCTGGAATCCATTTGGAGAGCCTCTAAAATACCATATGTGAAAGACTGCTGACCCAAGAAGAAGGTGGATATGTCCTCCCAGAATCATGAAATGAAGAGATGCATATTTTTCTGTAATGTTTAGATGCTAGTTTGCTGTTCCAGCTTGAATGTTAGGGTCACCTACAGAATAGCCTCTCTACACAGCAGTAATTATTTAAGATTATTTTTAGGAGTAAACTTTTGGTCAGTGTATTAGAAATAGCTGTACCCTGTGATTCATGTTAATTCATATCAAGTCAATGCAGTGAACTCAGAAGCACATCAGTGTAGCTGTTGCAATTTTCTGAGTTTTAAGCATTTGAGAGAAACCGCAAAAATGTTAGTCGTGTCTGTAGACATGGTCCCTCATTTATGCGTCTTAGTCCTTAGTAATTCAGTCACTACTTCACACATGCGCAGTGCTATCAGGTATTGTGAGGTGCATTTTAGTAATCTAGGGAATAAATTATTGCACTGAGTCTTTGCTGATCTCTCCTTTCAGAAGGGGTTAACCATTAAAATATTTTGCAGTTTTGGTACTAAACGTGAATTAAAAGATGGAAGTGGTAATGGCTGATACTGACCATGTGGTGAACTCTGCACCTGAATGTTTTGTTTTGTGTGTTCAGTGCATTATCATCAGTGGGGAAAGTGGTGCTGGAAAGACGGAAAGTGCCCATCTGATCGTCCAACATTTGACCTTCTTGGGAAAGGTATTTCTTAGCCAATTATGTAAAACTATGAACAAATCCTCCCAACCCCACCTCAGTTTCTGCTTTATTTAATTTTTAATACTTAAAGCTGTTCACGTAAATTGTCCCGCTTGAGTTAGGGACATCATTAAGATATAAGAGTGTGACTCACACCAAGCCAGTCCATATTTTTTTAAAGAGAAGGTGCCAGATTCTGCGTGTTCAGTACCGGTAGTTATGTACAGTGTTTATCACATATATCATTGTTTGTTTATACAATGACAGGTCTTACTATGGCTCTAGTCTTAGAAACTCTTATACATTTAAATATTACAAGAATGGTATTAGCACAAATGATGGAAAATCAAGCATGTTAAGGTTAACCTTAAGTAGATATCTTTAGTTTTTTTATGGGTTTTGATACTCTTGACTGATTATATGGCACCTCAGAAGTAGAACAGTTGCAGAGAAAGCAGAATCTGTATTTTACTACCTATGGGAGACTTCCTCATCAATTTGTTAGACCTGTTGTTGTATAAGTAGAAAGGTTAACACAGTACCTAAGTCCATACAAGCATGAGAGGGGGATTCTGTGCTTTTGAAGCAAGAATTGGATTGTAGGTAAGCATTATATATTCTTTTAGTTATCATTCTGATCTGTATCTGTTCTGTCAAGGCCAATAATCGTGCTTTGCGTGAGAAAATTCTTCAGGTGAATCCTCTGGTTGAAGCATTTGGGAATGCCTGCACTGCCATCAATGACAACTCAAGTCGCTTTGGAAAATATCTGGAAATGATGTTTACACCCACAGGAGCTGTAATGGGGGCAAAGATTTCAGAATACCTACTTGAAAAATCAAGGGTCATAAAACAGGCTGTGTAGGTATATTAATTGTTTGTCCTTTGACATATATATAATGTTTGGATCGATTTAATTCCCAAACATTCTGTATTTTAAATGCTTTCCCGTACTCTGCTAAAGCAGTAATCCTTTGTACAGTGCTATGACAACAAGAGTAGTCAGGTTCTTTTGGAGTGGAAACCAGAGCTGCTCCATTGTTTGGAGCAATGTTGTGTTGACTGGGTTTTCTGTGTTTCACAGTTGCTGATCCTAAACCATTAAAACAAGTGGGAGATTTACTACCTGCTTCAGTGAGCTCATTATAAGAACTACTTTTACACGGTACAAGATACCACAAGAATAAACACAGGTGCTTTAAAAGGATTTTTTTTTTCCAGGGGAGAGAAAAATTTCCATATATTTTATTATATTTATGCTGGCCTTTATCATCAGAAGAAACTTTCTGAATATAGACTTCCTGATAAAAAGCCTCCTAGGTAACTATCACTCCCTTGTTTTAACTGCTCATTGTAATTAGTTATTGATCAGCACTTGCTTTCAGTATGATGCCTTAAAATCTCTCTTAATCCTTCTCCATCTCTTAAGGATCTTTTTTAATCCTCCCAAGGAAAGAAGAGGATGGACACTGAGGCATTCCATTATTTGTGTTTGTTTGAGAAGTTGAACTATTAAAATAGGAGGAGGAAGAATCAAGCTCATTATTGTGTAGATATGCTGACATACTTTCAATGAGGACAGTCCACCTTATGATTTCTTACCATAATGCTTCACGTTCAGCAATAACCCGGAATATGTTTTGGAATTGTTTTTTAATTGGTGTTTGTACTCTGCATGCTTCTGATCTGTATTGGGTGAGGGCCTATGTGTGAAATGTTGGGAACACTAACAGACGTTAACAAAGAATAAATGAAAGTTAATGCAACAGAAGCAAAAACTTCATATGAATTAGCACCAAACTATATATTTGGAAGATATTGAGATAAATGTTCTTTCCAGTTACTGAGGTACTTGAATTGAAGTCACAGGAGGTCATACTGACATATCTGTTAGTGTGATGTTTTCTTTCTCCCACTCTGTTTAGATATATTGATAATGAAAGTGGAAGAGTAATGCATGATATTGTTACTAAAGATTCCTATGGAAGACAATTTGAGGCGATTCAGCATTGTTTTAGAATTATAGGATTTACTGATGAGGTAAGAGATCCAGGTGCTAAACCATTATTGACCTTCTTTATAAGAACCACCTCCAGTGCTGCCCTTTGGTTTTGTGGATGCACACCGGCACCACAGAATCTCTTTTTTGACAGAAGTGAACTGTAAAAGAATAACCATGCACTCAGAAGGCAAGAGCAGCCTGAGATCTCAGTTGGTACTCAGGCAATTCTGTATTGCACTGTTTTCTGTGCAAATAAGAGTTTACTTGAACTTGTAGAACTTGGTTTCAGAGAAAGCTATGAGCTTTAATACCCATTCCAGTGTCCACGTTTTTTTTTTTCATAGCCTAAATATGATCTGTATATCTAATTGGATTCCTTAAAAGTGCATCTTGTCATCTTTTACAGGAAGTGTACTCAGTGTACAGAATTCTGACTGGAATCTTAAATACTGGAAATATTGAGTTTGCTGCAATTTCTTCACAACACCAAACCGATAAAAGTGAGGTTCCAAATCCAGAAGCCTTAGATAATGGTAAATACATTTTAATGTTGTCAGTTCTGTAAATGCAATTTGACCATATTTGTGAGAATCTCTAACTCATGGTAACAGTTGGTCAATGCTGATGATTTTCACTGCATAATCACAGGTGTGTCTTTTTTCCACTGTCTTTTAGCTGCTGCACTACTAAGTATTGGGTCAGAAGAACTTCAAGAGGCCCTAACCTCCCACTGTGTTGTAACACGGGGGGAGACTATTATCCGAACCAACACCGTGGACAAAGCAGCTGACGTGCGAGATGCCATGTCTAAAGCACTTTATGGCCGGCTCTTCAGCTGGATTGTAAATCGTATTAATACGCTGCTTCAGCCAGATAAAAATATATGGCAAGTTACACATCACTGCATCATGTGTACTTATTGGGCATATGTCTGATGGGTTCATCCATTCATATATTTTTGATTTTGCAGAAAGGGTGCTATGTTTATTTTGGCTAAGACTTCAAAATGGCTTTCATGCTGTGATACTGAATTTTATTTCCAGGACATTAACCCCATCATTTTCAAAGACCTGAGTAGAATTTAGCTACTGAAGTCAATGGATATTGGGTGGTTGAAGTGCTGTATAATTCTTTAAAAAGATGCCTCCTGTATATTGAACATGAAAATCATACAAAAGTCTGATAAGTACACTGAAAACTTTAGTATGTATTCACAGTCCTTACAGATCTTCTGCTTTTGTTAGTAATAAATACAAATATCAGATTATTATTGTGCTGCTACTTGAGATGTAAGTGATGATTTTTTATTTTTCATAGTTACAGAAACATTACATTGTGCATCCTTATGATTTCATTGCCAGGTCTGGTCTGGCTGGTTTGATCTTTTGAAGCAGCTGTAGAGATTTTAGAAACAAGAGAATCCCTCAGGTGATGTGAAAATGCCTCTGATCTGAGATCTGTAGTTGGCACTTCAGTATGTCATATAGACACATTCTCATCCATACTCGCAGTTCTGGTGGTGGCTGTCATACTTCAGTTTGCACATGGGCTCTTGACAGTCCAGCTTGTAGCAGCAACAGACTTGGTAATTACCCTTCTGAATGAGTATAGCAAAAACGTACTATTAAAACTTGACACCTTTTGACTATCTGGAGGAGCAGATAAATTTTATTTGAGCTCTGCCTGCTGAAACCTTGTTTTAATATGGCTGCTAAGTGTGGCTTACTTTGTACCTATGATTCTCCTGCCTCCTTCATGGAAATTTGCTAGAAGCAAGTGGAAAACAAAAGTCTTAACAATGCTGAACAAATGCACAAGTTGCCTTAGGTTCAAACACACTTTTCGTATGATTTTTGCAGCACAGTAAATCAATTATGCAATCCTAGTTACCATGTTTATTTTTATTTTACCTTGGTGTTGCCCATGATGAATTCTGTTTGTATTTTCACATGCAGCAATGCTGAAAGTGGGATGAATGTTGGGATACTAGACATATTTGGATTTGAGAACTTCGCAAGAAATTCTTTTGAACAGCTCTGCATAAATATCGCTAATGAACAGATCCAGTTTTATTTCAATCAACATATCTTTGCACTTGAGCAGGTAAATTCAACTCTGATGAGGTCTAGCTAAATCAGCCATCCTAAACCATAGGCCATATTCAGGAATACTTTATAAACTATAAAATGGGTATGCGATTTAAATGCAAGATAATGACATCTTTCAGTTGAAGTTTTATAAATAATATTGCTGAGGCTTAGAGAATATTGCTATGTATCATAAATGTCCTAATGATGATGTTGCTTTTACGGGTTAAATATTAAAACTGTGCTGGTGACTTTTGTAGATGGAATATCAGAGTGAGGGAATTGATGCAGCTACAGTGGAGTATGAGGACAACCGTCCACTTCTAGATATGTTCCTTCAGAAACCCATGGGTCTTCTGTCTCTGCTAGATGAAGAAAGTCGATTTCCTCAGGCAACAGACCTAACTTTAGTTGGTATGTACAAACAAAAACTCTGGGAAATGACAAATGTATTGTAAGATGGCAGAATGTCATCTTTGTTCAAGTTTTACTAGCCTAATTGTCCTGCTGAGGCTGTGCCATTTTAGTTGACATTCTAAAGTTCATTTTTCATTGTGCTTCATAATTTTTCTGTGCTTACCTGTTTTCTATCCTTTTCATATTGGAAAAGTTATCTTAAATATTATATGTCAAGAGCTTATTGTCCTTCCAGTGTTACGAGGAGATAACCTGTATCTTGTCCCTGTATGTGAGGTATATCAAGCAGTATTTATCCCCGTTTATTGGAGGGGTGGCTGAGACACAGTAGAATTTTGTACGTAGGACCACCCTGTGAACAGCATTAGTGTTGAAAGTAAAATTTACAGCTCCCAGGCTCCTAGGCCCATGTTTATCCAATTAGAAAATACTGCTTCATTCCAGATTATCTCATCATAAATAGGAAGTGTGTGTTATTTCTGGTGTGCCATCTGGCTGAATATTTCCCTGCCTTCATGCATATTTTACATACATTTTAACAAATTTTGGTGCCAACCTTAAAACATGCAGCGCATGCCATGTTTAAAACTGTTGTCTTGCTTTTATTTACTAGAACTGCACTTTTCCCTGTGATATTTCCTTCAGTGGAATGTGCAGCAGAGACTCAAGCTGTTAGTCAGAGGATAATAACAGCTGCCTATTAAATTGCACAATACATGTATTGGATTTTTCACTTCTGCTAGGCTGAGCTTACTGGAATTCAAGTCACAAATTGAACAAGTACTATGGTTTCATTCCACTCCTCCTTTGTATACTAAAGTTGTCTGCTCCCCTGTGGGTCATATAAATCAGTTAATACTGAATATTGAACTTCTGCTTTCAGAGGAACCTTCCTTGGTCCAGTGCTGATCAGCCTTACTGCTGATCTGTACACAGAACAGCAGGATCCCTCAAGGAGACATTTTGCCCACTCCAGATGTGCCAGAGAATCAGTAATTCCACTACTCCATTCCAGCCCCCTGAAATGCCAAACTTAATTAGTTTTGCTTTAAATACAAGCTTGATTCAGTGTTAACAGAAAGAAATACCTGACACAAGTTGCTGCCTGGGCCTTCAGTGTTGGACAGACAACACCAACTTCATTACAAAATATTAAAGAGCATACAAAATATCACAGGGCATAATAGACATTTTCTCAGAAGCTAGTGTTTCCTTTTCTGTCAGTTCTTTAGAGGTAGGCACAGGAAACAGAAAGTCTCTTTAGAAGATGTTTTGTATAGAAGCCTCTTCTTTTTCTGTAGAAGTCCAAAGGTAAATGAGACATTAGCATATCCTTAAAACACAATGAACAAAGCTAATTGAATGCAGAAGGGAAGATAGGGAAAATACATTTGAGCAAGCGTGATATATGCACAGTTTTGAATGTACGTAATTAAAATAAACTCACCCCAAATCCTGTACATGCATAAGCAAATTCATAGCAAAATATGAGAAATTGTCCCATCTTCTCATTAGCCCTTCTTATTTAGTAGTTTTCCATGCACAAAACCATCCACAGTGCTTTGAAAGACAGTCTTAATGGGCTAGTTTAGAATGAACTTCTCCATTCAGAAATGACAATTTGGAAGAAGTGTAGAGAAGGTGGCACACAAGTATTTCTGAGCAATCTGATAATATATGTGTTTATAGCAGCTCTGACTTCTTGAGAAGCAACTTAGCAAACTAATTAGGATGAAGATTATAGTTAATCATTCTGTCACTTAAATCAATGTCTGTTCTGAATCTCTAGATAAATTTGAAGATAACTTACGATGCAAATACTTTTGGAGACCAAAAGGAGTAGAACTGTCATTTGGTATTCAACACTATGCTGGAAAGGTAAGGTCATGTGATTTTTATTTAGTTCAAATAGCAGTGGTATGGTTCATTATTTCTTTTTATCCAGAGTTTCTACTTTATGGTTTTCTTCCTCATTTTAATAGAAAATGTGATAAAGTTTATGCAAACATAGAATCTATAATAAAATGTTCATGTGTAGTGGTCCATTTTTTAACCTATCCTTAGGGCTCTTGCACAAACTGTGTGGACGGTAACCATCTTTTTCCTGCAAGAAATCTGGCACCAGAAACACCGTTATTACAGTCACTTCAAAGGAGCAACTTTGGAGCCAGAACAGGCTACGTGCTTGTTAACATCGTGTGAATGCCACAGCAGTTCTGTGTGAGAGTGTATCTAAGTATATGGATAAAAAGCAATGCAAACCAGTATCTGTAATAGAACTTAGAATCCTATAGCGAGCATTTGAAAGACTGGGGCTTGCTAGTACAGATGTTTCTTTGTACTCTGTAACACCTAACTTCTTTTGTTCACATTCGCATGTTATTTTATATGGGAAATAATGGCCCAGTTTTCACCATAACATGAGCTTTGCTTGTGATTTCAGGTCCAAATATTTGTTTATAAACAAAATTGAAATGGCCATGTTTTATGTAGTAGTCAATGAAATCTCATCTTTACCTCATTATAAGACTGCAAAATTTTAAAATATATTCTAGTAAATTCTGTCCAGTTTTCTGTCTTGGTAAGAGTAACTGTCAGGATTGACACAGGTTTAGTTAGTTCTTTGTACCCAAATGGCCGAGTAATAAAAACACTACTGGTCAGTTCTCTACTGCAGGATGACATTCAGTTTCTGTGTAAACTAATGGACTCCAGGGGAATTGGGCTGGAGAGGAATATTGCTAGTGACAATAAAAGAGGTCTAAGAAACTATTGCAATTTAAAAAAAAGGCAAAATTAATGGATTCTGTTGATTATATTATATATAATATATTATATAAGTGTTCATATTGATTATATGAATACAAATAGCATTATAGGCATTTATTTCTAATCAAAACAGTTAAAATAATTGAAATAGAGTAATGTTTTGTTTTCCTAATATGATTTTCATTGCAGCGAAAAGCCTATTTTAATGTATCTACTTACTCCTGTTCCTCCAGCAGTCTACTTAGAGATTACAGATCTGATGCAGACAACTAATAGATGATAACCACCTGAGAACCGTTTCTTACCTCACACAGAAATGATCAACTTAAGTATCTCTGTTATATTGCAATGTGCATAAAATAGTTTTTCGTGAGAAAGCATAGTACAGCAGGATTTAAGCCATTTAATCCAACTGGATGTGCAATGACAGGCTAGGAATATAGGTACTGTATACAGCCAGTTTATGTTCTGAAGACATTGCTGTAGTACACCTTTAAGTCCTTTTCAGGTAGTTCATTGGCCTGTTGGATACAAGATAACTGATCTACTTGGTCATCCTGACTATTCACATTTTAAAGAACCTAGTAGTTTCTGAGTAACACTTTTTGGCAAATCTGATTCTGTTTCCCACACTAGGTATTATATGATGCCAGTGCATTCCTTGAGAAGAACAGAGACACTCTTCCTGCCGACATAGTGGTGGTGCTGCGAACTTCAGAGAACAAACTTCTTCAGCAGCTGTTCTCTAGCCCATTAACAAAGACAGGTATCTTCTGCACAGCTTTGCTAACATTGTAACCTCTTCAGCTACCTACTACTGTAAAACTCTTAATTGTTGCTGGCCAATTTTTTAAAATTATTTTTTTTCAGCTCTGCTCCTAAAGTCACATAGATATCTAAAATATTATGATATATGGGTTTTTTTAATATGTGACATGAATTTTTCTAAAACACCCATGCAGCAAGATTCTTCCCTGACTCCAGAGAAGGAGAGATTATCTGGCGTGTCGGGCAAGAGGTCATTCTCAGAGCAGGATGAAAATACACGAGTTTCTGGCTCTTAATCCTTTACTAAGATCAGTACTCAGTTGATATATTCTTGTGTACCCTGTCTTACAGTTCATAAATCATGTGATGTAGATCAAGATGTTTTGGAGGTAATATCCACCTGTTTAGAAGCATTGATGCAATACATAGTTTCTTACAAATTATAAAAGCCACATACTAATATGCTAGAATTAATTCCATTGATTTAAAGCTTGTTGACTTTGACTTACATGAAAGTGCCAAATCTATAGCTGAATAAAACAGGAAGATGAAGTTTAATTACTCCATAGATAGATGCCAGAATGACAGTAACATATACAAATGACAATTCTGTAGTATCAATGCAAACAAGCCAACAAATGAACACTTCTCGCAATTCTTTCTACCCTCTTAAAGTATCTTTTTCGTAATGGGTAAGAAAAAGATGTAATACTAAGGAATAATCTAAATACAGTGGATTGTATTAGACTGCAAAATTATTGTGGTCTGACATATACAAATCAGGTTGTATTTCTAGGTAGAAGTTCATGGTACATGCATTAGATAGTGCTATGCAGGCTTACTGTACATGTGCTGTAGATGCAATTCTGTGCCTGTGCAGCAGCTCTCTGTCTTGGATTTCTGAACTGTTTGTAACCCAGTTGTAGGCTCTGGTGATGCATTTAACCTCTCTTGAGATTTCTGTGTAGAAAAAGAACATCTGGAGAAAAATTTTATGTTGGCTTTTTCTTTGCATATGTAAAATTGATAGCAAACTATGTGTTTATATACTAGAGAGGATAGATTCCTGTTACAGTGTCTCCATTCTTTTCCTGTAATTTGAAGGCTGTCGACTACCCCCCTTCAAATTACACTTTTAGAGGTCCCTGAGAGGTGAGGATCCAATGAGAAATCTGCTTTTCCTTTTGCCTATGACAAGTTTGGATGGAGGGGGATATAGTTTAAGATGGAGAAGGATTGGTTTGTGCCCAAGTGGGGAACAAAGAATCTTTGTGTCTACTTCTGATGTTTGAGTCGGTGTTAAACTGATAAAAGAGATTCTGATCAGCAAAGCTAAAAAAAAAGCTCACATCTGGTCAAATGTGCCTCCACACCCCTCTTTACTAGCCATCTTAGACCTTGGAGCTATTGTCAGAACAAAACAGATTAGGTGCTTTGTCCCAGCTATCAGTCCCAGTTATTGTAAATATTACGCTTTTTATTTTGTTGCTATTTTTAAATCAGAACACTGATCTCTTCATGCAAACTCATCTTCCTCTGGCCTTTCAGAAGTATTTTCAGTAGCGGCAGCACTCAGCTTGAGTATTTTGCCCAAGATGCCTAAAAGATTCCGTAAGAAAATACTTTTTATTGCAGTAGTGTATAGTTATAAAGTTGGTGTATTTCCACTACATTTTTAGGTCTCTTACATTCCTTCCTTGTTTCCTATTTACATGAGTTGCATGCTTGCTCTCTCCTGTTATAGACCATTTTCCTTTCTATGAAGAGCACACAAGCAAGTTGAGTGTTGTCTGCATTTGTCAAGTTGGTACAGGACATCCCATTATAAAATTATCATGCATATGCTCCTGTGCATGGTATTACAAGAATAACTTAAAGCCCTTATGTCATTTTAATTTTTTTAAAAACCTTTGTAATTTTGCTCTTTTTTTCCAGCTGTCTGATATAATTGGCACTCACATCTTGTGTTGGGGCCTTTGTGTTCTAAAATCAGATTGTTGCCAGGTTTAGTTTTGGCAGCTTGCAAGATAAATGAAAGGTTTGCCTGAGAACAGAAGGTATTGCTGGCAACGCTGCTTCATCTCTGCTCAGGAAAGAAAGATAATGCTATTCTCTTTACTTTGCACAAAGAGGCTTTTGTAAACAAAAGAATAGGGACTGTGTATATGTCCCATCGTACTTTGTTCTCGTCTCTTAGCCCTCTTCCCTGCACTCAACATGGACTTCATTCCTAAAGCAAACCAGAAAAAATACAGATTAAGATTCATAATCTCGGTAGAAATTTCTCCAGCTTTTTGTCAATTACTGACTGATGCAAAAGTTAATAATTTACATGGAAGCCATATTGCATCTTTCCAGGTAACTTGAAATGGGCCTTCTGCCAGTATGTCTGGTGTTTTGTTTGAAGCTGAGTGACAGCACATTCTCACATCTGCTTGCAACTATCTCTGGAATGTGCAGCGTGGGTGGGTTTTGCCGAGCAGCGGCCTCCGATATGTGCGGCAGCCACTAGGTGGTGGTATCCCAGAAGCGAGAGGGAATGTGAAGCTGGTAACGTTTGGCTGACAGTGTCTGAAAATGTAGTTCTTAAATATCAAAAAGAATAAAACGATGCCTTTCCCACCCTGAGATGATCCTCTGTTTGAAGTATATTTATATAACTATCATGTCTTCTACTGTCCAAAACTGAGCAGCATCAAGAAAATAAATATTAAAAAAGCTAAATTCTTCTACTAATTTAGGATCGTGTTAATCCCTGTAATTTCTCAAATATACTTATCCCTTCTTAACAAATGCTTCCATTTCACAGTAGCGGGCTTTGCAGTTTAAAGGGCCAGACATTAACAGCAGGACATTAAATATACATTTGTAATAATAATTTATGGTTAAGAGAGTATGCAATTACTGATGAGACGCTGGAACTTGAACATTATGGCACTAATTTTGTAGTGTGTACAGCTTGTTTTGTCATCTTTCAGTGAAAACTTAGTCACATTTGGCATGTTTTGAAATCTGTACATTCTAGGGACCTTTAACCTCAAAACTGAATGAATGTATTCTAATTTAACCTAACAGTTCTCCTGATTGCTTCCATATCTGTCACTTTTTTTCTATAGACACAGCTTCTTGTGCTGCCACTACTCTAGTTGAATATGCATGTTCCCATTCAGATATAATGCATTCCTGATTGTTTCTGGGTTTAGTTTATCGCTATTACTGCTAAAGCATAAGAGAGAAAAGGAATCACATGATCTAGAAAATAGAGTCCTCTTGTAAGCGAAGAGAACTATAATTGGAAAAATTAAGGACAGCCCTGGTACATGCAGTGGTATCTGTGAAGAGTCACACCATTTGACTCACTGTCCTGATAGTCAAGGATTTTGGCAGCGTCACCTGTAGGAGGTAGTACCTTAGGACTGCTTGGGCAAAGCACCACTGGGGCATTTTGAGACTGCAGGGGCTTCATCTTCTCAGAAAACTGCAGCACAACAAGATGCTCTGTTTTTGAAACACAGTCTCTGCAGACTTTTGCCCTTGCTATGATGCACAGACCTTTAGAAATACTGTCAGGGTTGCTCTGCTCTGCCTTAGGTCCTTGCTGTAGAGAAGGGCAAGAGTTGCCTTCTGGATGGAGGGGAGGGGCAATCCTCCAGCCTTCTCACCAAAAGAGTAGATGTGATGGAAAACATCCTTGTCCTTGCTCTCAGTATCAGTAGAGGCTGGGTTTGGCTGCATAGAAGGAATACAGAGCTGAGTACCACTACCACTGTAGCAACATCACATCTAATAATTTTGGTAGCATTGGGCATTGCTCACACATTCAGAGTAATAGAGTATCAATATATCATGGCTAATGAACGCTCATTGTTTGTGATGCCTAGATATTCAGGCATAATCTGTCAAAGAGAACTGGGATGAAAGATTTCACAACCATCACTGAAGGGTTAGGTTAGTGATGTTTTAACAAGGTAAATTTTTTGTCCAAAATAGATTTTTTCCACAGAAATAAATTAGTTAAAATTAGCCTGTCTAAAGGTCATTTCCCCTCCTCAGTATTGATTTTTAATCTGTGTTCTTTGTGCCTTTGAGTCTCCAGCCCTGCTTACAGCCCTCAGATGAAAAGTAATTATAAACAGTGTATGTCTCATATAAAAGCCAAACCAAAACAAACTATTAAAAGACCATGTGCTGAGAGAGAATGTGAAAAAAATGTTTCAGGCTTGCTGTGTGCACACTAAAGAACACAAGAACTTGGACCTATTGCAAAATCACTTTAAAGAACTGCTTTTCACCATTTCTTGGTGACAAGAGTACTATCTCAGTATTAACTTGTCTGTAACTGTGATAGCGAGTCATTCCTCATGATGAGTCAGAAACTGAAGGAAATTAATTTTATTGCAATTCAATCCCATAAACAGATACTACTGGGCATAGAGTGAAATCTTGGCCAGTCAAAATCATAGGTGCTTTGCCACTGTTTTTAGTGGAACAGTGGTTTGAGCTGTCATGTTTTGTCACTGTGCACTCCTTTTGAGCATAGGTCCTTCCTCCAGCAGTAAGTGGCAGGTCTCTTAGTTTAGTATTTGCCATTCTTGTGCACTGAGATAAATCATGTTTCCATTTGGGCTTAGTGGATTTTTTTTTCTCTTAATTCCACAAATCACAATAGAGCAGAAGACTCAAATACATCTTAATTTTACTAATTTATCCTACAATAAAATATTTTTATAATGGTACTTTTGTGTTAGTGTTTTTTACCTCTTAGAGAAGAGATAAGGCACTCTAAGACGAATGAATTGGAAACAAAGCCATTGTAATTTTAATATCTCTACTTAAAGATGAATCGGAATGTCTATTTTGTAAGAATTTGAGTCAAGTTAACGGAAGCTATATATTTAACTCAGGACATGGAGGCTTTTCTACTTCTAACTGGTCTGCATGTTAAAAACATACAGATAGTTTTTGCTTTACTGCCAGTGTTTGTGTGCAAAGAGAAGCTTTAAACCACCGCTGTGCAGCGTAAGAGTTGTGAACTTTACTGGGTTGCAGATGTGGGACATCAGTAAACTAAATTAAATGTAACTTTACTGAGTTTGGGAGGTAGGGTGATGGATTACTTTTTTAGTTTTTCACTTGAGCATTTTACAGTTCAGTGTTTATTTTTCTTCATATCCTAAGGTTTTGTGTCATGGGACAAATGCAGCACAGATACTCACAAGACTTACTAGCAGTAGGATCCAAAACATACTCTAAAATAGCCCTAAAAATGGAACTCATCTAGAAACAGAATAATCAGTTAGATCAAAGTTAAGGTCTCAGTCCTGCTAAAGCTTTATATAAAACATAACAGTTATTTACTGTTGAGAATAACTCCCTATAAACAGTGACAGTGAATCTCTGGAATTGCACAACAGCTGAGAAGGGTCGAGTTAGATTTAACACGTTTATGTTTGGTAAAGGGTGTTGCCTAAACAGAAGTCCAGTGTTTTTAATCTGAGACTTCACAGACTATATTGTACTGAAAATGGGCAAAGGACATCATTTTTTTTGGCTTCAAGTGCTTGCGAATTGAACCCTAATAAAAGTACAACTGCGCAAGTTTAAGAATAGATCTTGATAAGCTTACTAATTTGATTCATAATGGGTCATCAAATATTGAGAATACTTCTTCTTTACCTTTCTCTCAGAAGGGAGATATCTTTTCCAATTTTCATGTTTCTAGCCTGACTTCTCAATCCTATAATGAATATGATTTGACAGTAGTGAATAATAATCGTAACAATGCATTGTATACCAAATAAATTCAAAATCTGTTGATATTGAGAAAACAAAAGATGTATCACATAAAAGATTTTACTGTTTTTAATATTAACTAGTAGACTGTGAGATCTCACTGTGCACCGTATACAGAATTTAAATAGAGAAATATTCAGAGAACATTATACAGTTGTTTTAATGAGTATTTTACTTGACAGTTTCTACAGGCACTGTGTGCTGTAAGGTCAAACTGTGTCAGAGATACTCAGTATGTCATTGGAAGCATTCAGTAGCTCTCAAGATTAAATCCTAGAAGAGCAATTATTTTTAAATTGCCAGTGAGTTTGTACAGCAGATAAATTTGTTGAATATTCAGATATTCTTGCTCATTTGAATATCCATAATGGTTTTTGGTGTGTCCTTTACAAAGAATGTGCTTGTATTTCCCACTCTTTCAAAATAATTGAATTAGTGATTAATGTATCCAAAGGATGAATGTAGTGGGTGGAAAATACACCTCTGAGTCTGTGCTAGGTTTTGTGTATTCACTTCGGAGTATTTTGTGTGCTCTTACTATGATTTTGTACTTTTATCCTTTTTCTTTATTCCTTCACCCTACAACAAGCTGTAAAGGTCAGTACTTTACTAAACCAGCATTATCTATTATTATTTGACTTTGTCTTACTTATTCCAACCTGACTTGGCTTGATGTAGGAGTGGTTAATTGAGCTGCCTGGATAGCAGGTCACAGTGTGTGACAAAGACAAAAAATGCATTTGTGGGTATTTGTATAACTGGGTATTTGTTTCATAAAGAGTGGAGATACAAATATAAATAATGTTTTGAATTACCTCAGAAGGAACTGGTTTTCTGCTAACTGTGATAATATATGGAAGTGCTGAGATTCAGAGGAGCAAATATTCAGTTGAGAAGCCTTTGAGACTTGATTAAATTAGTAGTCAACGTCATTAATGCCTAGATTTCAAAAATGGGAAGGCCTGGAACTTCCATAAAGTTTTGTAATCTTGTTTCATCTCAAATTAAGACTTTCAAAAGACAGTTCTTGTCTTGAAGTTTCAAAACCTGGTTTTGACACCACCACCTGTCTAGCCTTAGAGTCTTGGAAGACTGATAGTCATAGTGAGGTCAGAGAAAATGTTCCATGATTTTATTCCATGTGCTTTCATTGAAATCTTTATACCTGAATTTTTGCCATGGAATTCATTGGGAGTCTTGACTGGCTTTAGAAGGATTTTTACCAGACTCTGTATGTACGGAGTGCCTTCAGCAGCAGGTCCTGAGTGATAGAAAATATACCATAAAATTTTTAAACATTGTATGTAGAGGGAACATACTCTGGAAATACAAACTCTGGGCTGGAAATCACAGTTCTTTATTTCTCCTGAGTTTCCTGTTATTCACTGTTCTTGTAGAAGCTTTGGTCTCAAACTGAATATTATGAAGATTAATTAGTGTTTGACGATGGTCCTGAGATCATCAGAGACAAGATGCTCACTGTTGGTTTGTGTTGGTAAGGAAGTATAGATAAAACAATGAAATAACTAGCATGTTCTTCAGAATCAAACCTTTACTCTTTTGGATAAAGCATATATGACTTTGGTTAAAAAAAAATCTTATATAACATGCAAGAGAAAGGATATCAATTACATAAAACAATGAGGGAGACTAGAGCTGAATCAGAATGTAAGGTAACCATATTTTCAACCTGTATATGTTTTAGAAGTATTCTTCCACATACCTCTGGAAGAAGAAATAAACTGATCTGTCCTGAATAGATGCAAATATAAAAAGGTTATTTCGGCTAATGCTTAAGATTAATGGAGAATTCCTCAACAATGAAGTGTTCACAGAAAATTCACCTCTGTCATTTTGTTCTAATCTCAGTTACAGATGTGGTACAGGTCCCAGGGTAATCTGCTGGAGCAGCAGATTGTGTTGATGGTGGGTACTGTACTGATGGCGCAAACTGCAGCTTTCTGTTCTGCCTGCTGTTCCCCAGAAAACTCAAGATTTGTTGTCCTGAGCTGCTTACATACAACAGCATCAAATTGCACGCTGCAAAAGATGTGGATGGAAATTGCTGAGGAATCTGAAAGAAACGGCCCGTGTCTTCTGACAATGTATAAATCATAAAAAGCCAAGCCAGTTTGTTCTGTAATGCAGCAGCTGTGGCCAGCCTGTCAGTCAGTCTGAAGCCAGCCAGTTAGCCAGATCTCCAGCTAGTCAGGCTACAGACCTGACTAAAGAAAATGCTGGACATCAAGCAGTAGAAAACTTCAGCATTGTTTATATTAGATCTTTGCTTTTTCCAAACCTTTTTAATGTATTTAATTTTTGTCTAGATGCAGCTTCAGATACCTAGCACTCAGCTGTACGTAGTGTGCCAATCCTATCAGTAGTCCTGTGTTTGAACAGAGGTGCTCAACCTATGCCCAGCTGGCTGTGGTGAGATAAAAGGTTTGCCTAGCAAACCACTCCCCCTCTGCCACTCTGTTTTCCAGAACCACATGATCCTCCCTTGTCCTGTGCTCGGGAACATGTCTGTCACGTGGCTGTGTGGTCAGGCCGTAATGTGTTTTGCCTGCTCTCTGTAAGTTTGGTCATGTCATGGGACTATGAGAATCACATAAACTTTGCTTGTGTATCCTGTGCTCACATATTGTGCCTGTGATACTTCAGGAGACATCTGTGTTTCAGTGAACATCCTCCTAGTAAATTACTACCTGCGTTTGATTCAATTTAACTTGAAAATTGGGCATGTTGCTTAAAGTAGCAATTAGTACTCAAGGTTGTGTTATAGAAATATCTTGGGCACTACCACTAGCTAGTTTAATTAGTACCATAATTTGTTCTTTGCTAGATAAGGATAAAAGTTAAGATCTTTCTTACATCATACGTTTACATATCTTGCAGTATGGTAGGCAGTTTTACCATCATTTCATCTCAGTTTCTATCAGTGTCTTTCCTCCCTTGCATTCTACAAGAGGTCTACTAACCCAGTGTGTTAAAAGAATGTTTAAACATAGCAGCACTGATGCTTACAAGCAGTTTTATTTGTTGCTGTAGGCATCTGCTGTGTGTTTGCCAGTTTGTGCCTTCCTAATGTCAGGAGTGACCACTGAAGTGTCTGTAACATGTGCAGTGTAAAGCATAAGAACACTGAATTTACATTCAGTTCTCCATTCCCAGTCTAGCAATGTAAAGCTTTTAAGTATCTGTAAATATAATCTGTGTCTACTTCATGCTAAAAAGACTAAAGAAATCTTTAGTCTAATTGAGAATCAGTATCAGAATTCCTCAGTTCACGATGGCATGCATTTTCATTTCAATCTGGGCCAAAACGTGCGTATTTTTGCTCCTGAAGCAAATATTCATAATTAGGTTATTCCCAGGTGGGCTTCACTATCACTAAGCTTTCATGGTTATTAGATTCCATTTGGTAATATGGATCTGATTTTGGAAATATGATTTCTCATTTTTAATTTGTCTTTTCTGAATAGAAAGTAAAGTGATTTTCATTTCAGAATAAACATCAGTTGAGGTCTGTCTGTATTGAAAGTTGTGCTCTACAGACAGTATTTTTATAAATATATTCTTGTGTAAAATGTGTAGTATATGAGAAAATTGGATTCTTAGCTTTTTATTGCACAAGATTAGCTTAAATGACTTCAGTGACTCAAAAGAATAGGGTTTTGATAGTCAGTGACCAGATTCAAATTAGTACCCAATAAAAAAAGTACATGTATTCATTTGTAGTTGAGCTAAAAGCTTAGTCTTACAGTAGCAGAAGATGAAAATGCATTATGGAGATAAGCAGTCGACTTCCTTCAGCTAGATAAAATGTACTGAAAGAAAAGACACAGAAGAATCTGTGTATGTCAAAGACATTGTCTGGCTCTGCACCTCTTCTGGAGTTCAAGTGCTTAGCTGTGATTAGAAGTAGTGTCAATGAAATATGAATGCATTGTAGCATTTCTGACCATATTATACTGTATCTATATGGTGTTTCAAGTAACCCCTCTTTATCTGAAGCAGAAGCATGAAAGAAATTAATAAAATATATGAGGATAAGGAAAGAGCTTGTACTTGCCCTCTACATAATAGTAATATCCCTGGTACAGCGTGTACAGTAAGGTGACATTGTCATTAGGCTCTTTCTCTCTAAGTCATTTGCACTTCACAAACTGAGTGTTGTATCAAAGCTTAATGTATTTCTCACCTGGCATGCTCTTACTTTGGGAGGAGTGATCTATTGCAGACATAACCAAAATGAGGTTATAAATACAGTGCTGATATTAAAATTGGCTTGATACTACTTATAGAACCCATCACCTAAGAATAAATGAAGAACTGACAAACCATAAGTAACATCAGAACATCCAGCCAGAGGGTGTGCTTTTCCTAATTAGAATGTGAAGTCAACAGCTGGACAAATCATTAATTCGGCCAGATCACACAGCGAGTGACTGCCAGGGATTCAAGTGAGAAGCCAGGAATGCTGACTAGTCCTTTCTGAGATCTAGAGAGCACTTCCAAAGTCCAAACTGAAAAAAAAGAAAACACATTTCTTTCTTTGCTATGTAGGTGCTTGAAGTACTTTCAAAACTTCTCCTGCTTAGCTTTGCATAATAGAAAGAGATGCGGTGCTTTGACAGTATGGCCTTTCTCACCTAGCTGAAATGAGGCATGAATATGTTTGCAGAGATGTGAGATCTCCTAAACAGCTTCGAGACAAAAGTAGGTTTGATGAGCGCTGGCACAGAGAGCTTAGCTAGTGAGTGCATAGATTTTTGTGCTGCTACTTCTCTTTCCCTCAGAGCATTTCACAAACTTTAATGACTGAAACTTCTCAAAGCGTTAAAGACATTCCTAACTGTATTGAACAGAGGGGAAAAAAGAGAAACGTTTGACTGACTCCTCCATGACACAAATGAATCCCGGAGACCGTAGTCTCTGATCCTGCAGACACATAGGTAGGAGCCTTAATTTTTCAGATGAGCAGTCCTGCTGTACTGAAAATGAAATGCATGTGAATAAAATTAAACATGTACATGTTTAAAAGGTTAATCCTAACTTTAACCATTAGCTTCTCTCCCCTCCCTCAAAAAAACCCAAAAAACATAAGACAATTTTGAGAGGGTTTTTTATCACTTAATTGGTCCATCCATAGATTTAATGTATGTAGTATTTTGGTCTACAGAGATGTCACTCGTATTTTCTCTAAAGTGTTGACCACTTAATAGGTGTGAAGCTAGACTTCTGAAAGGCACAGTGTAATCTTTCAACCTTTAACTGGTTTAACCTTTCAAGGAACCCACATCAGTTCAAACTAGCTATGCTATTATCTAAAAACATTTGTTCCTCAAATACTGTTGCTCTTCACAAAGTGTTATAACATTTAATTATTTTTGGTATGTAAAGGAAGAAATTACTTTGTAAATGGGAATCGAATGCAGGGACAGGTATCTAATGTTTACTGACTATAAGCACCATGCTACACTGGGTGAAACATTTCTTATTATGTAGACTAATTTTCAAACCAGATTTATTCTGTGTATTTTTTTAGTGGATTAGACGTGTTAAAGATGGGTAGTTATTTTTGCTGAGCGTGAGCTACTTGAGGTAAGTAATTCAGCAACTTTTATTGAAGCATCGTTTTGTGCTTGAACTGAAAAAAGAAAATCCTGCTAACATTTTTTCCATTGATTCGATCTGATGTTCAAGTGGTAATTCCATAGGAATTCACTTGGCAATTCACTTGAAATAAGTACTGATAAGAATCCGTTCCTAGAAGGAAGTAACTATTGAACAAAGGCACAATATGTAAAGCTTTTCTTTTTTAAGTGAGAACTGAACACTTTTGGGGTTTTTTTGCTTTGTGAAGTCATTAAAGAGTTTTGATTAATAAAAGGTTTAATTGTTTGCTTCGTTTGCCAGATCAGAAATGTTAAGTTCAATTTTAGTTTTGCATGAGGAACTAAGGGAAAGCTCAGGACTATGAGTTATGAACCCAGAAACCTAATACCAGTGGTGAGTGTAGTGAACCTTGAGCAGCTATAGAGTCATTCTAATTTTTCTTTGGTTATTAGAGTTTTTTAAGTTGTTACAAAATGTAACAAAATTTTAGTAGTTTTAAACAATCTGATTCAAAGTCATTTCTTCTCCCAGCTCCCCTCTTTTATTGCATGTTGTGTTGTCAGTTCTTGAGTGCCAAGCTTTCAAGCTTGAAACTTGCTAATCTGAAGCCTAGCCAGAAACAACCCTTCCAGACTGTCGATTTTAGCCAAAAAAGGCACAAAACAGTAATTTCTAACATACAAAAATATCAAAATTGCAAGTAAGAGAAAAATAAATTCACCAACTACTTGTTCTTTAAAGTCCTCATTTTAACTTTAGAGATACGTGTACCATGTATGCATGTAGATATTCAAGATTCCCGAAGCAGTTGCAGTTCTCATTAACACACAGTTTCCGAAATGGTGGGCTGACCCTGTGTTCTGCACCCTGATTTGAACTGTCAGGTAACGTGTGCTGTTAAATCTGGAAATGACGTGCCAGTTTTGCAGAATTGTGTCAATCCCAATGCCAGCAGCTTAAAAGATAAATTCTTTTCCAAATGAATTCAGAATGTTTGAATGAATGAAGAGTACCACTGCTGGGTTTGAGTGCTGGCCCCCAGGTTGTTTTCAGAGGACTGGTATTTTTCTTGTTCAGAGAATAGTAAGAGCAAAAGTTCCTTTCGGTGACATTGGGTTTCAGTGGACACTGGCTTTGCTCTGCTCCCTTACAGAATTATTACTAGTGATTAAGTGTTCTTGGTTTTCGTTTTTCCCATCGTGCCTTCTTACAAGTTGTGTAATATATAGTTTAGCAAAATTTTGAAGAATGTTTAGAGTTATTGGCCTTCTGTAAAGCAAACAGCTAAACACTAGAGTTGATGCAAACAAGGCATTTAGCATCTGAAAGAAGTGTTAACACTTTATTTACATTTAAATTAAAATAGACACTTATTTATGTGTTCTGGTTCTGAAAGGTGTGTGGTACATCTGCAGAGCCCTATTGTTTATTCATGCTGTAAATCCTTTGAAATGTGTTAAAATGCTTCCCACTCATTATAAAAATCCTGCCACCCATGGATTAGGGCTTTGATGTCACCAATCCTGCTTCAAAGGGTTCTTTCAATGCTATTAATCACAGTTTAGCCTCTGAAGATATAGCCAGAGAAAACATTTGGACATCTTGTGCTAGACTTGCTAAAACTTTGAAATATACAGAGTGTCTTGCATATGCACAGTCCCGTATCACTTCCTCTCTCTTCTCCTAGCCTTTATTTTGAAAAGCTATTTTGTGATGACTTTGGCTTTCTACAAGTACAGAAGAAAATGTTTAGGACACGTCATACTGTACGTTTTAAAAAAGGCCCTGGTCTTTCAGTTGACACCGCAATATATTTTTGCCTGAGAAATTGAGTCAGTCTTTAAAAACCCCAAGGGACAATAAGAGAGGGAATTATATGTCAAAAGGTCAAAATTTGATATATTTCTTATAATTTTCTCATCTCTCTCGTTAATTTGTGAGTTTAAGATAGTGTCTAAACACTCGAGGATCCACATGATTTCATAGAAACAAGATTGTTTCTGTAGTCTTTTTGCTCTTTGGAATCTCTCAAGGAGTCCCAGAGAAATTGATTACTGGTGATTGAGCTGTGTGCCTTTGTGCTGTCGTTGTTTTCATCAGCTCGGTAGCTAAGGTCAGTGACATAACACCTTATCACTGACTTTTTTCTCCCTGCTAAATCAACACTGCACTCTGTCATGCCCATGCTGAACGCTCTGCAGGCACAATTGGTAATGAGCGGGGTGTGGAAGAAGTGTGGTGGTGTCTGCTATTTTTAGTACTATTGTACAAACTGATTTTACACCTTACAAATTTTTCCCTGCTAAGCTTCTTGAATAGTTTTTGCAGTATGAATTTCTTTGTTTTTGAACAGGTAATTTGGCACAAGCAAGAGCCAGAGTGACAGCAGCATCTAGGTCTTTGCCTCCTCAGCTCAGTGCTGGGCGTATCAAGGTTAGTAGTGTTCTCTTTGAAGACAGGCAGTTGTTCATAAAATATTACAGTGAGACTATGTATACAATGCTTAGCTGATGTAGGTGTATAGGGAGGTTCTTAACAAATAAGAGTCTGCCTTACTATCAGTAACATGCAGATTGTCTGGGAGCATGGTTTCCTATTTTAGTGATGATCCCGTTGTAGAATCCAGTGAAGAATCCATTTACTACTGATTAAACTTTTGGAATGGAATCTCAGTTACATCGATAGCAGTATTCCTCTTTATTGCAATGGTGTCGAGGTTTTCCTATGGCAATTTTTACCTAGAATGAGGTTTTATTAGGTAAAATTTGAATAGTATATTTAACAGTATAAAAGGCAAAACAAAATAAAAAAATGTATCTGTTTCTCTTATTCGACTTGCAAGTAAAAATCCAGGGGATGTTTGTGATTGATAGATAAACAGAAAAGAATGACTCAGCAAAAGCACTGTTCTTTAAAAAGAACTGTAAAATTTAACCGCTGCTGAATTTTAATTCGGTTATGAGGCCTTTGTAAAAATGGCATATTTTTATGGCAATTAATTAGGATGCCAACTGAGTATACTTAATTTGTGAGGAAACCTCTTGTGCCTGATAGCTGATAGTACGTATACCTCCTCCCTGTTTCCTAAGTAGTACTGTTATAGTTAGCTTAGTTAAGGTTTGGGTTTGGGGTTTTTTTGCCTTCAAAGCAAACAGTAATAAATTTTAAAAACAAATGTGGTAACAGCAACTGTTCAAAAGTTACAAAATGTTACGTTCTGGGTTTTCTGTTTGTTCTCATTCTCTCCTGGTATTTAGAGCTCATGCTCAAATGTCAATAAAGCAATTCATGTCATCCAGACATCTGTATCCTTCACTGTACCTGCAGATATAGATGTGCATTTTGGACTGTTATTTCCTGTCTGGTATAAACACTATCAATGCTGAAGGATGGCCTTTTGAATTTTCTTGTGTTATACACACATTGTCTTCCACATCCAGCTATATTCAGCACAAGCTTTCTAAGCATCCATTTTATTGAGACAGAAGGATTTTAATAAACATAATCAGTTACTAAGTAGTGTTTAAGTGGGTTTTACTCAGCCTTCAAACTTTTTAAAAGGAGCTAAAAGACATGCATAAGGACTACACTATTCAGAAAATGTTAAATACTTTTTAGCTGTAAAAATGATTTCTTAGAATTTCATAAAGTACCTAATTAAAACAACTTCAGGAAACATGTTTTAAATTATTATTATTTTAAATTTTATCTTAAAAAGTCCAAATGCAATAATTTAGTTTTGAAGTTTAAAAAAGTTCATTCATTATTGAATTTAAGAAGTATTTTGCTTAACATACTTTTGGTGTCACAGTATTTCATGCTATGCCAACTGCAGGTGTGGTCAATATGTGAAAGTAATAATTTCCAGTAACTTCTTAAAGTGACATGATGTCATAAATCATTCTTTTTATATTGTTTCAAAACTATTAGAAGCAGTTTTTTTAGTGATGAAACTGGAGTTTGGCTTTTGTAGATCAGGCTGTTTTCCATTTCAGTTTTAATCTTATAAATTTATATTGTAAGCTGCTACAGCTGTCATGTAAAAATGTGACTTAACAGTTGAAATATTCTTCTTTTTAGTTTCAAAAGAGTAGCTAGTGATTTAAAATCCAAGATTATATCATGACATTCTTATTATGTTCTTTCGTTTTTACCAAGCCCGTTGTGATAAAACCTATTGTCTGTGGTACATGAGATTACTGCCCTACTATAAAAATTGCATGGCTTCATAGGCAAGAAATGTTGTAAATTAACCAGAGACAAAGCTTCTAAAAATTCTTACAAGCAAATCTCCCTACCTTCAGGGTCTATCAGAATGTTTCAAATGTTTCTTGTCAAAAAGATTTGGACATTGATCATAGTCCTTACATATTGCACATATCTGAATTTACAACTTCATTAATAGAAAAAGGAATCTAACAATGCTGCTTTTAGCCTGATTTTCTGAGAAAAAGTGTTTTACATTTCCTCTGTGAGTGTTTCTGACCATCTGTCTTTCTCTGTGTTCCCTCCCTTCCACCCCAAAAAACCCAAAACAAAACTCTTTTGAACCCAGCAGCCTGTCGTAAACCTTATTTGCTAGAGAGGCATTCTCAAAGATGGTAAGATTCTACAGGTTTGGGGAAAATAAGCGGCTGTGAACAGGATATGCTTACAGTGTGCTACTGCCGAAAAGGTAGAGCATAAGCTGATCCGTTTTTGGACAGCAGATGTTCCAGATACGACTGAGAGGTTGTGAGTGCTCAACCTTCAACAACAGTATCACCAAGTGTCTGCTTTTCTAGACAGAGAAGAATCCTATATAGAACCTCAAATTCATTGGCCTTTGGCCTCAGATCAGTCCTCAAACTATTTGGTTTAGTTCTTGATTTGATATTATTTATGATTTTATGTCTTTTAATATTAAATGTTACCAGTTCTTCTAAACTTACTGTCAGTGTTCACTGTTATGGCTTTTGTCTTCTACCTGACACTTACAAGAGATTTAGATATCAATTCTCAAACAGCTGTTGTCTTGCCAAGATAATCTTGAAACATTCCCATATCCTTCCCCATGGACATGCCTGCTGTTTTGATTAGGTTATTGATACTTACTTTGTCAGGTGACCTCTTAAGATGTTTGATGTTATCTGGGCTGATAAAGCATTTTTCCTGGGATATAATACCGATATATTAGTGTTCTGTTAACATCTTTCAAACTGCATCTTTTTTTCTTTTTTTCTTCTTCTTCTTCTCACGTGTTAGTTTAAGATGTGTACCAATGCACGTACACCATGCTGGGCTGAAACGTCACAGATTACAAAAATGTATTGAAATTTTTATGATCACCCTTATTGAAATCTGTCTTCATTTGCACCATCTGTATTCTGAATCTTGTCCTCACTAGTTTTCTTTTGATTTCTTCCCCAACACAAAATCCATTTTTTTGATCTATTACTACTTAGTGCTTCATTTCCTTTATATTTTGCATGCAGTCTCCTAAATATCTCCTGAAGGTAAGAGACACAGTTACTTTATTGAGAACTGTAATCTTTCAGCAATTACTTTTAGTGTTCAGAAGAGTGTTCTTAAGTCAGTAAGTGTTGGAAATGATCGTATGGAGCAAAGTCCAGGAAGTGTAGCACAGGTGCTGACAACAGCATTATCTGGTTTATACAAATGCCACCTGGTCAGAGCAGATGGTAAACTGCCACAAAGCAAGTGAATGCTAAAGTGTTGTTAATGCTCCATGCAAACAGGATGCTGGTTAATTTTCCTTAATTTTGTTGAGCTGTAATAGAGCAACACAATCTGCTTGTTATTGGTAACCATAGTTATACTAATTCAAAAATTCTGGTTTCATTTTGATAAGAACAGCTGTACTAACAATATAACTAAAGTATTCAAGGAGCAATATGTTCACTGTCCATGTATAGCCTCTAAAAATAATTTCTGCAATGCCGAAAAAGTGGTGTATGGAGCTATGGCAGTTCAGCAGAATAAGATTGCTGAGATTCTTGGCATCAAAATGGCAATTTAAAGTAATTAATAGTAATCATAGCAATAGAACAGAACAGACCTATATGTTCTGAGATTACCTACTTTGTTTGTCGCTTGTTATCCAACAACATATTTCCCATACACATGAGCAAGGTGAGGCAGCTCAGTTTACTTCCTGGTCATTACAAATGTGGTAACTATTCTTGTATATAAGACCTGTTGGAGTTCACTGTAGTGGCAATAAGAGGAATGCTTTTTAGAGATCAGTTCCTATTGTATTGCACATATGATTCATTGCCTGAGTGTTATACTACCATAAATCTAGAGTGCTCTTGCACTATCGAAAGAAATTCAGAATGCTTACAGATCTCTCTGAAATCAGTGTGTGGCCTGCATCTGTTAGAAGCTGGCATTCCTATCTCTGATAAAGTACTCTGAAAAACTCACACCTGAAGGTATGACTAACAAAAACTGCACCAAGCTTTCATGGGCCAGGTGGTGTGGGTCTGCAGTGTTTCTGGAACAGTTCTAACATCAGAGTTTTGTCTTCCAGGTCGACACAATGGAAGTTATGCGGCATCCTGAGGAAACAACTAACATGAAGCGGCAAACTATGGCTTCCTATTTTAGGGTACAAAAGTTCAACTGAAAATAAGCATTTTGATGATAGGAACAATAGATATATCTAAAATATTTGTGGGATTGTTAGATCGAAGACAATAATAAGACCTTTTTTAATTCGGTTATGAGGCCTTTGTAGACTCATACATTTTCTTTTTCCTTTTTTCTCTTTGTTTTCTTATACTTGTATTTTTATAATTTCACTGAGAATGATGATAACAGAATCTAGAGCCTAGACTATTTCCATCTAAAATGCTAGAGGTCTAGAACAGTCCTCATTAACTCATTATAAACAGAACACCGATTTTGTGCAAATAAAATAGCTGTTATTGCTTAAGACTTCATATTTTTTCACAAGCTTAGGTATACATACCTTTAAAGATTAAGATTTTTCATTTGTGCTAATAAGTAGAAACAATCCATCTTTCAGAAGTGCTGCAATATAAATCATATGGATTGTCATTTTATCAGTAGTAATCCTGTCTGAGGTAATGTATATTCTGTATGTGAGTTTAAATCAAAGAGGCAGGAAAAAGCATTGAGAATGTTAAAACTGGAAGCTTAGAAGTCAAGACAGTGCCAGTCCAAGATTGTTGGCTAATGTTTTTTTTTCTTGTAGCCACTGCAGAGTGGAAAAGTTTTGAGCAGTTGGCCCTTGGGCTGCGCTTCTACCATGCAGAATAGGGAAGTTCACAATGCCTTGCTAGCCAGTGTGGGCCAAAGCTTCGTGCTGTGTAGGAATGTGTTCTGTTTGTCTTGTAAAATAGTGTAAGGAAGGGCATAGAGGAAGCTGATGTACACTGTGATGTTGCCCGATTGTGGAATGCACAAGGGCACATGTTCAGACTTGTGTAGTCATACAGGTGTGCATTTAGAATGCTCTTGCACAGAACTCCACAAACGTCAGCTGTGTAGCAACTGCAAGAAAAGAAAGTGGAATGTGAGAGTGAGTGTGAAAGTACACCATAATATGCATGCAACCTGCAGCAAGGTGACCACAATAAGCTTGGAATTGTACATGATTTTAAGACATATATGGGTATGTGAGATTTGGTATATTTGTCATGAATACTTCTCATACAGCCAGTTAATAAGGTGAGTATGGAGTAGAACTGTCAGAGTCATTGGAAAAACAGATATATAACTTTTTTCATTTTAGTGTGAATTGCAATGGAATAAATTGTTTTCCATGTCCAGGGTGGATAGGAAAAGAAGTTATGGACCTATGTTTCCATGGGTAAATGTTAAGAACATTATGAATAGGCATGGTAATGCAGCACTTCAGCAGACTTCTAGGGAGATTGTACAGTTTATATTCTCAGTGATTCTGAAAGATGAGTGTAACAGAGATATGCCTAAAATGTTACAGATACATCTAGTGTTTTCTGTGGGCAGAGCACTGAACTGATGACTTCTTGCAACACTTTCCCCATGATTTGCTGTGAATTTCAGTGATTGTTTCACAATAAGGCTTGTTCTTCTGTTGGGGATATTTGATCAGTCAAATGTGTCTACAGTAGAATTAGAGTTAGAACAATTTTCAATTTTTTTTTT
The DNA here is from genome assembly GCA_013396775.1 of Cephalopterus ornatus. Classification (NCBI taxonomy): domain Eukaryota; kingdom Metazoa; phylum Chordata; class Aves; order Passeriformes; family Cotingidae; genus Cephalopterus; species Cephalopterus ornatus. The sequence continues at coordinate 59,636 of VZRE01007919.1, forward strand.
TAATATGGGCCTTCAACTACAGAAATGTGCTATAAGGAGCTATGAAGAGAAAGGTATAATAAGAAATAAAAATTAGAATGATTTTATTTTTTTACAACTGAAAATTTTTAATACTTCCAAGTTTCAGCTGCAAGCCTAAAAATGAATAAAAAGGCCATGCTGATTAACATTACAGATTAAAATTTAATCAAGCATTACATAGTGTTTACAAATATATACCTCCTGCTTAAGTAGTTACATTGCAGTTCTCTGTCAAGTGTGCATTTTTTTTATTCTCCTCACTAGTATTCCCTCATGGATCTTTTATCCAAAATGGTTGTTGGACAGCCTCACTTTATCCGCTGCATTAAACCAAATGATGATCGAGAAGCACTGATGTTTTCTCATGAGAGAGTTCTGTTGCAGCTACGTTACACTGGAATTCTGGAAACTGTCAAAATACGTCAAAAAGGGTATTCTCATCGTATCCTCTTTGAAGAGTTTGTAAAAAGGTAAGTAAGACTTCTACAATAGGGCTGTTTTAAAACTCAATTCTGTAAGGTATGTTCTATATTTAAGTACAGAAAATTCTACAAACGTGGTTTGTATGTGTATGGTCTGAATCTCTAATGAGAGCAGGGACTATCAGAGATAAAGACTAAAAGAAATATGTGATCTCTGATGGAGAATAGGCAGTGTGAAAACAGTGGTGAACACCAGTATTCAGTGGCAAACCTGTCCCCATGATTCCCTCAGTAGAGGCAACCAGTAGAAATGATGCATCCTGCTCAGATAATACAGGGATTTTGGAAGATCAGTAACGTTCAGCCATCATATGAAGAATGTGCACATGCTTAAGAATGAATTGATGTAAAAGCTTCAGATAGCTTTTACACCCTCATAGTCATTTGTCTTGGAGATATCATGACTTATAATCAGATCTCTGTTCACGTGAGCCCTAGTCATAGCTGCTGTTACTGGCTTTAATACATATTCTCAATCTCAAAAAGTTATAAATTTAATTCAGGAAATGCTATTGTCTTTATGATAGTAGTATGTTTATATGATCATTATAGTTTCCTCTAGATTTAAAATGTGGTTTCCTGTAGTATTTACTGTTTTCCAGTGTGTAGGATTGATAATTCAACAATGGTCGGAAGCAATCACAGTAGGAACAAGAAGCGAGTGGCTAAATGAAGCATTTTCTGGTATTTTCTGAACTGGAGGTTGCTCATCCAGACAATATAGAATTAATGAATCTGCTGAAAGTGATTCATTCATATGGTGATAGAGGGAAGGAGCTGATTATGACAAAGAAGAGGTATAAACAGGCCTTTCTAAAATCCAGAGTAGATTTGTGTGTAAATCAGTCACTTGGGCTTGGAAATCTGTGGTCCATGCATTGAGAGATCTTGAATGATAAACCAAAGCTTAATCAATTCTTTCTGAAAAAATACTAATTTTTTCTTATTTATAATATATTAGTACACCAGATGAATATGTAATAGGAAAACACTACAGATGATGTATCGCAGGAAGGATAACTAATATGTTTATTTGTCTATCAAGGCTATTTTATTTTCAGACATGATCTCCCCCAACTTCTTTTGTGTTGCATGACTAATTTTGGTATGGTCACCCCATTCTGAAGCATGTTTAAGAGATTTATATCTTTGCATCATCCTGAAGAGGATGAAGGCAGAATTATTAACCTTAACTTTTATTCAATTTACACATAAGTGAACTGAGATTAACTCCACAGAGATTAGTGTGAATTGAGACAAAATTAAGCCTCCTCTTATCGACAGATCCTTTTCATTCAGAAGTGCACTGAATTTGAGTACAACCTTGAAAAGTAATGGTAATAAAGAGTATTGACTGTAGCTTTCCATTCCTGCAGATAAGGAAGGGCAAGTTGTGTTTAACATCTTCTCAATTACTCGCAAAGTTTTCAGTCCAACTGGATGTGATTCTTTCAGGAAAGTAAACTCAAAAAGGGAAGGGGAGGAGGTTTACATTTAGCAATTTGCACAACAGCATAGAAGACTTCCTGAGTTCAGAATATAAACGGAGTGGGAGAGGGGATGTTCTTGCTCCTTTGTTCATCTCATGCTTGATTTTTAAATGAATTCTATTCTGTTTTGCTTTTGAAAATAAAAACAAACAATACTTTAAAAAGCTATAAATGGAACAAGAAACATTTTTCTTCAACTTACAGCCATGACTAGTCAAGTGTTTTTAGGAACTAAGTAGTTGAATACATAAAATGTTTGAGAAAACAGGTCAAATGCTAAACAGATTGGCACTTCTTTGTTCATAATCAAAAAGACATTAGGCAAGTATGAAGAAGAGTTTCAAAATGTCAGTAAATGTGAGGATATCAAAGATTTTCTAAGGCAGCAAGTTAATTGGTATTTTGATCCTTTTGAGCAACTGAACAACAAAATGGATGAGCCAGCACTTTTTCTCCCTTGATGTTATTAAACAAATAGGTGTGCTTCTTATCTGCCTGTTCAATAATGCTGTTTTGTAAACTCTTAGCAGGAAATATGAGGACAAAACAATCAAAGGCAGGGAACAGACCCATTCAGGGTTTATCAGGTGGGAGGTAAACAAAAGATAAAGCTCTGTCTAATGTTACTCTTTACTGTCTTCTGTTTTCATGTAGAAGAGATTATTTCAGTATTGCAAACCTGGATGTAGTTTATTGGGTTAAAAAACAGATGATGGAGAGAGGGCTTAATTGTAACTCATTCACACAATGTTGCTTCAGCCAAGTATATAGCCATCTGTTTTATGTATATAAATATATGTATTCTTTTTACTTAAAGTTGGAAAATGCAATCTGCAGCCCCTGTAAACACTGTATCCCTGTCAAGTCTTAGTCACTTTGTCTCCTGTCTTGCACCCCATGATATCATGGGTCTGTCTTATGTTTGCTGTGAAGCAACATAGCCCCTTTTTCAGGCTGGAATCGCAGGTTTCAGATACAGATTATTAACTAGGTCAGGCCACCAGGTGTGCCTGGCGTGGTGACTGTGCACTGCACAACACCTAAGGGAGGTGTGCTTTCAAGTGGGGACCTGCACTGAAGATCCAGCTGGATGGAACGCTCCTTGCTGAGGGCCCAGGCCCCTGGAGCTTCACATGATGTGATATTCAGGTGTGTCCTCACCACATATCTTCCAGCTGTATACTCCTTTTATATAATGTGGCACACACTGGACAACGGCTTGGAAGATAAGGGACTTGGTAGGCAAATGGTGCTAAATGCAACTCAAGAATGAAGTGCCTCCTAAGCACATAAGAAAGTGTTGAGAACTACTGCAAAAGTTTCATTTAAGGATTGTCTTTTTTCTTCCCTGCCTGTTTATGTCATACATTAAAATTTTTTGTACTGCATTAGGATGGAGGATACACTTTGCCTATAAGCATTACCTGCTGCACAGTAGTCAGATGATGTTACTCAGATCATGCGCTCATAGCGGTACCAGTGCTGTTACAGTGACACTCATCCCAGGGAGGCTGGTTCTGCTTTTTCAATCTCAACCGTGCAAATTTGCATAAGGTCACTGTTAGTACACCTAGTATACACAGTCTCTAAACCACCACTGTTATATTTCTCATGACCATATAAAGCCTTAAGGACCTTAATAAGTCACATTTTGCATTGAGTGGAGCTAGGAATAAAAACTGGTCAAGCATTGCGAAATCCTGTAAAACATATAACCTCAGTAAGTGGTTTCTTCTAACACCAAAAATTCAGCGGTGATAGACTTGCTTATTATGCAAAATCAGGGAAGAACTGAATTAAATTAGAAGTCAACAGATTTGCTGCAGAGAAGGAATGCTTTCTTTTTAAGTGATGCCTTTTTAATGCAAGCTTACTTTTAACACTGAGCTTGCACCATACCGAAGTTTGCAAGTGATTTTTGGAAACAAAATTTTAACATTCCCTCATATCTTGATTTTACTATTATCCGTGGAAGTGTTTATTTGTTTAAGTGGCTTTAAGATTTCCTCATGTCTATATAATGTTCCTGTACACTTTAAATATGGTAAACTACTGTACCTTCCATATACAGTTTCTGGACTCTTTTCATTCACAGAACACTGGTTGCCATGCAAAACAGTTGCAGGATGGAGAAGACAGGAAAACTTTAGAAGTGGAAAGTCTGATAGCCACATATAAATAGTATATGCACAATGGACCAAATTATGCCTTTCTGAGAGTATTTCTGTGATTCTGTGTTTATCTGATGATTGACAGCATAAGTGTTTTATATCTGTTACTGAACCTCAAGAGTATCTTAAATGTTTTATCATTTTTATTTACATTTTTTTTATTCCTACTCAATATAGAGTCAAATGTTACTATTTGTGTGAATTCAGATTTGAAAGTTTCTGAAAGAAGTGAGCTACAACTAATACAGGTTAGAAATTTTGAAAGTTATTTTATGGCTCTTTTAGTTCTAAAAAAATGGGATTTTTTTAAACTTTCCAGCTCCAGGGCTGCGAACAAACAAACATTTTTGTAATACTGAGAATCTTCCTACTATTGCTCGTGGTCTGGCTAGAAAGGGATTTTGTCCTCTTGCACTTCATGCTTTTCAGATATTCATTCTCCACCTCAGGCTAGCATATTTTAGTACAAAGATTTGTTTTAAAGAGAAAAAGGGTTAATCATTACTGGTTTGAGTTAATTATGTAGAATTGATGCAGTCTTTAAGTCTGGAATGCAAAGGGAGCTTTAGTAAGAGATACTGGTATAGTAGTTAATGGTGCTGTTTAAATGCTATTTATTGAACAGTTCCACAGTTCACCCTTTGAAGAGTGGTGAGAAATTGAACCATTTGTTTACAATCAGTTTATCTAAACCCACCAACACTAAAATGCTTTGGCCCTAAACAAATAGTTAATGCATAGCATCGTTCTGAAGTTTTCCATATCTTAACATACTTGGATGTTTGGGCATTTAACCTTAATTCTGCATGTCCTTTGCATTTGTTGGTCTGAGGTTAAATTCAGCTTTTAAAAAATGTTGGTGCATTCTTAATTTAATTTAGTAAGTACAGTTAATCCCATTTTAATGTATGTTTTTTTCTGAAATACTATTCATGTCCATGAAGGATAGTATGTAGTGCAGATTAAGAACAACTAGTTAAGAAATACAGAATTCCAGAGTTTCATCAGGTTTGAGAAATCAGTTCTTCAGAGGGGAAATTAATTGTCTCTTACTTAGTCTTAACTGCTACTGTGATTAGTCAAGTACTTTTAGGAAACATGTAGGTGAGTGTGTGTAGGAAATTTTCAAGCAGGATGGATAACCCAGGAAAATAATACATTTTTTGCAGAAATATGTGCATGTTTATGAAATAGCACTTGAAGGACCATAAACTTTACTTTTAAAAATAGAAATTAAAGTATTGGTTTAATGTAGAACACTGAAATATTCCTGACTACTGAATTTTGTGCTGAAATAACAAATGCAAATATGGAAATAAAAAAGTAGAGTTGTGAAATCTTCATCTCATCTGAAAGCAAATGTAGTTTTTAGCTCTATTTTTCTGAAATTAAGTTTCTGGTTTCTTGGTGATATGTTGCAAGTAGGGGTCACTCTGTGATCTCTGCACAGTAGATTTACATAAGTATGACAGAGATGAAATTAGGCCAATAAATCAAAATAAACAGTTGTACTTGCAAAACTCCCAAAGCTTTGGGTGTTATTCCTAGACGTTTTCTCTACCATTTCACCACGTATAATATTTGCATGCCTTTGACAGATACATTAAGATGAAACATTTTACCTTCCTCCAAAATTTTCCATAGGGTCCATTGCTGTACAAAAATTTTAAATTAGATAAAACAGTTGGGTCACCCTGTGTGGCACATGCTGTGCTGCCATACAGTTCTCATGAGCACATCAAGTCAAACTACTTGGGCATCTGTAGTTACGTGATTCAGTCGAGAAAACAGGCACCAGACAGAAAACAAAGTGTTTGCTTTAAAAAAAGACCCAAAACCATGGATTTGAGCTTTGAAACGCAAATCTAGAGACCTTTTATGGTGCAGAATGCACACTCCAAAAGAAATAATCAAAAATAAATTGCTGGTCCCTATTTCTGATGAGTGCAGTAATTTCTGCCTTATTTTTGATGACATAATTGAAAAGGAACAGGAATTGTATTAACCAGTTTCAGCTGCCTTCTGTGCAGGGGTTGGATTAGTCAAAACATTTGGAAAATCACCATTTAGAGGAAGTTTTTAATAAATATTGGGAGACAATGTTTACATACTGTGAACTGTAAAATAGAAACTGTAGTTATTCCCATGCTTTGGAAAGTCCTTATCATTTTGAACAGCTTACTTTCTTAGACTGTAGATAAATTTTCTGAAAACATTTGTTAAAACATTAAGTAATAGGAAAAAGTACTGTTGTTTGGTTCTTTTCTGAGCACCAAAAGCAAATACATTCTAGATCATGAAAGAGAGCTAATGGAGAGGTTACTCCATTTGAAAGATGCTGAAGTTCGTCATAAACAAAGTTGTATAGTCAGGCAGTTGAATTACACAGCTCAAAAATACTTTTTAGTCAGATTTGTCACAAATAAGAAGTTGACTTTGCAGGAGTAAGAATGTAATTGATAAAATAGACTAAAAAATTATGAGATCCCCCTTGAATATTTTATTGCATCACTGCTATTTAAAAACTGTTCTATGGTTTTAAAATTCTTAACTTAAAATACCTTAGAAGATGCTTGAGCACCAGAAAATTGATATTGTTACTCACTTGAATCTATCCTTCCTTCCTTCTTTTCTCCCTCCCTTCCTTCTTCCCTCCCTCCCAAGCTGCTACATACATGTGTAAATAGCATGGCTATCTGAACTGGCTTTTGAAGCAAACAGCAATTTATTATTAGTGTAACTTCCCCCATGTATCTGTCTGCTATCTGTTGAAATTCATGCTGTCACAAATTGTTTATGATACATGTATTTTAATTCTGAGTTTCATTAGTGCAACTCATAATGGCATTTGTCTTGTGAAAACAGGCATGATTAAGTTCAGTAATAAGGTGGAGGAAAAGTACTTTTTTTAAATACACCATGTTTCTCCATTCCTACTGAATGGCATGACTCTTTGTATTTTGAAAGACTTGGCTAAAGAATTTGCATCATCACGTTGCTGAGAAAGTCACTGCATTAAAAATAACTCAGTAATACATAATCTCCTATCATTATTCAGAGTCAGCAGTGACTCCAGTTGGTGAATATCTATGTCTTTGGTCCAGGACTTATTCCAGTGCTTCTGACTTCAGATGTCATTTTGTTCCCCTTTGATCTTTATTGACTATTTTAGTGGTTCTTTATTCTTTCTTGTGACAACTGGAGCTAATATCTAGAGATTAACTGGAGCTAATATTTGAAAATCATATTTTCCTGATAAAAAAAAAAAGGTCTTGCACAATTCCAAGCTTTGTAATTGCCTCTCCATGTTTTCTTCAGTATGAAGTGGGATATTTTCTTTAATCTATGTTTGAGGTTCACTGATCAGATTCTTCTCTTCATGTTTTAAAGAACATCTGATGGCTCTTCCCCTTGCTAATAATTAGTAGAATGGTTTGCTCAACCTGCCAGTTCCTCTCAATCACAATGTAAAAAGAGTAGCACCTGTAGAAGTATAACTTAATTCCAAGACAACACATGGCAGTTAATAAATGAGAACTGAGGTGGCATTTGCTACTATCTAACAGTGTACTTGTGCTAAAATAACCTTAAATTTGAAAACTAACTGGCACATGTTCTTGCTGTTACGTAATGTAGTTGTTTGCAAGTAGGATTACTTAAATACTATAAAACCATTCTTCTTAATGCATAATGGCTTTACAGGGAGGGATTGGTTCTTAATTCAATTGAAACATGTTTGCATCCCTTTTTCATTAACTATATGTTATTTCACATAATTGTTGGGTGCTATTCTTTGCAAGGGACAAATAAAAGTCAACATTGTTTAATATGGGTCTGCTCCATGCCTCTAAAACTGATCATAATCATTCCAATTAATTTTTTATTGTAATCATGTATATGCTCAAATATTTGTTCATGACAGTTGTGTCATAATTTATGAGGAGAACTGAGTATAAGGGAGAATTTGGCTAGTTAGTTCTAAAGATACAGCTCTGAGCTAGAGAAAAACAGTGAAAGTACATCTTGATTGTTAATTCAATCTTTTCTTTGTCACTTGGTTTTGCAGGTATTATTACCTTGCGTTCAAGGCACACGAGACTCCCCTTGGTAGCAGAGAAAACTGTCTTGCCATTTTGGAGAAATCTAAACTAGACAACTGGATTCTTGGGAAGACCAAGGTAGAGGGTGCTAACGTTTTCTCAATAACAGTATCCTTTTAGGAAAACATGTCTACTTTGAAAAGTACTGCATGAGTGAACAAAAGAGCAAGGAATTTGCTCCTTAGCCTCCCAGGTCATGGAGGTGCCCTGAGTTAGTGCTGCAAGAGGAGGGGTGCATTGTGTACCTCCCCAAAGTGCATTCTGCACGTGGCTGCCTTGTTAAGGACAGCACATCTGTCAGTGCCTCCTGGTGTAGTGCCTTCCTGAAGTTCCTCATGCTCTTATTAAAGACATGGCTGAAACTTCACACTCTGGCCCATCCTATGAGCCTGGTTGGTACATTGCCCATTTGTAGAGTTTCAAGTAAGCTCCTTCGGGCTCCATCAAAAGCCTTTGTTCATGGTTTAAAATGGAGTGAATGTCTTCTGTAAAAAGGACATTGCAAAGTCTTTTGAGTTGTTTTACAGTCCACAAAGGAAAAATAAGGAGAATTTTCCTGCCCAAACCCCAGATAAAATGTATATAAGCACCCACAGGACAAATCCTGAAGCAGAATGCTTTTAGAGAATATTATGTCTGAAACCAGATTCAACCCAGGATTTATCTTCCCACTGACCAGAAAGGCTGTATTTCAAAATTGTTGATATCTGAAAATATCCCCCTGGCCAATTTACTTTGTAAGGGGCGTAAATATGGGGTTTATTTTGTAATGGGGTGATTATAATTGGTGGAATAATGAAATTGCACAAGCACACCAAGAGCGAATAATTGGTCCACAAGATTGCTATGATATCTACAGTCAGTATTTTGCTAGTTTTCTCAGCAAAGGTGCCCTAGAATAAGCTGCTATTGGACTAATGAAAAGACAGAATTCAAGAGGTTATGTTACTGTCTGCTTGTAATACTGATTTTTTTGTTTTGTTGTTGTTCCATTCCAGGTTTTTTTAAAGTATTACCATATAGAGCAGTTAAATTTGTTCCTTCGAGAAGTTATAGGGAGGGTGGTGGTCATGCAAGCCTATATCAAGGGATGGCTTGGAGCAAGGAGGTACAAGAAAGTCAAAGATAAAAGAGAAAACAGTGCTCTTACTATACAGTCAGGTAAATGTTCACATTCCGTATTTCACTGAGTGTCCTTGCATTTCAGGTAGTTCAATTGCATGTATATTGTTTATTCATCCATTATACTTTATTATGAAATCAAAATGACCAGAGGTGCTTTCTCTCCAGCTAATTGATGCAAATATTATTGATTTACTTGTAAGGTGTCATCTTAGTGTTTGGTGATGTCTTTATTTAAATATGTTAGTATTTTGGATGGGATGCCTGTGCACAGAATGAAAATATTATTAGGTATGTCTGTCCTAGCATGCAGCACATAATTGAAATGCAGTAGCGCATGCCCCTGACCGTATACCAGAATTCCAGACATACATCATGAGATGGACCGCAGAGGCTGATTACCAGTACTTTAGCAAGCTTCCTCATAGTGAATTTGGGGAACTGTGTGAGCAGGGATGATCATGCGCCTTTGTCTTTTGGGTTAGGACATCAGTAAGCACATGGTGACGATTAAAATTTGGAAGAGTGAAATGGTGTTTGAAGTTGTGGGGATGTGAATATTGCAGTCATGAACCCAGAGTTCAACATGTGGGTGGGTGGGGAAGAGGTATTGAGAGTAGGGGCTGGAGTAGTTATGGCAGGAGGAATGAAAGTTACAGCACATCTCTGACTCTGTAGCACTTCCTTAAATAAATGTAATTTCCAGCACATGGTTTTGTATTTTTAGCCTGGAGAGGATATGAAGCTCGCAGGAAGTACAAGGAAATAAGGAACAGAAGAACTGATGCCGCTATACATATTCAAGCAGGTAATTAAAACAGTATTTCAGTTGCCAACACCTATTTTTCTGTGGGTGATTTTGTGTGTCATATTTATAGCCAAAAAAAAATAAATACAGTCCAAACAAAAGCTATAAAAACACTACTTCTGATCATTTTTTCTTCAGTGTCAGATAACATCTGTGACAGGTATCAGGCACTTTGGCCTTTCTGAAGTGCTTCTCTGGAAGCAAAACATACTAATTAAAAGCTGTTAAGTTAATTCTCTAAGATTCTTCTGAACACAGTCAGCATGATCCAACTACATGTAGAGCTGGTATGAAGCACTATATTGATTTGTCTGAAAGTGTGGATATGAGGCACTGGACATGGATTTCTCTGTCTTTGTATGGAGCCCTGATCTTGGCAGATTGCCAGGTTTTTGTTTTGACTGCTTGCTGGGTTTGCCAGCTTTGACCAATCTTTTGACATTCTGCCAGACTCCTATGCAGCCATATCAATATGAATTTGAATAAACTTTAAAGAGATTATTGGAGAAACAGGCCCGTAGGGCTATGTAGGTCTCTAGTAGGCAGCAGAGTACCATATGGCACAGAAATCTAAGAACCAATGCTGTGAACTCAATGGTGTTTTCAGATGCTGCCAGTATGAAGCAGCCTCCATATGATGCAGTGTAATACTCTTTCCCTGTGCAACTCCAGGTTGAAAGACTGTAACTGATAAAAAATGAGTTGTAGCAAATGTGTTTACAGATAAACCAAGATACCACCTCTATTCTACCAGCTTCCTGTGCTACAATTCCATAAGCTTGGTCACCTGTTTGTTGTGTATCTTATAGTCTGAAGGCAGTATGAAAAATATGTGTTCTAATATTCTTTTTCTTTGTTCTCAAACCATTCCCAGTAAATACATTTGTTTTTCTGTTGTCTAAGTTTGATACTCTGAAATCATTGCTGTAACTTTCAGTAGAAAGCAGAATACTATTCTAGTTACAGAAAGGAACAGAATATCTTTAGGATCAAATAGTGATTTGCAGCTTTGCATGAATACTATTACTTTGAATCATGAAGCTCTAGGGTTAAATGCAGAATATTCTATTAAATGGAGAACTGTTAAAGAGAACTTTTTTCTCCCGTTACAACAAACATGGAAGGACTGCACAAGTACTCTCTCCCATTCTTCCTCTCCTTTGTGTTGTCATTTTCAGTTGTTTTCATGATAGCACAGAAATTAGATCTTGAAGTACCCCCTGCCACTATTTTCCAGAGTATTTGCTACATTTACAAGCGTATACGTACCTGGACTTTGATTACCTAACTTACAACAGCCTTTTGTTGAAAGAAGGAAAGTGAAACTGTTAACCTATCTCTGTCCCCCTATGATCAGCTCCTTAAGGTGAGAGTTATCTCAGGTGCAGTAGGAAGCGTGTATCAGTATCAGTGTATCAGTATCACTTGGAGACTGCCGGGGACATTCTGCCTTACAGTTTTATCTAGACGGATTGCTAGCTCTTTAGAGAAAGTAACTGATCTATTCTGCTCTTAGCACACATGGGAGAGATTCTGAGCTGTGTTGCTTCCTGCCATCTCTTAGATGCTGTGTTAAACACGGCAGAGCAGAGACAGTGGGCGTGAATCTGGCCATTGTTGAGCCCTCTGGACCTAATGCTGGAGTAATGTTAGCATTCTTCCCACCAACACACACAAGTATCTTCCTTTATAACCTGGCACTTGTTTTGGTGATCAGTGAATAAGCATTAGAACTATAGGGTTAAGAGTGACACAGTGCACCTTTATATTAATTAGGCTGGCTGCTTTTCCTATCTTTGGCTCTCTAGTAGAAGGGATATAATAATAATAATAATATTAATAATCCTCATCACATTTACATCTGCCTTTGGAAACCTATACCTAGGACTTCTTATTTGAAAATATCTCTTGTGCACATTTTCTCTTCTCGATGTGCTAATTTTTCCGTGTTTCAAATCAAAACTTACTCTTGCTAATCGTGGCCATTTTCCAGGTTTTAAAACATGTAGACAGTCCTTGTGTTGTTTGCTTTACATTGCACTGTCCAAGATCCTAGTGGCACAGAGATAAAAACATCTCTGAATCTCTTCCTTCCCTGCACATCTTCTAACATGAGGCAGCTTTCTAGTAAAATGGAGTATGATCACCTTTGTATTTTTTTTAAATGAGCCTTTTCAGGCAGTGAGATAAATTGTTTGCATTTGTCATCCAGACATTAGCAAAACCATATAATTACGCTATATGTACGTCCCTCTCCTTTCCCTTCCCCCTGCCCCTCTAAAGCAGGCCTTGGAATTTAGGAAGCATTTGGCTTACATGTTTCTACAGAACAGCGCATATTGAAATTTGTTTTCCTTTCATCTCTTTCCCAATAAAAGCAGCCGCTCAGCTTATCCCTTTAGCTTCCTCAGAACTTCCTTTCAGAATTCCCGATCTATTACAGCACATTCACATACCAGAAACAAGATGCCTTTTCATGCTGTCAACCTTTTTCATCTGAAATGTAAATTAATTCTTGCTGGTACGCTTTGACAGAGATCAAAGTAGGGGTATTAACCTTATTGGGCCTTCTCCTCATCAGAATCAGTTCCAAAGACTGCAAGGGTAGTGTTAGGAGGCCAGTCTTCACTGTTATCTATGGCCCTCCTCCAGGCAGTCCTCTGTCTACAAGTCAGCATTTCAAAGGCGCTGATTTCTTTTGTAAATGACCTTATCATTACCTTAAACTGTGTGAAAAATGATTTGCCTGAATAATTCTTGCAGGATTATCCTGCTCATTTTAATTGTGGGGGGACTTCATTCAGGTTCCAGGATATTGTTTAAGTGGTTTTGACAGCAAGTGATCATAGCCTGATATAAAGGAGGAACACAGCTCCTGATTGGAAACCTCTTGACTTGTTCAGATTGTTCATTTCTTGCAAGTCAGTCTTTGAGGTAGGCTGCATTTGCATTTTAAAAATAAACAGATGCCTTTCAAATACATGAGCTGGTGGTCTGGAGATCTCTGTGGGCCCAGCAGTTCACTATCCATTGAAGAAATGTTGGAAGAAAAAACAAACTTAGAAAAAAAACAACCCGCACAATATACATGAGGATACAATTCCTGAGTGTATTATATTACAAGAAAAAAAGTCATTATTTCAGATGGGGGAAAACACCCTTGCTAGGAAACAAAGTATTTGTGAATTTAAATTAAGTGGGGAAGAAAAAGCTACCCTACTTCAGCATATCTACATCTCAGTTCTCAGAATACACAGAGTACACAAGGTCTTTCCTCCTACTTCCAGTCACTCTTTCTCAAACTGTGAAGGCTAGAAAATGCTAATTTTTAGAGAGGAATTGTAAAGAATGATTATGTGCAAAGTGTATGAGTTGGCAGTGACTTTGCACTTCCGAGTATTTCTTTGTAATTAGGATTTATATTGTTTTGATTTACATCTACATAAAAGGAAAAATGTATTGTCAAAGATTTTTTTTTTTAAATTATTTTGCCAGATTCACAGCTGGTTTAAATCAGTGTATATCCACTGAATCATATGACTGAAATGTTGCTTCACTGATTTACCTCATATGCAAGTCTCATTAATTTTTTTTGTTTTAGAATAGTGCATTAATTAGAATTTAAAACAACAGATAATACAATTATGAAAATATATTTTCTAGTTATGATAGCATGTATTTCCATGCAGTGTGACTTGTCCCGAAAGACTTACGGGAGGATTTTAATCTGGTTATTTCATTTGTGAACTGACATTGCCAAAATGCCAAATGAGTGTTGCATGCAATTCACTTAGATCTGAGGTGACATCACTGAATTCATTTTAATTAGGCCCACTTTAGCCATCTGGAATATACTGTGCAGCTCTGGTCAGGACTGAGTTTAACTATGCTTCCAGAGGTGAAAGGCAAATGACTAATCCATTGAGCCACCATCTCCTCCTCCAACACGTGCTCACACACTCACCATATGTCATATTGCATTAGAAAATTCTTTATCAAGAACTCAAGATTTGGGCTCTTTTTCTTAAATAAAAAGTGATGGATGTTCAGAAGGAAGCATCACTTTGTAAGTTGCTTTCTTTCTGCAACTTCTGTCCTTGCAGTGTTGCTCACTGTTTACATATCTAACATATGCTTCTGACAGAATTTACTCCTTTATAATAAAAAAAGAGGGGCAAAGAACAGCTGTAATTTACTATTTTACAGTTACAATAAATGTAAGCTTTTAGTAAAAGTGTTACCTTTGGGATTTTCAGCAGCAAAGGTATGTTGGCTTCAATAGAAGGCAAGGAAGTATTTCTTGAAAATATATTTATCCCTATATTTATCCATCTATTTGTATCACTGTGTATACGTGTGTATACACATTCTCAGCTGATAACGTTGTCTAGATCTAAGAAGTACATGAGTAAAATGTTCCAAAAACTTCTAAGCACTTTATTTCTAAAAGTATTTTTAAAAAAAATTCCTGAAAATAACAATGCCTAAGTAGCAGATCCAGTTTTATTTTTTTTATATAATTTGTTTAATTCCTTTTAACTACATTTTTAGTGTAAAAAACATTGAAGAGGTATACATGCTTCTCCTAGTGGCAGCTGAACTGATTCATTATATTACCTTGATTTCACAGTCAGGGTAAACCAGATTAGTTTTGTACAGGCTGCACAGCTGTGGTTAACTTTACTCTTCCATCTCACTGTGTTCTGTACTAGCTTAGGTCATCCGGTAACTCTTCATGTTTAGTATCTGTCCCCAGTAACCATTAAAGGCCTGATGCTCATGTGCAGGGACCATTTTAGGAAAAGTGAGAAGGCCCTGTAGTTCTAAAGTAAGAGGTTCTATATTCTGTCCCAATCTCTGAGCTAAGCTCTGTCAATGTGCAAATGTTTTAGGTTTTCACTGCGATTTTTGAGGAATAAAAATGGAGACTATTCTTACTGGATTTCATGCAAAAATCAGGATGTCATGAAACCTCTTCCTTGCTGGTATTGACAGTTTCACAGTACTCTTCACAGTACTTTTTTTTAATTTGACCAAGTCTCAAGATCAGAGACTGTGATGCATGGTAGTTAAAAGCTCTATGTCCAAGTGTTGATGTGCATCAGTGACACCAGTCCTGATGGCAGCCTTGGTGGGTCTTTGTAATAGTCACTGCTTGTTTCTGATAGTTACTGCCTGTACGTGAGAACTCATGACTTCCTTTCTCACAGTGCTTCTGCTAGAGAACTTAATACAAGAGTTGGGGTTTTTTTCTGTAATTAAGCAGGCATCACACAGTGTTTGTTCCGAGTGAGAGGTGCAAGAGAGGATGTGTTCATGGGACCCAGCAAAGGATGTGACTCTCCATCCCTTTTACTATTCATTAGAATTAATTTGGCATGGAGTGAATAATCAGATTCATGGGCTCTAATTCTCTCAGATGCTGTTAGTTAAGCTGCTGAATGCTCTTTTAACTAGACAAATTTAGAAAGTGGTAGGCTGTTCCTAGCAAATCAACTTCTGATTCCAAACTACCATAATGTCTTCTCTTCAGCAATCATGAGTTCTCCTTCTGAGTTGTTATTTGCTATTTTAAGTGATATTATAGAATAAAAATGTGTCTGTGTACAAAGAGTCTGCTTAACATGATTTTTTTAATGTCAGAGTGAATCCTTCTACTGTTTTAAAGTACTACTTCATCTTCTTTCTTTATACTTCTCTCATAGACCTGTGATAGTTTAGCTTTGATCTTTTTACATCGTGCTTCACAATTTGCTCTGTAACTATATACTTCCTGTGGGAATTACAAGGAAAATGCCTTGGCTTCTCCTATGTGGAATTGTGCAATATTGGGTGTAATGTATATGCCTTGGTACTTAGACCTTAAAATAAAAGTTTATAACTGCAAGAAGCCAAATTTCAGACTCCCTGAAGTAAATATATCCTTGCTTTGCGAGATGCTGGAGCTGACAGAAGACCCTGTATGAGAAATGATCAGTAGACGAAGTAAAAATTCATTTCCTAACTTGTGGCACATAAAGCATCTAAAACGGAGTTACTAATAGAAGTATTACAATTAAGTTCAGTTCCTATCTTGCTTTTCAGATCATGTCGTTTTTGGCTATGTAAAGATGAGGGTTACAGCTACTGTTGCTGGAAAGTTTGGAATATAGACAGAATAAGGTGAAAATGAGGTGACAGCTGGTAATCATTCTTCTTCAATGATGCAGTGATTGTTCATGGAGCAGTAGCAACATGAGTCTGCTAATTTCACACTCTTTGAGCCAAGTGCTTAGTGTCAAAACCAGCACCAGTCAGTAATGCAAATTGCTGTGATGGAGCAGCTTCCCAGCCTCTCAGACTCCCCCAGTAGAATTCTCTGCATATGCATTTCTTTTGAAACATTATAGATCCAGTTAATAAATGTTGAAAAGATGAGGTCCTACTAATGCTTGATGAAGGTTTTGAGGGAGTGAAAGTTTGTTTATCTGTACTTTGTTTGTCCCAGGAGTCAAAAGTAGGAAAAATACAACCATTACCTGTCAGATCCAAGGTATTTTGGAAGAATGTTAGAATACAGCTTGTGGAAAGGTTATGTTGAAGAGTAGTTGATTTTGAAAATACATATCAAAACAGAAGACAGGCCAAAAACTATGTTTATTAAATCAGATATAGCAGGTTTTATGTAGTGAATGAGGGAAAGACCAAAATGTTTGTACTGACATTAGTAAGAGTCTCTGGAAAAAAAGAAAAATAATTTTTAAAAGTAAAATCACAGCAGGTATCAAACTTGATTTTATAGACACACACATGTGAAGAACTGCTAAAAGCTGAGAAACTACTAAGGATAAAATTGAAGTTTATCTTATTAGTTCATTTTTTTCAGTTCTTCTTTATAATAGTCCATCGACTGAATGACACTCAGCATGTTTCAGCTGCAGAGAGGTGGCTGCTGGCCAGCTCTCTCTGCTGCTGATACCGGGGTAGGCTTCTTGTCTGGTCAGTAGGGGAGAGTTAAGGATTGGAAGCCTCATCACTTGGGACAAGTGAAAGCTTGCCTCATCTCTGCCAGACAAGCAGACTTTTCCACTCAGATTATTAGGGGCAAAAAGTTCCTCAACCTCATGATACCTGAGCTCTGTATTTGGTTCAACACCTCAGCAGGCCCAACTTCTGTCATGTCTTCTGTAATGTGAATGGTTATTTATTGTCATAACCTCTCATTAAAAGGCAATTTTTGTTATTTCTTATTCCAGAAACCTTAGTGTTTTCATTAAATCAGAAGTGTGGGATACAGGGAAAACTTGTTAATCTTCTGATCAATTTCTCCGTTCCTCAATTTATTCAATATTTATCTTACCTTCTGATTTCTTTTGTAATCTACAATGTTATCATGACCCTGATCCTACATGAGGTTGCCCTAGACCTTATTTCTGTGCCTGTCCTACATTCCACTGTAATATGTAACCCTGAACCGCAATGGGAGGGCTGCTCTTCTCCTTTGAGTAAGTAGTCTACAAACTGACTATGGTTTTGCATGCCTTTAGTGGGCTTAAAAGCTTTTCCTGGACAGGATTTTTTTTTTTTTCCCAAAATCATATTCCCTGATCTTAGTTCCAACGTTCTTTTACATTTTGTCTCACTGCTTAAGCTGCAGTCCTCCTGGACTAATAAGCAGCTCCTTTCTTTCACAACCGCTCAGCCTTCCTATTCAGCAGCTGCTTGTTGTATACTGAAACAACGGCACTGATACTATGTTTACTTTCTCCATTATTCAGTCCTTTCTCCCCTTAGGTATTTCTACTTAAAATAATGCTTGAAATAAAGCCTAAAAAAATAAAAATATGTGAGTTTAAGTGTATATTGCAACATTTTTTTGTTCTTTGTCTTAAGTGCAATATGTGTGGTTTGTGCTGGAGCTTTATTACTAACTGCTCACAGGTGTCAAAAGTTAAAGCAAGTTCCTGTCAGATAAAACTATGGAAATAACAATGTTATTTAGGTATCCAAATCCAGAGATAGTCCGTGGAAATAAAGGATCTAGATATCTTCAAATATTGTGTGTTGGAATTTTCTTTGCCATTTCATTCCACTGCATGCTTCCTACTTCGTTTAGTATTTTTAGTGATTGTTTTGTTCTGCTCCTTTTTTTAGGAATGGTATAAGTTCCAATCTTTATAAATTTTTTCCTACTTATTTATATGAGATGTGTTTTAAATGTTTTATTATGGTTGGAGTTAATTGAAAGAACAGGATAAGACATTAATAATTTTTCTAGTTTTAATTGAATACATCTATCCCTGGCTTGTCACCTCCTTACCCCACAATAAAAAAAGATAAAGCTTCTGATTCTGTAAAATTCTAAGTAGCTTAAATCAGGGAATTTGTGATTTTATACTACAAATTTTAATACATTCTAAGTTGGGTTCCTATTTAAATTAGATACACTCTCATTTTGAGGCCTGTTTGGCCTTGCCTGGACTGTGCCAAGTGGTCACTATAACAGTGAGAGTGTGAGGCCCTGTAGAATTTCCAGCTGTTGGTAATATGGCAAACATTGGAGCCACTCATGTTCTTGTCCACTAATTCCTTAAAAGTTGGGGACATTCAGGTTTGCACTGCAGAGACAGGTGCCAGTCATTTCAGGCTCTGCAAAATTTTTCTGATTCATAACTATGATTTTAGCTTTCAGGGGATATATTGTTCGTAAAAACTACACAAGACTGAAGAACAGCACTGAGTGTGTAGCAGATCCTCAGCTTACAAGCAGCTGCTCTACTTCTGATTTTGGCTATGAAGAAGACTGGTGAGTTGAATCCTTTGCTGTCTATTCTCTAACAAAAGTTTCTAGACAATGAGATCTGAAAGGAGCAGGTGTGTCATCATGATTCAGCCAGCTCTTAGAGAATCTGACATATTCTGAAGATGGGCACCTGTAGGTTAGCAGGTTCCCATCCCCAGCTTAGTCATCCCAGTGTTCTCCCAGTAAGTGGAAAGGTACTGTTTGCTCTGGGTTGCTGTCCTGTTTCTTTGCAGTTCTTGTAAGTACCCAGAGTACTGTAAATTGGGGACAAAATTGCAAGTGCTCAGCATTTCAGAATTGACTGCAGTGCATCTTATTAAATGTCCAAGAGTAGAAAATTGCCCTTCTGTGCCTGCAAAGCACCATGCAGACCAGCAATGAGACAGGGAAAAGAGCTGTCAAAAGCAGGTGGACAAGTCACTGACAAAAAGTCTAGGAATACTGTAAACCATGGAGATGCTCTCCTCTTTGTGGAGAAAAGCAGTGGATTTTTAGCAATGCATTCGCTCCAGACAAACCTCTCCCTGACACTTCCTTGGATATGAGAGGCAAAAGGGATCTGTTATGACTGACTGACCAACAGTGTTCTGGGACAGGTGGCTGTATTTTCTGGACTAATGCCTTTCATTGTCATGTTTCAGTGGCTAAGGGTTATGAGATCTCTCCTGCTGATGCCATTTTGGAGAAGTTAACTGTTACTTCTTTCTCGGTGTATGCTCATAACATGGAGTTATGTTAACTTCCATGCTAACTTTGCTACAGGCTCTAGAGCACTATTATAGGATTTTGTTCAGGTGTAACCACCTGCATTTTCGTAGGTTAATAGTGCTCCATAACCTCTCCCTTACAGTATTCCGTTTTCAATAA
Source organism: Cephalopterus ornatus (assembly GCA_013396775.1). Classification (NCBI taxonomy): domain Eukaryota; kingdom Metazoa; phylum Chordata; class Aves; order Passeriformes; family Cotingidae; genus Cephalopterus; species Cephalopterus ornatus. The sequence continues at coordinate 79,479 of VZRE01007919.1, forward strand.
GAAAAAGGTTCAGGCCGTTGGACAAGGACTAAATAAATAAATGGTTTTGGTAATGATTTTCAGGGTAAAGAACAAGCCCACTACAATAGCTCTGTTGTTGAGTTGCTTGACTGCTCATTGGGGAATGAGTTTCCTAATTTATGATTCCCTTTGTGCGCATGCAGCTCCTTCTGTCTCCTAAGTCCTTAAGAGGTGTGTATCTTGTGATCTCTTTAGAACTATTGATGATTGTGTGGTCATTTGTTCTCCAGTCTGCACTGGTGGTTGAAAGCAAGAGCTAATAACCTCTCTACTATCAGTTTTCTTTGGCTTCCAGAATTATAATTATATACAGTCTAAATAGACATGTTCGTGTGGACTTGTTTGGAGTCACACAGTCTCTTTAAACGTTTTTCTTCATTTAGTTCATGTTAGTCAGGAATGATTTTCTTCTGTTTTGCATCAAACTGTCTCTGGAATTCCTTATTATTCCCCAGACATATTTTTCTGGATAAGGTACAACTTGCTTAAGGCTCATCTTTTGAGGCTCACAAAGATTTTATGGTTTGGTTACTGTTGAGATGAATTTGGGCTCTATGAAGCAGAAATATACAGATCTTTTAAGATATTTAGCCATTAAACTTACATTGAAATCAATGTCTAAATGTGTTTAGATATCTGGCCTGAAGATGCCCATTTAAGATACATTGGCCATGCAAGTCTTGTACCCAGTTCTGGTTGCTATGCACAATCAGATAGATAAATAAATTCTTATTTTGCCTGGAGTTGGAAAACTGTCATTAGTGCTGGCAGTTCTCACTGTAACCCAAACAAATATTGCAGATTATTTGCCTAATCCCATAAATTTCTCAGCAGTAGCCTCAGATTCCAGTGAGATTTGAAAACATTCGGCGCTTTGTTCAGGTAATGTTCAGAATTCTGGACTAAACCAAATAATATAGTTCCCATAATTCAAGCCCAACTTCTTTATGTAGCTGTTGCTGGACTGTTGTTTTAAGCACGTGACTGTTCAGTCATAGAGGAAACTTGTAGGAAACAGGAAAGCTGCAGAATAATGGTGTAGATACTTAACACAGTAGCTGGTAATGTGACCTGGAGAAGACAACCTCACTGTGGCTTTGCATATCATGGACAAATGATAAGAAAAGTACAGATAGCCTTTTCTTGACATCAGCAGCTATTGAGAGGAACCTGCAGTCCTGCATGGCATAGAGGAGCCTGAATCACAATCAAACCCTTAACGGAAGTGGCTCATTCTAAACTTAAAAAGGGCATAGTTAATTTAAGGAGTCAAACCATGGTCAAGACATGGGACAAACATGGTTCAAATGAGGAAAGCAGAAACTTACTGAGCCCTTTTTACAACCCTGCTGAATAGCAGATTTACCCTTCTGCATAGAGTCAAATAGGCAGCAGAGAAGGGAGGAGGGTAATGGGGTGTTCTCTCTCACGAGGAGAGCACAGACATCAGCCTCACTTAATGTCTACCTCCATTTTACAATTAATCATCGCATGAAATCAAAGATGTTGCATTTTGCAATGGCATAGCTAAAATTCCAAGTTAGTATTACGGATCTTTTGAGCTTATTAGGAATAATTTCTGAAGAAGGGAGAAGTAATTTTCTAAAACATCATGTGATTTTGAACTTGTTAGATTGGCAGATCTCTAGTGAATATATTTTTCATAAATGTTCTTAGCAGGATAATCTACAGTTCAGTGCCTAATGACCTTAATCTCTGCTACCTTGTTCATGTTCTCATTCAGACAGATCTATCATTCTCAAATATCTTTAAACCCCTCTAGAATCTTGTCAAAGTATCTGCAACCTGCATGTTCCACCATCATCATCTTTTCCATTTCCCTGCCAAATGAAAATTCTGTTAAATAATACTGATCTGATACTTACCCTGAAAAATACTTCCTATATTGTTAACTTTTTCCTCTAGCTCACTGACTGCTAAATATCACAATATGTTAGCTATATCCATGTGATCAGTACCCTTACAGTGTGTGGTATAGCAGAAAGCATTGTTTCCACATAGTGACTTTGTTAACATCAGTTATGTCTGTAACTATAACTGCATGTCAGTGAGTATCCCTTGCTCCTTGGTTTCCTTTGGAGCACTGTATGTTAAGGGCTCATGTTAGAAGATACCTGACATCAACAGCAGTTCACACCCTTCAGCTGAGTTCACTGTGATTTTTCTCCTTACATCTTTCTCTTTTTAGCTATTTGGTCAGCATAGATTCTCTGAAACTGCTCTTGTTAGTAAAATTCTTAACATTCACGTGAGTCTTAAGTAATCAAGATTGTATAATAGAACCTGAACAAAACTACACAGACACGCCAACTTAGTTGTTTGAAAAGTTATAGACAAAGAAAAATTATCAGCATTTCTCCGTTCTACAGGAAGTATGCATCTGAAACTCAAGTTGCAGAAATGGGTCTATTTCTGCTCATTAATGGCTTGACTGATGAAGTAGAATCTGATTACTGTATTTGTATCAGTACTAAGTGAGTGGTGGTACAAGGGTTTAAGAGAGTAGGATTTGAATTAGAAACACAGTTACATGAATTGTAATGAACCACAAAATGAATGTCAGTCAGTAATGGCACCACGCTCCAAAGTTTACATTGGGTACTAGCAGTGAGGATACACACTGCCTCATACGTGCATCATAACGTTGTCTCATCTCTGCCAAGACCTCGGTTAGGGTAGTGTATCAGAAACTGCGCTTGAAGAAGATGAGAAAGTCGCTTGGCAACAAAAATGTCTATAGAAACCATAGTAATGGAAGATCTAAAAGGGAGATGGAAAACTAAGGGTCATGTGGTATCATTTCTCCAATCGTGAAAGGCTGATGTGAAGAGAAAGGGAACCAACCGTTCTCTATTGAGAATCAGATGAGAAATAACAGGCTTGCATTGCAGCACAAGAATGTTAGTTAGACGTCAAGAAAAGCTTACTGATGGTAAGCTGAGTGAATTCCTCTGTAGGTTTACGTTGGGAAGTTTTGACATCTCCATCACTGTAGGTTTTAAAAAGCTTAAACAAAGTTATGACCAAAAAAAAAATAGTAGGTGTAGCTGATTTTTCTTTTAGAATGGAAGTGGCTTAAATGATTTGCCAAGGTTCTTTTTATTATTTGTAAATACAGAGTTACTTCTTGAAGTGTAACAGCTCTGTGCCAGTGGGTTTGGCATTGTAAGCCAGCCACTTTCATTGCATCATAGTGTCACCAGCTGTTGTTGCATCAATGGGAGTAAGTATAAAAATGGGAGGGGAGTAAGTATAAAAATTGTTCTAGAGGAATTCTCCCCGGGTCAGCTTTACTTGCATCAGCATTATTGCTGTCCCTGAAAAACGAACAATGTCCATTTCTGAATGGTTTACTACAGCTGGCCCATTGAAATGGCATGCAGTGTGGATTTACCTACATGGGCACTGGTGGATTAGCACATAAACATAATATCCTGTATATCACAGACAATAGAGATTAAACATGATTTCAGTCACAGGAGCACAGATCCGTTCAGAAACTGGTTTAATGTGAATTCACCTGTTTCATATAAAAACTCTTCTATCTTCTGCTGTGCTTTCTTTAACTTGATCTGCAGCTTGCCTCTCACTAAAGTGGGATTCAATCTGACAGTCAGTAACAAAACCTTCCTTGGTTTCTTTTGTTTAAATGAAAAGAAAAAAATCACTATGTTGGTGTGTTGCTATTCTTCATGGAGGGCTGATTGAAAGGGTCACATCTCCACATTTTAAACCTTTTTTTTTTCAGAATCTCCAGAAGAATGCCGTCCGGTTCTGTTGATTTAATCCTTACAACTTCCCAGATTGTTCCGTATTTCCTCCTTGGATAATTTCAGTTTCTGTCAAGACCACACTGTGATTTCTTGTATAAGTCGTCTTTTGAATACGAATTTTCATTTCATTACACAAGAAAAGCTGGCATAAAGACATTCTGGTTTCTTTTAATTGCTTCACTTCCCTATTTTTAATCATAGCAAACATTAAGGTTATTACTTGTGATGGAAATAGGAAGGCTGAAATCCCTGTGGCATGCAGTGGAACACAGTGGGCCTGATTCTGATGTCATGTGGGCTTCTAATTACTTTACAATTCATAATTTCAAATAATTACTCAAGATTTTTAAAGGTGCAAAGGTAAATATGGGCACAATTTTCCAGTGTCATCTGGGTTTTTTTCCTGCTTCCCATCCCTTTTGGAATTTTTAATCTACCCATGCTGGAAGGATTAAATCTGTTCTGTTCCGTAATATATTACTTCTGCAAAATGAGCTGTATTATTTCTAGTAGAATATCTAGGAGTTTTTCTAACATTTTCAAAAGCATTTAAATAATGAAAGTCCAAATTCCCTTACACTCATAATGGCCAGAATAATTCCAAAACAAGATGTATTTTCTCCAGCATAAATTAATCTCTGCTACTAGTTTTATGCTGCAATGGTTCAACTGCTTTTCAAGTGCTAAAGACAGTAAGGCTATATACTATACAGATGTGCAGGCAGACCTTAGGAATCAATGTTTCTTCAATGTTTCTTGCTCATTCAGTGATTTATAGACAGTCTGTATGTGAGGACTCAGGCGTATTATAGCTCAGTATCTGAACAGTCAGCAGCAAATTGTTGAATTACCTTACTGAAACCAGGCACGTGCACTTGATTTCTTGCATCCTGCCTAGGTAAGTGTGCTGGCTGGATCTCGTTTGTCTGACTCAAATACTGCTTTCCTGCAAATGTGGAAAATAAAAATCCTTGGAAACTATAGGACAAACAGTTTCTTCAAAGACACCTGAAAATACCCTGCCTCAGATACAACATTTGAAAATGTTAGCTGTCATCACTGATTGACTTAGATTAATTAACTGTTGCTGAGCTGCCCTCCTGTTGTCAAGCATTGGAATGGGCTGCCCAGGGAAGTGATGCAGTCATTATGCCTGGAAGTGTACAAGAAATGACTGGACCTGGAACTTAGTGCTGTGGTTAATTAACAAGGTGGTGTTCGGTCAAAGGTTGGACTCTTGTAAGTCTTTTCCAACCTTAGTGATTCTATGATTCTGTTACTGCATTTTCCATGTTGCATACTAACCAAATTTTCAGAATAGCTCAGCATTTGCTGTTGATATTGTGTTTTCAGATGTGTTCCCTGCCAGTCTGACACTGTGGTGGGTTGACCTTGGCTGGCTGCCGGGTGCCCACCAAGCCATTCTGTCATTCCTCCTTCTTAACCAGGACAGAGGAAGAAAAATGCAGTGGAAAGCTCATGAGTAACAGCTAGTATGTTAGCTAGTAGTGCTAACATACTTATGTTAGCAACAGTACTTCCTGTGGAAGGTTCTAGCCCTGGCAAAGTTCTGGATTTTTTTTTAGTAGGAGATAAAGATTATTTCAAGCTGCAAATTTAGATCCAGACCCAAACCACTCCAAAATCTGAATATTTAAATTTATATGATGATTCAGTCTGGTTTTGACAGTGTAGGCCATTTGCAACATACTGATCCAATAGCAGATTTTGATTTTGACATCCAATACAGTGATATTTGAGGATTATTCATAAATTTTAGCTTGTATTGAGTTTATTTTCTGCAGTATTGGGGAATGGGGGAATGCATCATCTCAACAAATGCTTAAGGGAATTTTGGGGAAAAGTAGCAAGTTATCTAATTCATCCCACTAAATAAAAGATTACCTAACTTTACAGATAATATGGTACATGCCTAAATGCAGCGTCAAATACAGTCCTAGATGTATGTTATACTTTCCAGCTCAAGAAGTGTGCCAGTATGAAATGACAATGCATATTTAAAATTGATTCCTTAATTTCCTCCAAGAAAAACACAGATTCAAATTACAGTTTAGGTAGAATGTTTTCCTTGTCTTCCTTAATGTCAAAGAATAAAGGTGAATTTAAATTCCCCTAACCTGACAAGCAAATCCAAAGTTCAGTCGTGAAATTGCAACTTTACAGAAAAGTTGAATGTTTACTGTATTCATGAAAGCTTCATTCTGTTTTGACAATCAGAAAGTTTTGCTTTTAATCCCAGTTTTATGACCGTGGGCATACCAAATAATATCTATGAACCTCATTCTTTTTTATCAATTAAATTGGTAGCGTCTTTTTTTGGTATTGCATAGCTGAAGATTCTGAAGCAAGTTCTGTTTGGGTGGACTGTTGAAGAGATCCATGGACTTCAAAGGCCTGCCAACAAGGATTGGGGCCTGCAGAAGGTTTTTATGTTACTTTAATCAGCATTAATGATAGTAGGAGTTGGTCTTTAATATTCTTATGGTGACATAATGTGATGATAAATAGTAACAGATACAGACAAAGAATCTATGCTCTATGCTTAACCCAAATGGCTTTAGGAGAACACTTGTTTCACTTCTTCCTCATATGTCAAATTTTGAGTGTCTAAGTTTGAATACTGTGAAAACAGCTTTTCACAGCCCTAGGAAAAAAGTTTCATGTAAAATCTTATCAAATTAATCTTGATACATGACTTCAATTTCATAGAACTCTCATAAAATCATTTTACACATATACACAGATCCACAAATTTTTAATGACAAATTCATTGCTCATAGCCTGTTACTGTGTTAAATAACATGCACTTCCTTATAAGAGGAAATGGGACTGGTCTGTGTTTTTTCTGAATCGACTGTGTGTGCATATTTAGAAATTGAGGGAGGGAGAAAAGAGAAAATCAGCAAAACAGGGTATGCCAGTAAACCTTTGGTGAGTGAAGAAATTACAATATTCAAACTATGTATTTTGTTTTTCTTTGCTTTTAGGCAGCAAACCAGTAACCAGTCTTCTCCCATGGTGCCTGATTTTCTTGACAAACAAACAAAAAAGGTACTACTGAGTTTATATTCTAAAACAACATCATATTATAACTTCAAATTCCTGAGTCCACAGTTCTGCAGTGTTTTCGTGGCTGCTTGGCATAGCCATCTGAACATGAAACCGTTAGTGATGTTTTGAAGTCTTTGAGACAAAAGCCTGCTTGCTAAGAACTTTAGTTCTGTAGAGAGACAGGGAGGTACAGTGAATAAGAGAATCAAAAGGCTGGAAATTTGCTGCTGAGAATAAATGCTAGCTGCTCCCTGAGGTGATTTGTCTGTGCACTTCACTTTCTACAGATGTTAGAGACTCTTTTTTAGTAAGGACCTGAGGTTCTTTGGTAGCACTTTGATATCCTGCTCGAATTCAATATGTGAAATGGAGGAGTCGCTCTGTGACTTGGAGCACAGCATAGTCTTTGAAGTCTGATCCAATTTTTCCTGCTTACCATTTGATGTTGAAAGGATGAAATGGAGAAAATGTACAGTTTTTGCCAGTAACTCTGCTGAGCATATGTAAGATTAAAAAAACAAAATCCCTTGGATGATGTACTTAGAAATGTTAAGCAGATTAATACCTTCCTATAGCTTTTTTCTAAAGATACAAATTAACTATGAGAGGAAATCAGCATACAGTGCATGCTATGATTTAACTGCATGAAGAAAGGGGATAAATAACTTAAATGGAAAAAAATAAACAAATGTTTGTGACATGGGTGCTAAGCTGGTGTTGCTGAAAGCCACAAGAATCTTGTGTAACTTAAATCTAGCATTAGACATTTCACAGAGTCATAGAAAATAACAAGTTGCTCTCTTATGAGATCACAGCTGTAAATTATCATGGCAGAGTGAAATCAATACATTTCTTATGTGCCTACACCAGCATTCTTTATTCCAGAATGATTTGGATGAGATTTCTGCTTCTCCAGCCATTCTAAAACATTCATTCGAAGTAAATGAATCACAGTCAATTAGCCAATCCGAGGCAGTTGCAGATCATCAGTTGTCAAGCCTCTTGAGATCCCATAAAAAAGGAGGTAAGAAATATAGTAAAGTAGCTGTGATATTGTTTAATGTTTATAAGCTACATATTGTCAGCATGTAGCTTGCTTTATATATTGATGAGGTCTTTTAACCCCTTGAAATGCAGGAAACATAAAGAAAAAACTTTTTTCTACACATTTTCAACCTGGAAATATAGAAAAGCTCTTAAGTATCTGAATTACAGATGCAAAAGTATAATGATTTTTAAAATAACAGCTTGTACTAAAAGTGTCCTTACTAATCTCAAAATACCCTTTTAATGAAATCAAATCTACTTTCAAGAGCTTCAGCTTTCCTTTGCCTTCCAACCTCAGAAATCAAAGAGAGTAATGAAATCTCTCATGTTTGGCAGAATGAAAGCCAACTCGTTTGTTCACGTGCACAAAGATTCAGTCAGCAACACAGACAATCTGCAATAATTCTACAATCTATGCAGTGTGGATTTTTGTTTTATTTGCTGTTATGTTATTTTTGCCATGCTCAATAAGAGTTTGAAAAAGTGCAGTGAAACTTTTTGACATTTTTTGAGTTTTACCTAGTTTATCTTTGAATATTTCAGGAAATCATTACCTATCAGAATACTTTTCTCTATTACTGTAATCCTTGTGTCTTTGCAAATCCATGAATACAGACTTTGTTACTGTATTGTAGAATACATTTCCCAATTTAAGATGAAGAAGGTTGATAATGTGATATGTGTAACTAGAGCCAAAATGTATATGATATTACATTAATTTCCAGATTAATACTAAAAATTAGATGTTTGTAATGTTGTGCTATACATTAACATTTCTGCTTATTTATTTAATGGGACATCTTTCAACTTGTAAATCTGTAAATATTTATCTGAATAATTAAGCCCTTGTCCTTCAATTTATGTGTCTAAATTTCACAGAATTCAGTTAAACAATTTACAGTGTAAAGGTAAGAATATAGGTATTTATAGGGAGATCCTTCTGTTACAGGAAATAATGCAAATTCAATGTTTTTAGTCTTTTATACAGGCATTATGTGGTTTCCATACTAAAAACATGTAAACACAGCAGATTGAACACATTATTCTCTCTTCATGCATTTCTGTCCATATGGGTTTTGAATCCATAGTGTGAGACTGCAGGGGAAGTTTGCATTGCTATCTTAAATTATTGCATGTTAAACAATAAACCTGTCAAACAGAAATATCTTCATTGCAGCAAATCCTCTTGAGGGAGGGAGTCAGGGCCCAGATCTATCATCCTTACTCTCACTGGATACTGTATGTTACTCTGCAACTGGTCTCCTTGAAATCAAAGACCTTGTGTCAGAGGTAAAACAATTAGAGTAAAACTGGCAGAATTACACCCTTAGCAAACTTATGATTCAGAGCCATTATGCAGTAATTTAGAGAGACTTCAAAAAATGTGAAGTGATAGAAGAATAGAATTTGAAGAGGAGATTAAGGCAACATTGATCTGAACTATTGAAGAAACATCTATCTTTAAATTAATAAGCAGGCAAATGCAGAGAAGTAAGGAGTTTCCTAGTTGAACATGAAAATATTCAGATAGATGGTCATACAAATCACACTTCAGTGAGTAATTATTAAGAAGGTAAACCTGCTGAAGAATTACTTCCTTGGGTGCTTTTAAAAGCACTGCTTGCATTCACAAATGCAGATGCTTTCACATGATGCTCAGTCTGCATTCAGTCTTAATGTGTGAAGTATACTTTTAAGAAGATAAAATTCTTACACCTATTGTGAAAGCCAAGAGAAATAGCAAATACCTTTTCAGAATAAGAAAACATGTATAAAATACACATGCTTTATAATGTAGGGTGAAACTACCTAAGTAGTATCACACAAAAAAAGCTGCCCACTAGGTGGTCCAAACAATGTGAAGACTGTTATTTTTCATAGCAAAACATTATTCTGCAATGTTAGAGATTTATTTTTAATTCTCTTTAAGTTACATTTGTGGCAGAACTAGTCTGTCAGCCTGGTGGTAGTGCTTGGACCTGGAACATAGAAGCCAATGGGGAAGGGAATGTGACAGGTTGCTGCACTGCTCCATGACCCAGTTATGAAGTAGCGTTGATGTTTGCTGAAGGAGGGAGTCTGCATGCAAGCTTAAGCAAAAAGGGAAGGACACGCTGCTTATTTGTCTTGAGGCCTTGGTAGGTGAGGCTCTAGTGTAGTCAAGGGGGACAGAACAGAAAAGAGAAAAAATGTTTGATATGAATTTACTTTTCTTTGCATTAATCAAGCAGACTATTCACTCACATCTTGTTATCCAGCTATGTAATGGCAGAGACTGCCTGCTCTTAGTAGTAGATTGGCAAAGGAAAAATAGACAAGGAAATTTTCACAAAAATCATGCAAAGACTGTACTCCGTAATTAATACAGAAAGAAAAGCCTCTTTTTCACTTCAAAAGCCTTTACAATGCGTTACAATAAAACTGAGCAGTATGGCCAAACTGCACGCAGAGCAAGTTAAGTGCATGCACGTGCTATGGTTGTATAGAGTCACAGGGGCTGGCTTTACACTGTCTGGATATTCCCCTAGGCTCTACCAGAGCAGTGGGGCAAGACTAGTAACAATGCTAAGAATTCCCTCCAGTGTCTCCACTGTGACACACTGCCTGGGCAGAGAGGAGAGTCCAGTCATAAGTAACAATTAAGCCAGAAGTTAATTATTCTAGTCACAATAAAGTAGTACTGAAGGAATCAAAATAGTATAATCTCCGGAGGCCAAGTAGTGGTATTCCCTTAGATAAGATAGACAGTAAGACTGTTTGAAATTATTAGTGAGAAGTTAGTGCTTCATAGGGAATTGACCAGTGTAACTTTCCTTCAAAGGTAGATGTGACAGATTTTCTGAGATGCTTTCCTTTGCAAAAGGAAAGCTAATAGTATCTCTGCACTGACCAGGGGATGACATAATTTTTTACGCTTAGCACAGGCATTTTGAATAACTGAAAAAATACACAAAGAGTCTCTTGCTATGGACATTCTCTTCTGGGAGAACAGTATCTCTTTTGAGTATGTTCAGTTTATGCCTTGAACCTCACAATATTGTCTGCAATGCTGAAATTTCGTAAGAGATAGAGAACCGTGTCAGGGTTCTGTGAGATCTGGACGTATGCAATCTACAAGTGTCTGTAGCCACAATCTGAGGCTGAATTAGTGAATAGTCCATTTCAATATAGCCTTTGATTTTAGATTCTTTAATCTTTTATATTCTCAAAACTAGTGGAAATTAGGGCCTGGCAAGGCCTGGGGTCCCATTAGCTACTGACCCATTTTGAAGATTTTCCTTGCAATATGTATTTTTATTTTTGTGTTGTTCATTTTTCTCTCCCTTTCTGATAAAACAGTCATAAAATGGGATTTGATGAATGTAGCTATGTTAAGTTTGGAGAAACATATGAGGTAATCACTGGTTTTTGCACTGATGACAAGTAGATAATGAAATATGTCAAGATACTGCTTGGTGGGGAGGAAGGCTGCTGCCTAGCTGAGAAAGTACTGTGGACAAGTTTTAGTAGGCGCATTGTGGGCACGGGAGACGTTATTCCCAAAATGTTACTCTGTGGTTGCCGTCATACAGATGATATGTATAGGTTCATGACCCTAAATAGGAAATATAAAATAATGATGACTTCATTAATTGTTAGGACTTAACTCCAGTTTTAAGGAAATGATCCAACTTTAATTCTGTCAGGACCATAATCATATTGAAATACCCAAGCCACAGAGAATAGGTGCTTTGTCTTTGCTTTAGAGTACACTTTTCTTTGAGTAAGACTTTGTTATTGACAATACTTTAAACTGCCTCAATCTCAGCCCTGGAGTACAGTCCTGATTTGATGTCTTGCACTTGCAAGTGAAAGGTGCTTAAATATAGAGAACCATCTTACACTACATTGTAGTTTAACACTGTACTAGAGTTCTAACTCTGATCTCATTCAATTCCTACTTTTTCATTGTTTTACAAAAGGTAACAGCTATGGCAAAGCAATAATCATTAGTGTCTTGGAAAGGGGGGCACTTTTTATCCTTGGATTCACGGAAAGTCGATATCCCAACATGACTGTAATAAGTATTTTAGTAAAGAACAGGTAGTAAGTATCTTACACAATGGTATCAAGATCTGGATGCCATGTAACAAAAGATGCCACTTCACTTTCTGCAAGTAGAGAGAGATCAATGTAAGCTATTCAGCTGTTTGTGTAACTCAGCTTCCAGTTTGATTCTATTATAACAAATCTTCCTTTCTAAATGAAAAACAAAACCGCTGCTACATAATGTAGTGTGAAATACTGCATAGACTTTCAACTAGTTGTCATTGTCAGATAGGATGATACTGACACACGAATGCCATGAATTTCAGAATCCTGTCATTCAGGAATGTAAGTGAAAGAATTTGTAATCTATTTAGAATTATTTTTAGTTGTTTAATCAGGAGTTTTGTTTCATCATTTTTAAGCCCCCCACTGAGACTAATTTTGTATTGAAGGAATGTAGATCATGAAAAACTTGACTGTAGTCAGTAAAATCATAACAGTGAGCAGAATTGGGTCTCGGTTGCAAAAAACTGACATGAAAAAATTTCTACATATCTGGGCTTTAGAGAATTTTTGGGCAGAAGATTTGGTCTGGTTTAGGGGGATTTTTTGAGTGGGTCAGGTTTGAGTTTGTCATTCTTTTGCCAATAAAATAACGTGATTATGGGACAGTCTGACTGTTAGAGGAAACTCTAAAAAGACCAAGAGAGTGTGAAATAATATGATCTGATTGTACTGAGCATTCTGTAGCTATGTGTGAGGCCTGTGAGATCTCCACAGTATTGTCCTACTACATACCACGCTATAGCAGAGGAATTACTATTAGCCATGTTGCAGTCAAAGCGTCTGGCAGAGGAGTTGCTGATGTGGTATGTTGTATAATGAATTTCCAGTTAAAAGATCCTGCTGCAGTAGTGTTCTGTGGCTTTTGAACCAAAATCTGTCTGGGCACGTGCAGGAGAAAAAGTAGCTTCTTCTTCTTTTTTCCTTGAAAGAGTATCACTGGATTACTGACTTCATCACACCTGGAATAAATGCAGGACTTTGAGCTTAATAAACAGAAATCATGTTTCTAGATCATTCGTTTCACCTTGCAAATGTGTAAGTAGAAATCATCATAAGAAGATATTTTTGGGATGTCTCTAGAGAAAATAAGCTGGTAGTAAAGCTGTGTCTCAAAGCAATCATTGTTGTTAAGAACTGACTGGAGGGCCAGGCCCAGAGAGTGGTGATGAATGGTGGTGAACCAGACACCAGTTGGTGTCTGGTTGCTAGTGGTGTCCCCCAGGGATCAGTGGTGGGTCCAATCCTGTTTAATATTTTTACTAGTGATCTGGATGAGGGGATTGAGTGTACCATTAGCAAATTTGCAGATGACACCAAGTTAGGTCAGAGTGTTGATCTGCTGGAGGGTAGGAAGGCCCTGCAGAGGGACCAGGAATGGCTGGAGAGATGGGCTGAGACCAAAAGTCATAAGGTTCAACAAGACCAAGTGCCAGGTCCTGCACTTTGGTCACAATAACCCCAAGCAGTGCTACAGGCTGGGGACAAAGTGGCTGGAAAGTGGCTCAGTGGGAAAGGACCTTGGAGCTGCTGGTCAACTGCCACCTGAACATGAGCCAGCCTGTGCCCAGGTGGCCAAGAAGGCTGGTGGCATCCTGGCCTATACCAGGAATAGTGTGGCCAGCAAGACTAGGAAGGTGATTGTCTCTGTACTCAGCACTGGTGAGGTCTTCACCTTGAATCCTGTGCCCAGTTCTGGGCCCCTCAGTTCAGGAAGAACACTGAGGTGCTGGAGCAGGTCCAGAGAAGGGTAGCAAAGCCGGTGAAGGATCTGGAAAGCACATCCTATGAGGAGAGGCTGAGGGAGCTGGGATTGTTCAGCCTGGAGAAGAGGAGGCTCAGGGATGACCTTATCCTTCTCTACAACTGCCTGAAAGGAGGTTGTAGCCAGGTGGGGGTTGGCCTCTTCTCCCAGGCCACTAGTGACAGGATGAGAGGACATAGTCTTGAGCTGTGCAAGGGGAAGTTTAGGTTGGACATTAGGAAGAATTTCTTCACAGAAAAGGTGACTAGATATTGGAATGGGCTGCCCAGGGAGGTGGTAGAGTCACTGTCCCTGGAGGTGTTTAAGGAAGGACTGGACATGGCACTCAGTGCTGTGGTCCAGTTTAAGGAAAGACTGGATGTGGCATTGAGTGCCATGGTTGAGTTGACTTGGTGTGTTCGGCCATAGGTTGGAATTGATGATCTCAGAGATCTTTTCCAACATAAGTGGTTCTGTGATTCTGTATTTCTGTTTCTATTATTATAGAAAGGATTGTCACCTTTCCAGGGTTGTGAGGCTGCATATTCAGGTAGATGGATTCTTTTGGTAAGCTTGTTACTGTGCATTGCCTTGCATGTGGTAGGACCCTGCAGGAGCCCCCAGGAGGGACCATCACCTCCCAGCCCGTGGAAAACCTGAGTGTTTGCTTTCTGGATTTGTGCTTGGCAGGAGCCTGTTAGCTTCACTAGCCATTAGGGTGAGAAACAGTACCTCATTTTCAGGATTTCAGTTCTTCAGCATATAGTTCAGTGCGAATTCAGAAAATCCGTCTGAAAACTTAAGTGAAGTCACTTCTCTCAGCTTTATGTAAATTTTTTAGCTAAGACTTGTGGTGATGATCTTTGTATTCAGAGCTGGTTCACCCACAGATGGTTTCTGTTAAACCTTTTGCTATTCTGTGATGGCATGACGTGCAGACTGCATTTCGCCAAAGTGTCAGACCAACAAATCTGAAAAGAAATTAGATTGTTCTCAAGTTTTTCTTTACTGCTTAGCTTCTTAATTGTTTTTTTTCCCCTCCAACAGACAAAGACAAACAGTGACAAGTGATAAATACAAGCTTTGATTTGTTAAACACTGTTAGCTCTATGTTTAGCCCTAGGCACTGAATTTCATTATAGGCTGGTTTACTTCTGGATTGGTTATTGTGGTGGCTTCTGGTGCAAAAGGATTTGACCTGCAGCCATTACTGATTAGTATCAGAGGTGAAAGATAAGATGCAAGTAAACTGCTCAGATAAACTGCAATAGAGTTCTCCAGAGACAACTCTACTTGTTCTTTATAAAACAAGTTGAAATTCAGCTTGTCATGACTGCATTACAATAAAAATAGTCTGCAGATCTCTCATTGAAAAATAAAAAAATAAAAGAAAACAAAGAAATTTAGTGAAGTTGAATAATATATACACAATAATACTGTGCTAAATCCTCACAAATTTAAATAGGGATTCAGTTTCTCCTTTTAACACACAATGTCTACTACTGTCTTATTGATCCAAGCTGCAGTTCACCTGTGCTTTGTCTTCATTTTCTATCCACAGCATACAGGTTTGTTTGAGCACTTCTTTTTGTGATATCTTTGTTGGTAGTTAAGCTTTTCATCATGCAGTGCTTCACTGTTATGTTGTTATTGTTTGAAAATTCTCTAAGTATTCTCTAGCACCCTATTTTTATTATTTTGCCAAAATTACTGGTGCTCTGAACCAGCAGCATATCTCAGATGACTGATATACTCAGGCATGTAGTGTGGTTACTAATTCATTACTCTTGTGTTTCTAAAAAAATTGCACAATTTTATCAAACTAAACTTTGTTAGAATAAATACAGCAAGTATAGAGCTTTGAGAGTGCACATAAAGTGAAAATAACCAGTAATATTTTAAATTTTTTATCGAAGACAAGAAACAATTCAGAATTTGTTAGCTTTTCCCCACTATCAGAAAACTTTAGATAGTTTCTTTATTTCTGGTTATTTTTTAAGAAAAAGGCTAAGAGAGTTGATCATTTGCTATGATTTAGTCTGCTAGGTGTATATTACCAAATAATTTCTGGGGTTTTGCTGATATTTAAAAAAGTGGATTTACTCTGCTGAATTCGCCATGGCTGAGTAGTAATAGCTGGATTTTAGATCTTTCTTTTTAGAAGACACTGTATGTTTTCACAAATTATTTTTACAATTCTTCGTAGACACTGTGAAGACATATCATGGGGATAAAAGCAGTAACATAATTAACGTGATGGCGAAAGGATGGTACATGGTGTGGGATAGCTCAGAAAGTACCATAACAAGTTAATTTGTGAAAAAAAATTTACATTTCAAAATCTTAAATCCTTTGCATGGGTTTGGATTTTTTTTTTTGTATGCTAATTTGAGTTATTATTCTAGTGGGTTGTGATTAACTCCTAAAAATCTTACACAGCTTAATAGAAACCAAAACCATGGTATATAATTTGCATGGTTGATCAATGTAAATGAAAAAATAAACCACCCAAAATATCTCTGACAAGTAAAAGATAGATGCTGAGGACAAAATGTTTGCAACCGCATATGTGAAGATGTAGCTACTACAAGTTACTCATAGATACAGTCTGATAATAGATATTCCATTCAGTAAATAATTAAGTCGCTCTGAGGTATTTGGGTGGAAAGAAATTACCTTATATCAGTTATTCATTAGCTCTGCTCATGACAATGATGTTATTCCTTGGCTGTCCATCATTGCTTCTCTCTACTCACTAGAGGTATTTTATATTTCAGTTCTCTCATGGATAACCTCAAGATGAGTATAATGATTAAGCTGAATATAGCAATAGCAATACTAGCTTGTTGCAGTCACTGTGAGCTTGCAGAGCTTCTTTCTGACTCCAGGCAAGGATAGTGTTTCTTGAGGATCTTCCTTGCCTATGGAGAGAATTATTGGGCAGCAGTCGTTATGCTCAAGTGTTGGCAGTACAGCAGAAAAATAATGCCATGTCCCCACCTTCCCTGCTTATAACACCTTTCCTCCAATAGAAGACAAGAGTATCGAAATCGCAGAAAGTATTGTTGTTGCTGCCAATGGGAGAAAGAGAAGCTGCTTTCCTATGTGTGGTCAGGCAGGCAACAAGCATATCTTAGTCATTACATAATATATATGAGAGTTTTATGAAATCTAATATTTCTTTTCCTAAAAATATCTTAGTACCTATTCTTTGTCTTTAAGGTTTGTCCTGCCTTGTATATGTAAAAGCATAAGCAATGAACAGTGTGAAAAGGCAGGAAGCACAACTATATAATTACTAAGTATTGCCTCTTGCTTACCAGGTGATCTGCCCCTAACAACCAGGTAAATCTGATGGGGAGAATGCAGAGATAACTAACAAGCTCAATAGTATCAAGAATATCCATGAAGACTTGGTGATCTTTAATAATGTCCTTCCTCATCTGACTGTATTACATTTTGTTGGAAATTAGATATAGAGAGTGTGTGTGATTGCCTGGTATTTAAATCTGAGAGCTGTACCAACTCTTTACCTTCAACTGCAGTCAGTATTTTATAGGCTAGGAAGTACATTTTTGATTCTTATTCTGTGGCTTTGAGAGTGTAGTGCTGTTCTCGGGACTCCCTCTCATCAGTGTGCTTATGTTGCCTCATGCACACACACAAGCATCACATTCAAAAAAAGGAGAAAAAGCATTACATTGTTTCAGCCTTTTTTTGTAGTACTGGGATTTGCAAACACCAAAAATGCCCTGCAGCATTGTGGTGCAATTGTTTTTTCTACATTCTTTTACTGCTGTTCTTTACCGCATACTCTTAGTTATGATAAAGAGCATGACTATCAAATGAATAACAGCAAGCTTGTTGGTTTTAAAGGGCTTATTTGAAAAAAAAAAGTTTGCTGCAGCTCTAAAAAAAAAGTGAGCTAATTTGAGTAGCAGCATGTATGGGTGTAGTTTTAAAAATTCAGAACAGCTAGCTGCTATAGTTAAAAGGGGCAAAAGAGATATTTGCGTGACAAAATTCTTTGACCTACTGATTTGTTTTCAGAGACAGGTGAATATATATAAAGTTCAGCTATGCATCCTGTTTCCCCTAATGTCCCAAAAGGGCGCAGGTATAAGATTCTGATTTGGGATCACCCCTCATATTTTGCTCACCAGACTTGGAGAAAAAGTGATATCAATTTCTTTCATCTGTTTTTGTCCATGTGCTTTCAATTAATTTTTCATTCATAGGAAACTGATAAATTGGGAGTAGTACTGTTCTTAATCTGCTCATAAGGATCTGCCCCTTGCAGTGGTATTCAGAACAGCTGTTAGTTCAAGTTTGTAGTATATATCAGTTTTCTGTCTGCTGTATCCAGGCTCAGGCTTTGTGCCTTTTGATCATTGATTTAGAGCCCAAGAAGGGTGAGTTCCTCAGCTTCAGAACCAAAGGAGCTTAACTGCTTTAGAAAAATGGAATTTTGCATGACTATATTTAGGTATTTTTATTTGTAAACTGTAGTCTATTTTAAAACATTTCCTGGGAAGAACATAGTCATCAGACAGCCACAGGCAGAGATGTCTCAGAGCATTGCAAGTGAAGTAGAATTTTCATTATTGCATTTCATCACCATAAGCAACTTGCAACCTAAAACTTTTAAATTCAAAGACTGCCTACATGGTAGTAACATGCCACACAAACTAAGCATTGACACACATTGAAGAAAATCACTGTTAATTCACAAAACTCCCTCTTCTCTTTCTACCTACAAAATAAACATGCCCAGTCAGAAAGCAGCATCTGTCAATTTTCAGCTTAAATTCTGTAGTTTGTTTGTAGAATTGTAATGGTTTGTGGTACGACTTGCAAGGAAAAAAAAAGAAAAAAAGTAACAAAAGATGCATGTAGGGAAAAAGAAGGAAAAGAGGAACCAACCTAACCACCTTTTGGAGAGTGAGTATATCAGTAAGGCAGAAGACACTGACCATGATAGATGAAACCATAGGGAAAACGTGTGACAGACATGCACAGATGACATGGAATAAAATCAGCCCAGAAGTGGAGTGGGAAGGAATATACCATCAAAGAAGAAAAGTCATGCAGACAGGCATGAGAAAGAAGGGAATGAGATGAAAAAGTAATGAAAGAAAATAATGTTTAGTTTCAATAAGGACAGAACACTTGGTAGCCTTAGCAGTGAAATCTCCTGCTGTTTTCTGTAATGCTACTTTTCTCCTATCTAGTTGCTCAAGTTTTTCAGGGAAAAGTGCAATTCTAGCTTTAGAGCATTTGAAAGGAGAGTTATGATTATGCTCTGTTTTGAAAAGCAAAATCTTTTGAAGGGCAATACGTACCGAACTCTTTCCTTTGCAATGGCGCCCATATCAGTAATCACTGCTTTGCAACTTTTTATATCATTATTTGCAATGTAGTGGGGTTTTTTAGGCTTAGGAAGCATGTGTCTCTGAAAGGGTGGAGCATTAATTGGTCCAAAATCTTTGAAGATGGAGAGACCAGATGAGATAAGGGAAAATTTTCCTTGTAATAACCGCCTGTTCTTCAGTGATCCTTTTTTATTTCCTATGTATGACTTTTGGAGGCTATGCAAAACAAACCAACCAAAAAACCGAAACAAAAGAAAACAAAACCAATGTACATACTTAACATCGCATCAGGAGAAGAGACAAGGTAAAACACTCCAGATAGCACAGTCAGTTAAGCAATTCACTCAGCTTTAGAACATTCCAGAAGTTAACTGAGACGGGAGAAATTGAGATTACCCCCGATGGACTTCTAGCACTTACAGTCTTGCATTCTGTACTTTGCTATCCTATCCATTGCAGCTGTACAACCATAATGCCCTCTACCTTTTGGAAGTTACATTTGTAAAACTGCAGGTAATCTCAACAGGACCTAAATAAATCACTACTAAACTACTAATGCACACTAGGTTAAATTCTGCCAGGGTTTATTTTGTGCATTATATGAAGGTCATATGAAGGCAGCATAAATTAAATACTTTGGTTGTAAGTGAGTCAAGCTTAGCTTTCAGGCAGTTTTTGTCTTTGCAGAAAAGGATTGAAGAATTTTTCGATTTTATTTCCTGATGTTAATTCTTATTGCTCTGTTTGTGTCTATTTCCTTATTCACTGTTGGACCTAAGCAAGAACTTTACATTTTTTAATTCAGTGGTGTTTAGTGTCAGGCCTGAATTCATTAGCCTATGACTTTATAACTTACAACTAAACCTATGACTTTATGACTATTAACCTATGAGAAAGACTTGGGGGTTCTCATGGATGAAGCTGGGCATCAGCCAACAGTGTGGGCTTGCAGCCCAGAAGGCCTGGGCTCCACCAAAGGAGGAGTGGCCTGTGGGTCAAGGGAGGTGATTCTGCCTCTGCTGTGGTCTCATGAGACCCCAGCTGGAGTGCTGCACCCAGCTCTGGGGTCCTCAGCACAAGAAAGACGTGGACCTGTTGGACTCGATGAGTCCACTGGAGGGCCACAAAGATGATGAGGGGGCTGGAACACCTGCTATTGAGACAGTCTGAGAGAGCTGAGGTTGTTCATCCTGGAAAAGAGAAGGTTTCATTAAGACCTCATTGCAGCCTTCCAGTACTTTAAAAGGGCTTATACAAAAGAGGGAGTGTGACTTTTCACACAGGCAGATAGCAATAGGATGAGTAGGAACCGTTTTAAAGTAAAAGAGGAGAGATTTAGATAAGAAGTTAGGAAAAAGTTCTTTATTCAGAGTGTATTGAGGCACTAAACAGATTGTCCAGAGAAGTTGTGGCTGCCCCATCCCTGGAAGTGTTCAAGGCCAGATTGTCTGGGGACCTGAGCAACCTGGTCTAGTGGGTGGCATCCCTGCCCATGGCAGGGGATTGTAATAGATAATCCCTTCCAGCCCAAGCCTTTCTATGATTCCATGGCTTTCTGCATATTTTCTACCTTTTCAAATGTACTTTTGAAAAGGGTTCTAAGGCAAGAGTTCTAAGTCAAGTTCACACTCTTTAAACTAAGAGCTTTCAGCTCTATTGATAGTTGCTTCTGAAAACCAGGGCCAGATTTATTCTTTGAGTTGACAGACAAATTATTGTCAATGTTTAAGGTCAGCCTTTACCAGTCAGTTATCAAGATCTTATATCCCTTGTTGCTGAATGAGAAAATGTGTCCCAGATTGGTTAAAGCCTGTAGCCAATGAAGAAATAACACAAAAAGACTTGGGGGAAAAAACGAATCTCTGTATTCTTGTTTATAGTGGTAGATGACATGCATATTCCCTCAGTATTGTCAAATAAATTCTCAAAATAAGATTGCTCAGCAATAAGAAGACAGTTGTCTCTCTTTAGATTTGCAGTTGCATTTACTGTAGTCAGGAGAAGCCAAACTCAGAAGAGCAAACATACTTAAAGTGGTGATGAGAAAGATAAAACTGCACCAAAAGAAGTTTGAAGAGGTTATTTAACATGGAAATTCTGAATTTTTATGGAAAGGTAAATAATGTAAATTTAGATTGACTGGAGGAATGTTGCTACCACCAAAGGAATAAGCAAACGTTACAGGATGCATTTTCAGTAGAACTTTGGGTGTGTTTATCAAAAGTTTCCAAAAGTCATTTTTTGGCAGCAAAATAGAACTACAGTTTCCAAAACATTCAGTGATTCCATAAATGATGACCATCATTTCCTGGTGAGTGTTTCAAATTTTGCCTTGGAAACCTGCCTACTAAGTTCGATGCTCCAGAGGTAGCTGAGCTCTGAAATTTATCACTGATACATGTGATCTGTAGGATAGCTGAGTTTAACTGTAAAAGAGGTTGTATCTGCCATTTCCTTTGCAAGATAACGGGGAGATTGCACGTGCTGGATTTGTGCAGGACAAATGCCTCTCATAACCTCTGAAAAGTTATAGCATGGGAAGTTGTCCCCTTATGTGCAGAGGTTTCTCCAGTTCAACATCAACTGAAAATGGAAAGGATTAGAGGATGTGGGAGAAGAGAGAGGTTTGGTTTTGGTTTTTTTTCAAGGACTGCAGCTCTTTATCCTAGTGGCTTTTGTTCAGGTTTGTGCTGCCCTGCCTTAGAACGATTCCTATCCAGGGACAAGTAGGAACAAAGAAACGTACATTGAGCAGGCCTTCTGTGCTAGGGGTGTTCTCTGAAGAGGCCTCAGGGCAACTGTAAATTGGGCCTGTTATGCTCGGCATCGTCATACATCTTCGTGCTACACCGTGAATAAGCATGGCTGGTCTGTAAATCCAGCCCATTGTATGTGGATTATATTTGTTAAACTTATGCTTGGGGTTTTGTCTGGCTTTGTTCATACCAAGACCAGAACACTGAGTAAGAACAGCAAATCAGAAACAAAAAACACAAGCATTTTAAAACATTGCTCCCACAGATTTGAGCCCCAAGTGTGTTTTATATAAACATTTTGAATTGTGGCTGGATTTTTGACCAGATTGTTTTCCCTGAAGGACCTTTTGAAACAAAAACAAACTGAGCAAAACAAGTTTTGGTGGGGTGGGCCTATGCCTGTTTTCATGTAAGCTGATGACAAAGCTCAGAGCAGGAAGGCAACAGTGTGCTGGAATCTGGTGTACATTGTGTTCTGCATGTTCCCAGCTGACTTGCCAGGAATGATCTAGAACTGAAACAAGACCCTCTTTTTACTGTGGCACAGGAAAGAAGTCATCACTAATCTAAAACAGTTCCGCTGTTTGAAAACAATAGACTTGGTTAATATGATATCCTGATTGTGGCTTATTCTCGTGTCAATGTGTGGTCTGTGTTGCTGGGTGAGGAAGGTGAGAGCTTTTGAGAACTATTCTTTCTCTTGTATGGCCCATGAAAGTCTATATTCTATCACTATAGCCTCTGTGTGCTTCAGTGTGGGTATATCATGTCGCAAACAACCCGAGGAAGTGGTTGGCTTTAGCACAGAGCTGTTTCCAATGGAATAGTTCAAGATTATTTTTATGTGAATGTGCCATGTGTCATGGGATTGCAGGAAGGAGGCAGGAGGTTTCCACACCCTAATGATGAAAAAAAATGGAAGATGAGGAAAGTTTTGCTTGTAATAACTGTTTGAATTTATTTTAATTGGGTCACTTTCATGAAATACTGTAATGAGATTTCTGTAGGTCCTGTATCATTACACAAAGTAAGTCTCCTACCGAGAGCAGACGTGGAGTTGAGTCCCACTGTGTAGTGTTGTACTTAAGTTTCAGGAAGGGAAACTGGTTAAAAATTATACAGATTGTTAATGGTATTGCTTGTCAGACTTTTTATTTAGCTTCAAATTTGAAAGCTACTCCTTTATTTCTAAACCTTCACATTTGCATCCCTTTGATATAAAATACTTGTGAACTAACTAGAGAACAGAGCTGTGAGTTCAGTAGCCAAGAGATCCTTGATTTATTAACAGAGAATTTCACAGGCTTGTTTGCAACATCTCCTTGTTCTGCATATAACAAATGCAGCAGTCAGAGACAGAGCTTGATGTGAAAGGACCCAATACTTCAGGGTGTAGCAGTGGTTATCCACACATCTTGTTTGGAGTTCATAGCAGTCATTGCCAAACTAAGACCATTCAATGTGAAAAAAGGATGGAAGTGTGAATTCTAAGTGACTGCTTAGAATTAGAAGTTTATAATATGACTTGAAAAGTAAATAGGTTGAACAGCATAGACAACTGCGTGGCTGTGAACAGACTTTTCTATTTGATATGCTTCAAATTTAAGACAAAAGGTAATATATATCTGCACTGTGAAACAGTAATAAGCAATAATTGTGATGTAAGTACATAAAGCATTTAAACTGAAATAACCAAGTGCTGCATTGTCCCTTACAGTGCCATTAAGACACTTTAAGGGGAAATTTAAATTACTTCTAAAACATTCTGTCACCGAACTACTCTAACCACAGTTGTGGATATACAATTGCTGTTTAGATTACTGATACCTTACTAATTGTGCCTTTGCAAATAACTGTGAGAAAATACGTTAATGTATTTGGATAGGAATTTCAAATAATATTTGTGGTGCTTATCAGATTCCTGCAAATTTAAGGACAATGTTGTGCCTTCTTTCTGTATGCGTATGCCTGCAGAATTATGTGAAAAAACGTTGTATTTTTAGTGTAGTCTTATGTAGGAGAGCATCTGAAAAAAAGCCTGCTTTAATTGAGCAGAGTTGGCAGTCTCCTCGTTGGAGAAATTACCATGCACTGACCTGGCCAGTTAGGCTGTATGTACAGTTAGAAGAATTTGAAACTGTAACTGTACTGCAGATGTATGACAGCAAACTTCCTTGCTGCAAAGACATCTCATCCTAGGAAAGCAGTTCTTAAAGCAGTTTGCCAAGTGGAATGAATTATTCTGGTCAAAAAACCAGCAGTATTTCTGGCTGAGGACTTTTACCAATTCAGATGATGGCAAGAAATAAATGCATTGGTAGGATTTGCTGGTGCAGACTAGGCCTTAAACTAAACCGTTGTTCAGAGCAAGGGCCAAATATCTAGTCCTTTTTCTCATTGCCTTCCTTGCTGTGGATCTTCTGCCTGGTGTGCACTCAGGGAAGTCATGGACTATACACAACTGTGTATACAAACCCTCAGGCTCGAGTTTTCATTTGGTATGAACCCTGCCAAACATGGCCTCGTGTGATTCACTTTAAGGAGCAGTGTTCTTTTCTCTTAGATGGCATTCTAACAAACACCAGTATTTAGTCCTGTAGGTTTCTAAACTAACCAAAATAAAAGCAAAGTGCTAAAAATACATCAGGCTGTTAGGTTGCTGGCCTGTACTCAGGGTTTAGTCAAGACAGTGGAGAACGTCCTACAGACTCAGTGGATTTTAGATGAGATCAGAAAAAATAAAAACAAGAGGGACTAAATGGACCCAGCAGTGCCCAATTTCCCCCAAAATGCCTTTTTTTGGTACTGAAGACCAATTTTATTTGGTTTTTAACCAGAACATTAGTTTTCATATGGTATTTCTGAACAGACACAGATTTTTCAGAGCTGAAAGGAAGGGAATGGATACCCCATGCAGGCACTGCACACATGCTCTGGGGCATGCCATGTGGTTGCAGATGCACAGGGTCCTTCCTCCACCTTTCAGTCTGAGCATGGTAGGAGTAACCCCTGGTTTCAACAACTGCGTTTTCCTAATTTATTCTGAAAACTCTCAGGCATACACTTCAGCAGTATAATGTAAGCAGAGAGATTGAACAGACCTAGCTACAAATATTTTATGTTATAGGAAGATCAATTCCTATAGGAAGATCAATTTTGTTTTCAGACTAACACATTCATGAACCGTATTCATTCAACACTAAATCCAAATGCTTCTCATGTCATTGGAGATTACTTACAGTGGGAACAGAGAGGCCAGTGCAATCTATCCTCTTTCCCCATTGTTTGTGTTGATAAGTCCCGTAACTTTCTCCTTTCTGCTTAACCATGATGTTCAGATAAATTGAAATATGTGCACATGCAAGTCTATTAGTGAACAATGTGGTAGTGTTGGAAAAATAATAGATTAGTTAAGATAACAGTATCTTCTGAAAACGTGAAAATAAAGCATTGTATTTTTAATGTCTGAGATTAAAGGTGAGGTTTTTAAAAAAGTATAGTGTTCTTCTAAGGCATGGCATCTGGAATTAGCTGAACCTGTAATAACATTCTTCTCCTTCCAGAAATTAACTTAGTTGATCCCTTTTAAGTGTGTGTTCTATAATGGCCTTTGGCCACTCTAAATGTCATTTTTAGGTATAGCTAAATCTAAAGAACTGCAGTTTACTTGGTTGTTATATAATTCATCTAGATTGATCAGTTTAGTATCTGATTTTTCAAGATTTCCTCACAATTCTGAAATTTTAGCAATGCAGATATTTTTCTTTTGCCCAAGGCAATAATAGATGTGGTGTGCAAACACTGCTTTAAAGAGGGTGTCTGTCTGCTGATTTACATATTTTAAAAGTATTAAGATCAAAAGTAATGAGAATTTAATCCATATGGCATGTAAAAGATAAATAGGAATATTAATACTGTATCAAATACTAATTAAAGGAAACACCAGTCCTATTTTTAAAATCTTGCATGCAGATGAAAAAGAAGTCATTGCAAAGTTAAGATCTGATTCTTAAAGAAATTAAGAATTAACAGTTTTCAACCCCAGATTCTAACTGTGAGACTAAGTTCATACACTAGGCCAAATTCTGTTTGTACAGTACTTTCCAGTATCACTGCCTTACCCCTTTCTCTCAAAGTATCTCACATGATTCTAAAACTGAAAACTGCCATCAGCTCTGCTACCAGCTTTAATATGAAAGTTCTCTTATCCAAGAAGCTGAAAGACAGGTGTCTTGGCTAAGTATGCATGTCTAGGCTCTAAAATAGGTAATTCATGAGAACCCTGTTGGATTTTGGTCAAGTCTTGTATAGAGAGTGTAGCAGTGGGTGAAGAAAACGTTGTCATCTCCTTCATAGAAGATTTTAGATAAGAGTGGTCAAGATGAGTCATAAATTTGCCACGACTTTGGGCTAGACTGAATTTCTATCTTTCACTGTAATGGAATTCGTAGGTGAAAGTACCTTGGAATGTGTGCTTCCGGCAAGTTAGCAAGTACTCAGAAAAACTGGCTCTGGTTGCACTAGAACTAGAAGCTTTAGTGCAGCATCAACCTAATACTTCATGCAGACAAATCAGCCCTAACAAGACATATGAGATACGTTTAGAGAATCATTATCTCTAAGGCTGTAGACCTTCAATTCTCCATTAAGTCTTTGTTATAAATATTAAAAAGTAGGGCATATACTTCTAACAGAGGAGTTAGCTTGCAGTGAAGTTTCCTTTGAAATATGAAAAAAATAAACAGGGAGAGCTCATAACAAGTTTTGCTGGTACTGCAGAGTCTTGTGAATGAGAGAATAAACTTTGCCATTTGCTGTAGCAGGCGGAAAAAGACCTGCGAATAACTGAAGGAGTGATTTTTCTTTATTTGTGCCTTGAAGCGTATGTGTACGCCAAAGCCATCTGAGACACAGCTGAGCCTGCTAGACTGGAGAGAAAAGTCTAAAACGTTGAATCTTGCTCAATCTTGGGCACTACTCAAACTCCAATTCTTTCCTACAGGAACCACGTGGTTCCTATGTGTTTCTGTAGTAACTATGGGAAGTAGTCATCACTGTACAGCAAATCTTGCCCTTCACAGGTTGAGAAAATGGGCTCTGATGAGTGGACTATTTCCTGCTTAACATGGTAGTGATTCTACTGTAGAAGGCGGTAGAACACTCCATAGACTGAATAAACCTCCACTCTTGCTGCTGTGTTTCCTTCTGCCAGATTAGAGTAGTCGGACAAAGTTGTTGGTGGATCAACAAATCACAGTTCTTCTGAAACCTTCCATCCACTCTGAAAGCACTGCTCCATCTAAAAAAAATGGTACAGCCACACATCAAGCAGGAGCCAGTTGCTCCACACATACATAGAGCAAAGTTGTCCAGGACCTGCCCTCTCAATGCAAGAGGCAATTTGATGTAAGAGATAAAATGCAGTCATTAGATAAAGAATGTGAAGTTTAGCCAATCCGACAGATGATAAGTGGGGATATAGACCCATCTACTTCTAGTCCACTTCCAGGAAATATTAGGTAGGTGAAGTAATTGCACACTGTGCCCCTTCTTTACAGTCAGTCTAAGGATTTCACAAAAGTACCAGCCCAGGTCCATTTAGAAGAAGCTGATCTTTGTCCTGCGTGAGTTAATGATTTTTTTTCTCAATTGTAATCTCAAATATCTGGTAGGAGTGTGTTGTCTCTGTGTGGGAAGGAGGGGTGTGGTTACACTCACCAAAGTTGTTTTGTGGACTGCTGAGTGGCTACAGGGTCTTGTATCACTGGTGTGTTTGTTTCTGTTCCCTTTCCTGCAGAATAGCCCAGGTACTGTTTTTAATACTTCTGTGTATTTTTTAAAAGACCTTTTAAATGTTGAATACATTTTCATTTTCAGCTGGAAAATTAAAATATAGAAGTATATCATCAGTTGGTTCATTCAGTCTTGAAGCAATTTTGAAATGTTAACCGGAAAAATCTCTCTGCCTTGGAGCATTTTTTACATCAAACATTCCATGAAAACATTTTCCGCAAAGTCTTTAAGTATTTCCAAATATTAAACAACAAGAGAGATGACTTTTCCGAGTATTGCAGATAGTGTCAAGTTCACATTTTTTTAAAACAAAAAAGTAATGTGAACATTACAGTAGGGGGAGACTGGCAGGTATCACTCATCACTGGCACAGGCTGACACTCAGCTGATTCACATTCTGATAAAGATGTTGTAGGCACCCAATAAACAAAGAGTTTGTTGGTGAGCATTTTCACCTGCAGAGACAAGGACCAGAGGCGGAGATAACTGGCACAATGGGTAGTTTGGGATATATATATACACAGAGGGATATATCCTTCCCTCCTCATTACCATTTCCTCATCAGCCACATCTTGGTTTAGCTTTTGCAATGGTTTCTAGTAGCCATGGAAAAACCTTCATTACCCTTTTTAGAGCTGGGGAAGAGTAAGTGGTGCTAATTAGAAGAAGGATAATCACTTTTTCCCTTCAAGACAGAATGATTTCCCAAAGAGGGAAGACTTTGCATTTCTATAGTATAGTGTGTGTGGCACCTGTGTGGGTATGTTTAAGATGTGCTATTGGCTCTGTATCTACCAGATACTAAAACTCATCTCGGATCAGCATTAAGGTTAGCTTAGTACCTTCTAGAAAGTTACTCCAGCTGGAGAAGCAAAGTCAAGTACTTCTTGATCCCTGCATATGGGCTTAAAAAGTCTCTGCTGCTTTTAGCGGGGGAATCAGAGATCTGAAGCACTCACCCTTATCATATCCACCTCTGTGTTTATGATCGCTTTAAAGCTGTCTTCCAGAAGAAAATTAAAAGACATTCTGGTGGACTTCTACTTGTAGATGAACCCAGATGAGTAGAGCTGGACTGAGAAGATGCTAATTCTAGAGCACTACTTCCCTAAGATGATGCCTGTCTTTCCTTAGGGCTTCCAATCTGGTTGCAAGACAAGGTCAGTCTCCGAAGAGCTTCAGTTTTGTCTGAAGAGGTACCTCTGTATAGTAGTAATTCCTTCTGTAAGCCTGGGTTGTGCAACACCCCATGTTTAGAGGCCTTCGTGTTAGGCTCCAGTATTTGCTGTGAATCAGTGTCTTTGGGACAGCACTGTTGAGCTGGATAGCTGGGCAGGTAGGGTAGTAAAGCAGCATCTCACTCAACTCAGGTAATACTGACGAATAAAAACACAGTCATTGACACAATCATTTTGTCCATACTCAGCCAGATGTTTTGCAGGACACACTATCATTTTATTGGCCATTTTTGCACCTTTCCTGAAGCCAGGATGCTCAGTAAAAGGCACATTTGAATTTTTCTGCCTTTGAGAAAGCAGACTTCCAGAAGACTGTGACAACTAGCTGGTAGCAATGTGTGTGATATGAATATTACTGATCATTTGTAGAAGTCAGCATGTGCAAGCCATAGTGTGAGAGTCTTCTCACAAGTCACTTCCAACCGTAACCATGCTACAATTCCCTAGAAGTTTCTCTTAATGCAAACTTTGATGCAAAAAGTAAAGAACAAAGGTGTCTTTCAGGAATGCAGGAAATAATGAGCCTGTGCTTTATTTAGTCACAGCTAAGGGAAAATTAAACTAAAAATTATGGTTTGATTTCAGCATATCGCCTAGTTCCCTTAGCCAACCAAATTGGGGACAAAGGTTTTTCTGCCTTTATTCCCATTTCACAGCAGGATTTCTGCTAAATGTACTTTTCTATTGAGTTGATTGATTTAATTTCATATCTGCTACACTTCTTTATCTTTCTCTGATACCAGTCATGATATACCTTTTGAATCCCCCTCTCTGTTGATGGACTTCAGCTGAGCTGACGAATCTAGACATCATTTCACAGGTAATTTTTCAGTGGAAATGCCAGTTACTGCAGTGTTACTCCCTCCAATGTTCACAGGTAATTCCTGTTACTACCAAAACATTTGGATAAAACACAAAATCTTATTTTCTTTTTTTTTTTTAATCTGAATTATATATCAGCCAGCTCAGTTACATGATCTAGGCAAAACAGAAGGGGAAAAATTAGCAGCAGAGAACATAGTCTGCTGAATTTGGCTGAATGTATGAAGATAGTCCTACTGTAGAGATACCCATTTACAAAATGCAAAGGTGTCTCTTCCTAACAGGCTGGGGATAGTATGGTATTTAACACAAATTAAAAAAAATATGATCAAGAATTCTAATACATAACATTTTAGAACACTGATTCTAAACTGTTAGTATACAAACAAATTAGATCAGTGAATACAGCTAATTACTGGCACTTGAAACAGACTAGAGATGATGGAAAATAAGCAAATTAAAAAACAGCTTAAATGACCTGTGAAATAGCCATTGACCTTCACTTTAAGGACCAGGCAAAAAGCAGTTTGTGCCACCTTTGGAGCATCTGAAGTTTGGAACAACCCATCAATAAGGAGTGCAAGAATAAGGATTGTGAAAAAAGTTTTTCTTCCATGTGCAAACAGAGGTATTGCATACATATGGGTCAGTGATGAAAACTGCATGTGGGTACCTTAGCTCTAGCAGCCTGGATTTCCAAAGCTGTGAAAAGTCAGCAGAACTGTGGCTGCTTCACTGTCTCCAGTAATTTGTTAACCTAGGCCTTGCTCCTGAGTAATGCAACCACCCAAAATACGCCAAAATTCCAATAATTATTATTATATCACAATTCAATTCAGACCATCAATATATGAGACGCTTTCATTGCTGGATACTTGTGTTCACTACACTTAAAAAATCTGCTCAGTAAGAGCATAAAAACTGTTGCCAGATTTTGCAGGCCTTTTCCTCTCTCACTGCCTCTCACTCCCTCACCCAGGGACTGGTGAACTGCACAGGACTGGGAATTGTAAGTGGAAATCATATATCTAAAAACTGAGGACTGTAAAGGCATCACGAAAAACTGCTGTAGAACATAATTGCCCTGGGGTTGCCTTATCAGCACCAATACACAGCTTTAAAGCAACTCTAGCTATACTCCTGTCCTAGCATGATTCAGAGGGATGAGCACGTGTCCTCTTTACCATAGGGCATCCTACAGGGAAAGCATGCCCTGAGCAGACTCAACCAGAGAGAAGACGTGAGGATGAGCCTGTGGAGCAGAAATTATAATTACCCGGAAAAGGATCAAGAAATATTACCAGTCCTTCAACCCAGGGGTAAAATGGCAACTGCAGTGAAGCTGCTTTATAGTAATTTCTCTTGTCTGTATATGGAGGGAAGATTCTAGTCCTTCCTTCAGTCCTCTCAGGCAAATCTCAGTTACTTGGAATTTGTTCAGGAGAAGGGTAAATTTTACCCTGAAGGAATTAGGGAGTATTATAGATTCAACATATGGGACCATATGTCATTGTATTGTTTCCAAATGTTTCTTTTTGAGCTTTTCCGTCCATTGCAGACATATTATTTCACCACACATTGTCTAGAGAAGAAGGGAGTTTCATAGTCCCATTTCTTTCATTAAGCCACTATTAAATCTATATCAGTTTCGTAATACTGTTTGTCAACATTATTTCATCCTTTGTTTCAGACATGCACACCAGAAGCGTGGTCTGAGGCAAGTGCTTTGAATATGTTGTTCAGGCACTGCCAAAGTCAATGGCAGAAATAGAGAATACAAGCGGAGATGGTCCTAAACCATCCCTAAACCAAAATATTCCACTTGGTTGTAAGGCTGTTGACAATCAAACCATGCCTTTTGCTTGACCCTTAATACAGGGAAACCAGCACTTACGTTTGATTGTGGGTCTAATTAAACTAAAATTGAGGATGGGTGGATTCTGCCCTCTCTTCGCTATGCAGATCAATATCCTCATGTATTGTAAATTGAGCTGGTCTGTATTTCCTTCTTTGCCTGTGATTTTCTACTCCAGCCCTGGAGAAGAACTCTGTTGTCCAGTGACATCTGTTCTAAATCATGTTTTGGAAAAAAATGTAAATACATAAAACTTGAGGTCAGACCCAGACAAAGCACTGGGCTAGCTCCCAGAGCCTCTCTGCATCTGGGATTGTTTGATGTCAGGAAGGCCAATCAGAGCCTTCAGTTATGGTAGCAAGAGACCCTTCAGATAAGTCTTTCCATGGATTTGTCAACAGACATTGTAAGTATTAGAACTTTTTGCTGAGCTCTCTATCTGTAAAAATCTGTAGCTGGCTGAGTGCTGATCTCCTCTGAAAAGGAGGAGCACAAGGTCTTCACCCTGTCCAAATGAGTGGAGATGGGTCTTCTGTGACCTTACCTCTGTGTTGGGGTAAATGGCTTCAGCCTCAGCTGCTCTCACACTTGTCAGGGTTTTTATAATTAGTTTTTGTTTGTGTCTGGTTCTGAGAATGTGAAGCTGCCAGTCTGCACAGGCCTGCATAGTTCCTGGACCTTTAATTTAATGAAAATTGATAGATTTGATGGATTCAAAGTTTTGCTGAACAGTGATACCTTCACGTTGGACTACTTGAAGGCAACATTGCAGAAGCAAGTGGTGAAAGCCACATTCATAAAAGATTTGAAGTGCCTAAAAGAGTCTGCTGAAATGTACGGAGCTGGCATCAGCACACCTTAGATTCCTGGATATATTACAGAATTGTCCTAGGCACCGCAAAGCTAATTCCTTAGTCTCTGTAAGCTCGATAGAGGTGCTTTTGGTTTTCCTATTCTAGAGCCTTTGGGCACTCTTCTGAGCATTATCGTTTCCCTTAGATCAGTAACTGTGAAAATCAAGCTCTGTGGGAAAAGACACAAAGATGGAAAGACATCTTAACTAGAAAGCAGCTTTACAATGTAGAGTTGGCATACTTTTTACATTTTTATCATGTGTGTATTTACCAATTAGTCAGCAGCCTGAGCCAGTGGATTTAATGAACTTTGTGTGATGTATGCATAGCTTTTATTAATTGTGCCAATTGGGATAAACATTGGATACAAATAGATGCAGATGTCTCGCTTCTTTCTCCTTTAAATAATACTATTTCTTGTAAACTACTTTATTTTTATCTACTCTACATATTAGAAAGTGTTAACTTCTTATCTTCCATACAACTGTCCTTCCAAAGGTAAGGCTCAAAACTTTCACCAACCCATATTCTCACCGGTCTGGGCTATGCCCAAGGCAAATACAGAAGTTCAGAGAAGAAAGCATTTCTCCTTCTCCCCTTTCTCCCAACAGTGAAATGTACATTAAATAGTAAGTAGGCCACAGAAACAGAGAGCATGTGGATAACTTGAGATCCTGATAATTTGAGCAGTCAGAGAAAAAGGGGGCCAGCACCTGGCTTTCAATCTCTGTTTCAATGAATATTTAACTACTTTATGTAAAGTGGAACACTTTCAACAAATGAGGCTGAGAGAAACCTACCTAAGAATATTTTCTTACCCAGCAGTTAGGCTACTCTCCTGAGAAGTCTGATGTTTGGGTTCAAGTCCCTGTACCAAATCACTTAAAGGAGGTTCTTGAAGCTACATCTTTCACAGCCTAAGAACATGGCCTAATCACTGAGTTTTTGGATATCAGGGGTGGCAGCATTACCTCCTCTGTTTTGGGAAAGGAGTCCCCTTGTGACAAAATCAAAATGTTTTGTTTTTTGAGATGCCAGAATGAATTCTTTCAACATCTCTGAAGTTTTTTCATGTTATTTCAGGTGAAACTGTTAGTTAATGACCTGAATTCACAAAAAAAGTTTCTGTTGCCCTAAAATTGCAGTATTAGTGAAGAAGTAAGTTGATAAAAAAGAGGCCTGACTAACTTCTCACTCAGGTGCAGTTACAGTTGTCTGGTCATGGCACTTCTGAAGAGGGCCCATCAGTGCTTCATGATTTCCATTGGGATGCTTCTCTTCCACACAGGTGGAAATTCCTACCCTTTAGAAGGAGGGCTGTGATCTTAAGTACCCAGAACTGAAAGCAGATTAAATTATCCTGCTGCAGCATGCTAATGGCCAAGAAGTAGGAACACCTTTCAGAAATCTTTAAGCATTTTCACCCATTAAACACCATTTGGAGCTTGTACAACTAAATACTAGGCTATTTTTAAAGATAAAATCCCTTATGCACATTGGTAAGTCTAGTGAGATCGTTTTATTGACTTTGTGTGCTACTTTAATAGTTTCTTGTCTTCAAATGCCAGTAATCTAGAAGAGAGTTTTTGATACCATCAAAGAGAAGAAAACAGAACCCCAAACATAGGCACTTCTTGTGATGTCATTGATTTTTTTCCTCACATTGAGTATGAACAATAAGCATGTTTTTCTGATGGACAGCAAGTTAAATAGCCATAGTTCTGCTTTTATTAGGTGTTAGAAACATGTCTGGGTGCCATTGCAGTTGCACTTGACAGCAGCAGAGCACTTTTTATTCACAGGTTTACCATGAATTCTTTAAAAGGATAAGAAAAACATGGTTGCAGGAAGGGTTGTTAGTTTTGTCCTTTTGGTTCTACATCAAGGACAAGCTTTGCCTCCTCTTCAGTGGTGTGATACATGATAGGACATGAAACATTTACTTCTGACTATTTTCATAATCCACAGATAAAACTAGAAAAGATAACCAGGTGTGCTCTCTCAGCTCCTTGGTCCCATTGGAGCCTCTCCCACCATGGTGTTTCATTGCAAGGTTGAGCTCTTGATGGGCTCAGCCTCCTTTTGGTGGACCCAAGTTCAAAGCTAGAGTTTGGGCACTCGAATCTTTCTGGAATAGTGACTCAAGCTACTGCTGTTTCTTATGTAAGAGAAGCAATATATCATGTAGCTCTTCATAGTGTGATTTACTATCTCTTCCTCTGTGTGTGTTGAGCTCCAGTGAAATAAGTAATGATGATGTTTAGAATGTCATCATTAGACATCTGCATTTAACACTTCAGCAACGATAACTGGGAAATTCATCCCTCACAAGTCTGATGTTGCACATTCTGTGTATGTTCAAACTGTTATCCTAGTCCTGGTTGTCTGTAGCCATGGGGGAAAAAGAAAGAAGGATAAGTATAATCAAGACATATAAAGCCCTTTGCTGGCACTGTCAGATGGTACAGGCACCTTCTCATCACAGGCCACACAGCATCTGTGTAGCCAGCCTGCCCACATCCTACCCTGTAATACCTCATTTTGAAACCAAGTAATGAGAGCCCTCTTTCTCTGAAAAACAAATACATAAACCACGTAAAGCCAAGACTTTATATGCCAAAACAGCTACCTAATATGATTTGTATCTCTGCACTGACTTTCCAGATTAAGTCCTGATAGCAGAGACATGCAGATTGCAAAAAAGTTTGATAAATGTAGTTAAAATCTGCTATGTATTTTACAAATAAAAATAGGGATTTATGGTTCTGTGTAAATAATGTTGTGAACAAGATTATCCCAAATTAATGATGAAAGAACAGTAATTTGTTTTGGACAAATGCGTGTTATTGGTTGACACTAATAAAAAGAGATAAATCATGGAATGTGGAAGGGACTCACAAGGATCATCTAGTCCAACCCTTAGCCCCACACAGGACCATCCCCAAGAGTCACACCATGTGCCTGAGAGCGTTGTCCAAATGCTTCTTGAATTCTGTCAGGCTTGGTGCTGTGACCACTTCCCTGGGGAGGCTGTTCCAGCACCCAGCCACCCTAATGGGTGAAAATCCTTTTCCTGATATCCAACCTAACCCTCCCCTGACACAACTTCAGGCCATTCGCTCGGGTCCTACCACTGGTCCACACAGAGAAGAGATCAGTATCTGCCCCTCCTCTTCCCCTCACAAGGAAGTTATAACTGCAGTGAGGTCTTTCCTCAGTCTCCTCTTCTCCAGGCTGAACAAACCAAGTGACCTCAGCCACTTCTTATACAGCTTCCTCTCAAGACCCTTCACCATCTTCATGGCCATCCTTTGGATGCCCTCTAAGAGCTTAATGTCTTTCCTATGTTGTAGCACCCAAAACTGCCACAATATTCAAGATGAGGCCTCCCCAGAGCAGAGCAGGACAATCCCCTCCCTCAACCGGCTGGTGATGCTTTGCCTGATGCCCCCCAGGACACAGTTGGCCCTCCTGGCTACCAGGGCACTGCTGATTCATATTCAACTTTCCATCGATCAGGACCCCCAGGGCCCTTTCCCCGGCACAGGTTTTCATCATCTCATTCTCCAGTCTGTCCGTACATCCGGGGTTGCCCCATCCCAGGTGCAGAATCCGGCACTTCCCCTTGTTGAACTTCATATGGTTGGCAATTGCCCAGCCCTTTCATTTGTCCAGGTCTCTCTGCAGGGCCTTTGAGGGAGTCAACAGCTCCTCCCGGTTTTGTGTCTTCTGCAAATTTGCTCAGTATCCCTTCCAGTCCTGCATCCAAGTCATTTATGAAGATGTTGAAGAGCACAAGGCCGAAAATGGAGCCCTGTGGAACCCCATTAGTGACAGGTCTCCAGTCTGATGTCACCCCATTCTGTGTTACCCTCTGTGCTTGACCCGTGAGCCAATTGCTCACCCACCACATGATGTGTTTATCCAGCTGTGTGCTGGACAGTTTGTCCAGCAGGATACTGTGAGAGACAGTACTGAAATCCAAAAAGATGACATCAACTGGCTTCCCTGGATCAACCAGGTGGGTTACCTTGTCGTAAAAGGAAATCAAGTTCAACCAGCCGTGCTGGCTGTGACCAATGACTGTGTTGTCCTCCAGGTACTTTTCAATACTTCCCAGAACAATCTTCTCCATAACTTTGCCAGGCACTGAGGTGAGGCTGACAGGCCTGTAGTTTCCAGGGACCTCCTTCTTGCCCTCCTTGAAAATCAAGGTGACATTCACCAGCTTCCAATCAGCTGGGACCTCTCCAGATTCCCAAGGCCACTCAAAAATCATTGAGAGAGGTTTTGCAATTACATCAGCAGCTCTCTGAGGATTCTGGGATGAATCCCATCAGGCCTCCTAGATTTGTAGGGATCTAGTTGGAACAGCAGATCCTGCACAATTTCAGAGTCAGCTGGGAGTTGGTCATTCTCACAGTCATGGTCCTCCAGCTCAAGGCACTGAGACTCGTCATCCGTGTTGAAGACAGAGGCAAAGAATGTATTAAACACCTCTGCCTTGTCTCTGTCCCTGTTTGGGAGGTGACCATCCTCATCCTGTAACAGGCCAATGATATTTCTATACTGCCTGTTGCCTTAATAGATTTGAAAAAAACTCTTTTTATTGTCCCCCACATTTCTGGCAGCTGCAACTTCAACAGACCTTTGGCTGCATGAATTTTCTCCCTGCAAGTTGCAAGCAGCATCTCTGTATTCTTCCCATGTCACTTGACCTTGCTTCCACTGGGCATACACTTCCCTTTTATGCCTTATTTCCAAGAGAAGATCCCTGCTCAGCCAAGCCGGCCTTCTGCCTCACCTGCTTGATTTCCATCATTTAGGAATTGCTGCTTCTGTGCCCTTACGAGGGGATGTTTGAAAAGCGACCAGCACTGATGGACCCCTGAGGAGTTATAATTCTATTATATGTGCTATTATACATTTTCGTTTTAATCATATTTCTCTGAACTGTGTTAATATCAATGTGGTCTTCTGATACTTTCCAATTTTTCCCTTGTATTCATATGCTTAGTGTTGAGGCTGGCTTCAGAGGAACTAATTCTAGTAGTGAAGGTGTGCACCCTTATTTGTATTTTCACAAACATGAGCCATTTTGCTTGGGGGCAGGATATTGTCATTATTATGGCATTACTTCAGTAGGAGATTTTGATGAATCTGTTCACAGCGGTAAAACTGATTTTTAGGTTTTGTCTCCATGGGAAAGTTAGTATAGAATAAGCTGTAATATAAATTTATGATACAGCAACTCAACGCATGCCAGCGCTTTGCAAAGCTGCTCAAGCTAGATGTGAATCAGACCCCGGAGGCAGTATAGCTGGATGAGTGCAATGCCGTGCCTAAGTTAATTAGTCCTACTGAGAAGTAGGATATGTTATGGAAGAGAGTTATGTTAATATGACCATACTTCTTGGTTATCTGAAAGAGGCAAATAGGAAGTGGCATTCTGTGGCAGTAGGTACACATGCACTAGTTTGGTCACGTTGTAACTCTTTGTGGTTCTTTATAGGTCATTCACCCAAGGAATTTGTGCACAGTAGTTAATAAAGTGTTAATTCGCAAACTTTGCATACTCTGCAATACCCACAGACCCAAGTACAGAATCAAGACACAAACCAATTTTGACATTGTTATATCACAAGCTATTCTATAGGGACACACTGTTCAATTACCAGCCAAGAATCTAGTACAGACTTGTAAGAAAGAGGTTGGGAAAAGATCGAATATCTGTAGTTAGGAGGTAGAAAATGCATCCAAATCAACTCCACAAAAAAATTCCTGAAATCACTTGTTCTGTATTTTCTGGAGTGTCAAGAGATTCCCTGCACCTGCACTACCACACCATGAAGGAGCCTGATTTTCCAGAAGGGGTGAGCTGTAATGGTTTAAAAATCAGCCCTTCCAGTGCCTCGGTTTGAACCCTGAAATCACTGCTTATTTTGGTAAAGAAGGGTTAATCAAGTTCTGAGGAACAAAATGCCATCAAAGTCATTTGAATTAGTCATGTATTTGTGAGAGAAATAAAGAATCTAACTAATTCTGTAGCATTTGCCATTTTTAAGTAAGTGACAATCAAGTACACAGCCTGTGTTCAGAGGGGAATATAATACAGTGAATTGATATACAAATGCAAGCTGTGCCCTGTCAACAAAGGTGAGTTTAGAACAAAACAATATATTGTCACATAGCAAGTCACTATAATACCAGAAAGTCAACTTACTTTACTTGTATATGTGTGTAAGTATGTATATCTTCCTCTGCCCTCATGAGCTCAAGTCTTCACCAAAGTTTTCTTTAAAAGCATTTAGGAAATACTGGATGAAAATTCTACATATTCTATATGCTTTCCACTCCCCAAATTCTTCCTGCAGGTGGTGTTGCTAGGTATCATGAAATACATAGCTTAAATCTGCCTTATTAGTATTGAGATATTAGGGTTGGAATTCTTTGCAGACCTCCCTCAGTTTTCTTTTTTTTTTTTTTTCTCCTCACTTTCTGAGTATAGTTTGGTACTACCATAAGCTCCCATCTACTATTTCAGGGTGAAAGTTAATGAACTGCACCTTGGGAAATTATGACCCCTTATTATGACCCCTCTAGATAATATATATATTAATATAATAATATATATATAATATATAATATATATATTATCTAGAATTGTCCTTCTAGATTCATAGTTTAAGCAGCCAATAAAAGGTTGTGATTTGGATTTTGAAGCAGAAAAAAAACCCCAAACACCTAGATGCTCTTTCACATCTTTAAAGCCTCAAGGTTTTTTCTAGTCCTACTTATTTTTTGAAATCTGTCATTGACTGAATAGTTTGATTGTGCTTCTTCAGTTTCTCTTTCAAAATATTGCCTCAGAATTTACTGGCTTGAGTTTGATCACTTGTGAACCATCACAAATTGAGAGTCTAATGTTAGGGGTCCCAGTAGCCCTTAACAACCACTTAAAGAAATGGATTGCTGTAGAACATAGGTCAGCAGAATTAGTTTCCTTTATCTAGCCAAGACGCCTCCTTTCCTTCCAATATTTGCAAATGTCAGACCAAATCGTTGTAGCAACACTGGGAAGCAGATATCTAACTATTGGCATTTTTGCAAGCTTCAGTCAAGCTTTCTTTATTACTTCCTTTAAAGCCTACTGCTGCCAACTACCTTGAATTCAGAAAAAGACCTTCTTTCTTAATGAAGAAATCTACTGAGAGTTTTATCTTGGGCTTCTACCATTTATTCTTTGAAATATATGCTGAATCTGCTACACTCAAATTTGAGATACTAGTTGTATCAATATGGACCCGTGGTTTCAAGCCTTTAGATATGCAAATTGTGTTTCTGTAACGAACAAAACCTTAGAGACCATGCTGTTGTGGTTCCACAGAGCCTTTATTGCGCCTCATCATTATGCTAAATTAATACAAATTTCCTGTGTGTCCAGAATTCAAAGTCAATCAAGTGGCTTAATCTCTGAGGGTGTGGGATAAAAATGCTATTATTACAGTTTGGAAGAAGGTGAGGGATTACCTTTAAATGCATCCAGGCTATATGCTACAACAGCAACTCTGAAACACAGACCATTATGAACCACATCTGAACTTACAGATTGCCTCCTGCCCTACTTTTGATTACACAGACTAACTCCCCATAATTGTATGATGCATTTTTGGCAATTTCAGTAGTTGGCTCTGTAGAGAAGCAGTATTAGAAAGGTATTTGTGATTTGTTGCTCTTCTTTAATGCACTGAATGTTTTGACTACTTTTAAAAGTTAATCTCAGTGTTTACTTTGTATGTTTGTTTCATCTTTTTCCCCATATGCTTTGCTTTTGTTAGCTAGAATCCACAAGATGAACCAGTGCCAATTGTCCAGTGAGTTTTCTGAGGCATATTAGCACATGATATGCAGCTCTTGAGATCCACAATCTGCGGTTTAAAAACTTGTGCATTAGTAGCTCCAAATGTGTTTTGGAGACTATCTCTAAAATTGATGATACTGTCATGTTATTTTAGATTTGTATTTTAAAGTTGCCAAAGCTATTTATTCAATCATATTGACTAAATCATCATCCTAATTCTTGTTTGAAGGCATAGCTGTCATCTTATAGTGCAAAAGAGTCATGAGTGACTCCACTGTTGATGCAATGTTTGTGAGAATTTTTTGATATCTTTTGTTTCTGAGAAATTTTGAAAATTTCTCGTACCTCCAACATGGTATGTGGCTTTACTTTGGAAAATAGAGAAGGACAAAATTTCACTTGAGGTATTTTTTAGTCCTATTTTCTTTAACTTCACTAAATAAATAAACTGCATCAACAGGCTGAGTCCCAAAAATGACATAATGCTGATAAGACAAGCTTGCATAAGGGCAAGCCTCTTGGTGCAAAGTGTCTGTGTGGTGTTCCAGTGCTTCTACTTTAGGACACCTCAGACAAATACTCATGAAGAAGGGAAAATGGGGCATATCTGGAAAACTGAAGAATGTCTGGCTTTCCCTTGTATTCATCTTTGCATGAACTTTCAATTTCTGCCTTCCATAAGCTCAGGCTGATGTGGTGCACTACTAATAGAAAGGCAAGTGTAATACAACCTTCCTGCCATAAACAGTTGAAGCTGACCTTGAAATTATCTTTACAGTGAAGACTCTGACATGTACCTTATGAGAAGTTACCTCAACCTCAGGTTCAGGTGCTTCTTGGAGATTTGTTCTGCTTGAATTTATTTTAATTGATCTCTTTTCTGGTCGTTTGAATGTTAGCAACCTTACACAAAAAAAAAAAAAAAAAACAACAAAAAAAATAAGAAAGCACATTTCCAGTCCCATCCAAATCTGTTCATCCTAATTTTCTCTCTCTCACAGTAACCAAGAGGAATAGCCTAGTACAAAAGTGGGGCAAGCAGAGATACTTGCCCAGAACACTCTCCAACCTAACCTGGTTTGTGGCTCAGGGATATCTCGATCTGGAAGTGATCTCTTTGTATTTGATTGCTCTTGGTAGGTTTTTCTCCTGTGAAGTTCTTCATTCACTTGTATTGATCATACAGCATTGCTCAAACAGCGAGAGAGACATCACTTATCTCACATAATAATGTGAGATAGATATTTCTTATCACCTGGAGGCTATTGCATTAGGAAGACCCTCTAGAAACAGGAAATTTGCTGTAATATGTAGAAATTCCAGCATACTTGGAATGCCCTGGTTTTCATCAGTAACTCTCTCTTCTGAAAAGATCACAAGCTGGTTGTATCCTGGGCTGCACAAAGAGCAGTGTGACCAGCAGGTCGAGGGAGGGGATTCTGCCCCTCTGCTCTGCTCTCATGAGACCCCCATCCAGCTCAGGGTTTCCCAGCCCAGGAAGGACATGGACCTGTTGGAGAGAGTTCAGAGGAGGGCCACCAAGCTGATTACAGGGATGGAGCACCTCTCCTATGAGGAAAGGCTAAGAGAATTCAATTTGTTCAGCCTGGCAAAGAGAAGGCTTCATGGTGACCTAATTGCAGCTTTTCAGTACCTAAAAGGGGGCTTACAAGAAAGAAGGAGGTAAACTTTTTACAAGGGCACATAATGTCAGGACAAGGGCAAATGGCTTCAAACTGAATGAGAGTGGATTTAGATTAGATATTAGGAAGAAATTCTTTAAGAGTGATGAGGCACTGGAACAGGTTCCTTGGAGAAGTTGTGGTTGCCCCTTCCCTGGAAGTGTTCAAGGCCAGGTTGGATGGGGCTCTGAGCAATCTGATCTAGTGGAAGCTGTCCCTGTCTGCATTAGGGGTGTTGGAACTATATGATCTTCAAGGTTCCTTCCAACCCAAGCCATTCTGTGATTCTGTAAATTAATGAAAAAGCAGCTTTCACAAGCACCTTGGGTCAAGTTTAAGGAGGGAAAGAAAAATAATGATCATTTAAGTTTCCTGCATTGTACAGAAGTAGTTTCTGTTTTCAGATGGCTTGGATGAATTTTTTTTCCCTGATATTAAGGTTGTAGCTGCACAAAACTCTTGGACTTTGACTAGTTAGTTGAGTAGTTGCCACACCTCTGGAACCCACTATAATATGTTATTATGTGCAGGGCATATGAGGGCGCGTGTGTGTATTCAACATATAGATAGACACATCTTCAGGACCGTACTTGCAGAAGCGTGCTGTTTGCTGACAGGTTTGAATCTTACCCGTGTTAGTCACTGACAATTTCGTTCTTTGGTATGCTTTGTTTAATCTCTGCCTTTTCCCTCTACAGTCAAATCACTCACAATAGAAACTGAAAGAACTGACAAATACTGAAGGATCTGAATTGCATTGGAAGGGAAAAAACCAGCAAAAGCCAAGATTCTAACTATTTATGGATCTTGTTTCCCAGCAAAGTGTATCTAAAAGCCATTGTCTCAGGGCTCAGAGACAGCTAAATGATTGATTTCACATAAAATATTTGTTGTTCTAATTACAGTATCATCTGGGTCGTTGGCAACAAACAGATGCAAAAACAGCCTTTACATACCATCTTGAAAAACTTATTATTTGCTTAGTGTGCTTTGTAATCTAAAGCATATGGCTTTGCATATAACTGCAGTATCCAAAATGAAGCTGTACATAATGAATCACTGGGTGGAAGAAAATGCCTTGCTTCTGTTACAAATTCTTTCAGTGTGTGTATTGGAATGGTTCTGTTTAGGGTTATAAACAAAAGGCTATGCTCACAGTTTTAGCAGTGCATTACAGATTCTGGGATGCACATGACATCAAAGAGGCTACACTAATTTCCCCAGCAGTCTATGGCTCTTGGCACTATGAGCACACTCCATCTGAATAAACAGAATTCTAGTTCACCACAGTTGTGTGGGGGATCCAAGGTGATCATGAAGCTCGGTTTTCTGTTATTTTAAATCTTTCTATAGGACTTTTTACCCGTCTGGATTCTGTGTTTTCAGTGAATCTGGTAACTACATATGGAGATACAGACTTAGACTACGAAGCACTTGACACTGAAAATAATTAAATCTATGATATTATTCTTACCTACCAAATCCAGGTAAGAGCTTTAAGTACACTGGAGTTGCAGGATTTGCTAAGGATTAGTCATTCTTTCTAAGCATTAATGTATGTATTTTAAAAGTAGTGAGCATCCTTTCCATTAGCAATACTTACATGAAGCTTCAGTTAGACTTTTGTGAGAGTTAGCAAGGGCTGAGGCCTTGTAACTCCTCAAAGCATATCTGATTTATTGTTCGTGCCATGCTTGCTTGTCACTAGCAGCATGAAGAGTGCCGGCCCCTATAAATATTCCTGGACACTCTTATGTAGAGGAAGGGACCAAGGGAATTTGGTGGCAAGAATGGTTCCCGTCATACTAGATCTCATTATATCAACATAATGGATGGCCTTATTGAACATTTGCAGAGGTCTGAAGCTACTAGTAGGTAAGCATGAAATATTCTGGACAGAACTACAATTGTTAATAGTGTTAAATATGTCAATATGCCTTCAGGCTCCTGATATTACTAGATTAATTTAATCCTTTGATGCCAGAATTTAGGGTCTACTGTTTCACCGTTGATGGTTGTTTATTCCCTTTTCTTCTTTTCCTTAGTTTCTCAGTACTTTACATAATAGTTTATTTTTTCGTCTTTTTTCTGTCCATTTCTGTTTCCTGTAGTTTTCTCTCTTCCCTCTTACTAACCTCAGAAGGGAAAAGAAGATAATGGAGACATACCTCATTACTCAAGTCACCAAGTAGTCTTGGTCTTTATTCTCTCCTACCCTGTGTTGTCTCTTGGTGTTGTTTTGCCTGTGCTGAGATTAAAACCTGATACAGGCAGTGTGTTTATTTTCTATCAGCCTCCAGCATTTTTGCAGAACTACCATAATATAATTATGTAGCATAGACAGGATAACTTAATTATTTCCAAATGAAGCTACAGATTATTCTACAGTAGGTGTTCTGTGAAGCCTATTAGACCTGTTACCCTGTCCTTGTTTCTAATGCATTTATAGTTGGTAACATTTAACAGGCAGTGTACAAATACCCTGTGATGTGGGCCTGGAATCTCCTAAAGATTGCTCATGCTAAAGCCACACTGACTGCGGTCTAATACAGGGATGTGCAAGATAGTTCTGCGCTGACTGGATTGGGTATGGCAGGCAGGCGCAGCAGGAGCTCAGTGGGAACTAAATGCCTGAGTATTTACTCTGCTTCTTAGGCACATTTTTCATTTTACTCCCATTTTGCATTTTAGTCCTGTTTTGCACTTTGGGTGTGATACAAATTTGTGCAAATGGTGGAGAAGCGTGAAAAAGGAAAAGGAAGAAAATACATTTGGTGTGAATACTCATAGC
Source organism: Cephalopterus ornatus (assembly GCA_013396775.1). Classification (NCBI taxonomy): domain Eukaryota; kingdom Metazoa; phylum Chordata; class Aves; order Passeriformes; family Cotingidae; genus Cephalopterus; species Cephalopterus ornatus. The sequence continues at coordinate 124,273 of VZRE01007919.1, forward strand.
CAAACTGTATGCCCTTTGTAAATCCGTCTTTTTTAAAATAAAGCTGAAATAATTAAAATCACAAAGTCTAGTTAATTTACAGCAGTTTTTACTGCTGTAGTAAGTTATGTTCAGTTGCTCCCATTTAACACTGATATGAGTGGGACCAGAATCATTAGCCCCTTGAGTCCTCTGCTTGAACACACTTGCATGGCACACAAGAAAATGTAGCTGTTCCTTGAAATCAACATGCTGCAAATAATTATCCACTAGTATTCAGTCCAGGAGGAGGATGTATATTATCATTGTCTGTGAGGTCATTTCTGCATTTGCCTAAGACTTCAAGAGAAAAAGTGAAGTTAACTTGCTGCCTTGAAAAATGATTCAAAACTGGAAACTTGAAAACATCAAAATACATATAAATTATCAAAGGAGAACAAAGACTAGTTTTTCCACAAAAGTCTTCTCCCCAGGCTATAACAATGCTTTACATAGGCATGATCAATATATCCAGGCTTGAGAACCAAAGTCTTTTGGAATAAATTAGACTGGCAGGAAAAGAAACAAACAAAGAACAAATTAACATGATTTTAAACATTGCTTAAATTTTCATGAATGTAGACCTTGAGATGTTATGATGAGATCCCATGAGTCTGTGCTAATATTTGCTTATAATTAAGGGTTGCACTTTCATGTTTCATCTGATATTATATATTGGAAATAAGCTACATGCTTACTATTTTTCTTGGTCATACTGATTTATCTACTTTATTTGCTTATCTGTTAATATTATATGTGGTCCCCTAAATGGCCCTATTACCTTTCCTTTAACAGAGTGCCCCTTCTCATAGTCTAAATCTATTTGTTTGAGTAATTAGAAAAGGACTACCCTTCCTGTGATACTAGGTTTGTGTTCACGTACAAGAGGAAAAGAGACAAGACTAACCCCTTCCAAACCTGCTTTGGGTAAGCAGCTTCAGAATGAAAATGAGAGTACTCAGCTCCACCCTTTGTTATGTGTTGTGGTGGATGAAGTCCCTTCAGCGAGGGAATTGGCAACACAACCTCTTTGGGGCACTAACACTTTGGCAAAGAACCCTTCTGTGCATTCCTTGCAAAAAGTAAAATGTCATCCAGAGTTTAGAGCCCCAGGTGTGCTGCACCAACCTTAAGCAATCTGACTCGCATCAGTGAATTTTACAAGTTCCAAATGCAGTTGTACCTGCCTCATCACCATTTTCTCTACAGAATTCTCTATATAGGAAAAATTAGCAGTGTTTGGCAAGGTTATCAGTATCAAGGGGTTTTTGAAGCAGTGGTTTAATCATGAGCAGTTTATGAGGACCCTAGTTTCCTTTCAGCGAGCAAAATCTGATGATTCTTGGTTCCTCTGATGAGTGTGCCCAATGCCTGCTCCCCAAGTTTTCAATACCAAGATAAGCAGAACAGTCAGGACATCTAAGATGAGATCTTCACAGCGTATCAAGTGAAGTCATCTGCCCTGTGGGAAGTCATTAGAAAAATACATTTTTGCAGCTACTGTTTTGAGTATTGGTCAGGGCCAAAATGCTAGATGCAAAAGTCCTTGTGTCAGTGCTAAAGAGCACTTTGAAGTCTTTCGTTAAATCTTACTGTTTGGCAGTTTGTACATTTCTGAAAGAGTCCTTTGCAGCTTATGGAAAGGATGGCTTTTTAAACAGAAAAATCTTCTAAATAAGATAAGGCATAAGAAATGTGCTAATCATCTCCAAGCCAAGACATGTCATTAAAAGTGTCAGTATGATGGATGTGATGGCTAATTGAAGAAAAATATTTCCATTTAAGCCATAAGAAAGCAAAGAAGAAAAATAACATGAAAATTCAGAAACTATATCCCAGAATTCAAAAGATCTATAGAAAATCTGCACAGTAAACTTGTGATAAAAATCACACTAGAAAAATTAGTTCCTATTAATCTAGAAGTAATCAGAGTCACATCTTTGATAGTTTTTAACTTTAGCTTAAGTCAAAACATGCCTTTTCTAAAAGCTTCTAATCTCAACCTGAGCCTTCATCATACTGCGAAATATTTTTTCACGTGATTGATTGCTTTTTTTGCCGTATTTTATATTTGCTTTGATGTGCTGTATTTCTGGTCTAAAATTTTCTTCCATTTCTGACCATTAGATAGCTTACACTTTTGTTTATGAAGATAAAAAACCCTCCACCTTCTATGCAAGGGTTTAAACTTGCTTCAAATCACCTCTTAATCTTCTTTTGAAAAAAAATTATATAGAACAGTCTTCTTATATTTCTCACTGTGTAGCAGATTTTCCAGATTTCAGATTTTTCTTGCACTTTATTGCACCCACTTCAAAATAATTCTACACTCAATGATGAAACTGTTTTCTTGTTTCTGTTGAGTAGTCCTCTCATCTTTGCACCTAGTCTATTTCATATTCAGCTGAATATCCAGAATTCCCGAATCTCTCCTGGAGACACTGCTTTCCAACTATGCAATTCCCAGTTCATAAAAATGTATCTCGAATGTTTGACTTTGCATTTAGTTGAAAATACACGTCTTTTTATTCTCTCTGAGCACTGCAAGGTCCTGGTCTGTTGGCTTGGGCTCTTATGTATCAGAGAAATAAAAAAAGATAACCAAGTGTGGTAATAGAGGAGTAAACAGAAACACCATCAGTTTGTTTACTTGTAAATATTTTCTACTCCAGCAGATTAATCCATTAGCCAATTTCTAATTCCCTTCGTGTAAGCAACATCAGTTTTGTGGTAGCTTTAGGGAACCATCCACACGAGTCTGCTCATCCATGTGTATCAGCCTCTCAGGGTTCGAGAGACGAAAAGAGGAGGATGCCCAGAACCTCAGCTACCCTACTCTTAGATTAACTGACACAGTGCACTGGCAGAAAGCATTTTACCTACTCTGTGTTATTTCTGCATTACCATAAGGGATTTGTCAGTTAAGAAACTGTAACCTAAGGAGTTTCTGTGCTTAGAGTTACAAGGAAATGTTTTCTTTCAGACAAAAGGGGGTCAGATCTTTGTCTTAAAAAGTGGTGCCAAAGGATAACCTGAAGAAAGTACAAATGCTCGCTCTCTCATCTGGTGCCTAAATTTGTAGCAAACTAAGGAACCTGGACATGCCAGAGGCACTTGGCACAATTTGCACGCAGTATAGACAATACCTTGTTAATTATAATGGTGCTGCTGCTATTGCTATTAAAACAACAACTCACTTTTTTCTCATTGGTGGCTTTAAGTTTGTTATCAAAGCAAAATATTTTAGAACAGCGTTTAAAATGCCTATTCAATTGCTGAGTGTTGAGCACATGTTAATACCATTTTGTCCAGATATGGCAGTTTATGATAAATGTTACCAGATTTTGTCGTGTTGTACTGTATGCTACTAAGACAAATGGGCCCACTGAAAGGGTATTTCCTTTGGAGAACACAAGCTGCAGACCACCCATAGAATACACAGAAATAATTAAGAGTCTGGATTAAAAGGTAGAGCAAAATGTTAGTGTCTCAGAATCCTAATGAATAAAAGACATTTAAAAAAAAACAACCTATACATATGGGTGTTTTGAAAAAAGAATGTGAAGGCTACAAGAACACCTAGGGGAAAGGAAAAAAGAACACCATATTATTGTACTATTAGAAAATTTCTAAATATTTGTGCACTCTGTTTTTACTTCTGGAAATCTGCAGACAGGTGGGGGAAATTATGCAAAACTGTGAGGACCTGAGTTCATACCAGCTTCTTGCTAGAATATAAAAATTATTCATGGAAAGGTATTCAAGAACTGTATTGCTATAACAAGGAACTCAAATGGCCTTGTGACTGAAAACATTGCTTGCAAAAATTGCAGACCCTGCTGTCCTGGGACGGAAAGCTCTAAGATCAATTTGAGTAACTTTCAGAGCAGAGAGAGACTAGAATGTAGTTATGGCAGGTCATTGGAAAAACTTTCAGAGACTTCAGAGAGAACAAAATTGCATCTATATCCTATCTAAATCATAGTGAAAAAACTTTCTAAAGAGACAGATATTATTTGGGCACCCAATTTCCCCAGAAGTAGTTTCTGGTATAGCTTCTGCCTTGTCTGGTTTTTCACAATACAGGTAAATAGCAAAGTTTCAGGCTTAGCCATCACAATCTCTTTAGCAAAAACATAAAAGTTTACTGAACTTGAAAGTATAAAGTATTGAAGCATTGGATAATAAACTAGCAAGCAGCATGACTGTATTATTTTAAAGTTATTTTCTATTACTGGATAAACATAAACTTTCTCTATAAAATTGTTTTGAATTTTAGACTCAGCTCTGCAGTCAGTGTCCTGGTGATCATTTAACCCACCCGTCCCTCCCAGGTGTTGTGATGGAACAGAACAAGTGCTCCTCTCCCACACAGACATTGCAGTCACACACCGACAGGAAATTAGTGTCTTTCAAATTTTACTGTTGAGAGGGAGAAAGGCAGTGAAAGAGAGAAAATCTCCCAGAACAGTCGGTCTTTTGGCTGAAAAGGCCAAAGTTCAACCATCTCCTCTACCTCGTTCAGATTGCACATACCAACTGCAAACCTGGGTGCAAAATAAACCTCCTTTGTAATGTTACCTGCTCCTTAAGGCCAGGTCTTACAAATGGATTTGTGCGATTAGAGTCCCACATCTGCACAGGCCATATTAACTTCAGCTTTGAAGTGCTTAAAGGAGCCAATATGCTACTTGATCTTTGTGCTGGTCTTTTGTATTGGAACAAGTTCCCTGTGCAGTGTGGAATGCAAATGTGATAAGATGTATATTTTTCCTTCAGTCCCACCAAAACCTGTTTTTATTCATACTGTCACTAAAATAATTTTTAACAGGGAAATATCAGAAAAGTGAAAGGCATTGGAAGAATTATTTGAAAATCAATGAGCTTTTCTTACCCCCAACAGTATCTTTTAGTAACTTAATTATCCTGAAAATAGTTATCCTGGTAATCTAGAGGATGTGCCACAGAAAATACCTGGTAAAATAGAGTACAGCACACCATAATGTCCTTTTTCCTTAATACCCCCCCCCAAAAAAAAAAAGAAAGAAAGGCTGTTAGTTCTTTTCAGAAACCCTTCTGAAATGTTTCCTTCATCTTTAAACTCTGCTTTCCAGATGACTTTAAGCAACTGCTCCTTTACAGCACATCACAAATTATATTAAGAAAGTGTAATTCCAAACCAGTCCGGTTACTCTGATTAAATAGAGAGCCATGCCAAGAAGGTAGCCTTTTTATATAATAAAAATGACGATAGTGGACTAAGTCTCATCAGTCCAAAGGCTTTATTACTGTCTACTGTAGAAAAACGATTTTGTTGCTCCTGAATGATATATCCCTAGCTAGGCACAGTATACCTCATTTCCTGCTTAGATAACAGAAGATACTAAGATAAAGTGTGAAAGGAATAAGGAGCCGTGTGATACAGATATGTGGAAGAATAAAAAATGTTAAAAAGTAAAAATGAAGTTTTGCTTTAAAACTTGTGTTTGAACTAAGTTTCAAAAGAGAAAACAAAGATCTCCGAGTTTCTGTTTACTTTGGATAGAACTTGCTAATAAATCCAGGACCAAATAGGACAGAAGAAAAGACTGTTTACAGACTAAAATGTGCTAAGACATTCACAGCACCTGGCACAGCTTAAAACTAAATTGTGTTATCTTACTGTAGGTTCAGAAAACTGTCTTGAACAGAAGCTGAGAACACCTCGTCGACGATGTCAGCAGCCCAAAATGCTGAATAGCCCTGAGGACAACATGTACTATAACCAGTTAAATGTGAGTTCAAAGTGGCAATAAAGCTGGTTTACTGGCTTTGTTTCCAGTTAATAATTCTGTTATTAATACCTGTTTCAGCCCCTCCAGCCCCACCCCCACGTTCTTCTGCTCTCGTCTTGAACATGTGCTTATGCTCTTTATCTGTTGCTTTCATGTCAGGATGTCTGCCTTCACGGTGAATAATTGATGTGGTTTATCAAAGACGAGCAAGATGCATGCTTCATCAGGCTCACTTGAGCCCTTTGATCAAAAAAATTATGCTGTGACTTCTGATATTATCAGCATCTGCTTGCATTCAACACAAAATCACTTTGAATTAAAAATTAACGACTTGCTGCTTTGCTTTGACTGTGTGTTCTTGGCCCTCTCCACAGGGAACTCTAGAATATCAAGGGAGCAAGAGGAAGCCAAGAAAACTTGGGTAAATATCTATCTTCTTAGTTCTAAGCAACTGTAAACAGAAGAAGTCCTTTGTGATATTACAGAATATGCAAAACTTTCTAGAGAGGTTTCTAAAAATAAACAATTAACATATTTCTGTGCATTGACATTGGACATTTTCTGCAGAAGCAAATATAAAACTTGCATGTAACTACTGTCTGCAGACACTAGAACTGATTCTTACAAAACATGCTCCCCAGCTCTCTCTAAGTACTATTACTACCAAAAAAGTAGCTTCTTCATATTTTTAAGTGCATTTAGCACTAGTGAAGGGTGCCAGATGAAGGGTGTTGAACTGAAATTCTGTGACCTAGAACTTGGCCAGGAGCCCTGCCAGCTTTGCAGCAGCACGATCAGATGGGCCTCTGCCCTCCTGGGGGAGCAACTTGAAGAACTGATGGAGAGGCCGCTCAGCCCAAAAGGGAGTTGCTCCTTCTCTGTTGAACTGAGTCAGTTCTCAGAGTTACATGAGCAGTTATCACGTGATATAGGTAGAAAAAGCCAGGCTGGCTCTTATAGAATTGCCAGAATATTTCCTTGCATGGAAATATTACATGGAACACAGAGGATGGATGCTTGGTCTTGTTGCAAACGCATTTTACTACAAACATATACAAGAACTTTCTGTATTATGTCCTCTAGTTTTTATTAATCTTCTGAATATGACTTTATGAATAGGAGGTCTTTGAGGTCAAGGTTAAACCCCACAATTTTGCATGACTGCGCAAGATTTGGTTTATTTTATCTCCCTCCCCTTAGTTTAAAAAAGTTTGTATTATGGGAATAAAAACACTGACGTGGTACTGCAGTGCTCATCATACATCACAGGAAAATGAAAGCCCCTTGCTGTCAACAGGGCTTTCCCCAAAAATTGATGGTGTACTCTTTGGCTCATATTCGCAGCAGACCATCATCTGAAATATGATACAAAAATCATATTCTACTTGTGGAACATACACAGACAAAAAAGCCACATTGCTCAAAGTAAATGCCCATTGGATATAAATATTTGTTCTATCATTCTGTACACACAAACTGAACAACTGTATCGCAATTCAGTGATCCTCAGGACCATTCGGAGTATAATCATAAAAAAGTAATAGTAGTTAAAGTATGTGTAAAAGCTGTATCTTTCTCATCAAATCATCCCATCTTTTTTTTTTCCTCTCTTCTACTAGCACTATTCATTTTTAAATCCACAGAGAAGTTTCTATTTCTGAAAATACTGACAGAACTGAATTTTAACTTTATAAATATTGTTTGTTTCCTTTCAAGCCAAATCAAAGTGCTGGATGGAGAGGATGAGTATTACGAATCATTGTCAGCTGTTGAATCTACCCCTGAAGATGACAGTTTTCTTAGTTCCCCATCTCCTCCTTCTTCAAGACGTGTGTCTTTTGCTCAAAGCTGAACCTCAGTTACTCTATTGGCTAATACTGGTAAGGGTATTCTCCTGCTGATAATCTCTTCCAATTAAGTTTGTGCGTGTATGTTTATATAATATATTAAAAATACCATTTTGCTAGTAACTTTAGTTCCCTAATTTAAACCTGGGTTTGCAGCTGTAAATTGTTTCATTTAGCTGTATTTCTATGAACCATTCCAGTAAAGGGGAGCACCACCTGTATGTGTTGATGTTGACAACGGACACGTTTCTTTAGCCACAAGGTTAGTTTATACAACTCTGATCCCTTCTTTGCTGCTTCCCTCTCCCCTGGCTGATGTTCCCTCCCTGTGCCATCCCTTCCGTTGTGCTGGCACAAAGCTGTGTGAAAAGTAAGATCAAGAAACTGAACTGGGTTGAAAGAACTCTGTACTAAAAATTTTAATCTGGAATCATAGTGAAAATGTTTTGTATTTCATTAGACTGGTATTAAACATTATTCTTTGCAACTTTCTGTGCTGTATATGGCTTCTAACACTGCAAAAATGTGCAGAGTAAAATCATCTAAGTGTGTCTCAGTTTACCTTGCAAATAGTTTTCTTATAAAGTATTAGTTTATATACGCTTAACTTGGAGAATTATTTCAAATATAAGAAGTAAAACGGTTTTAAAACTAACGTTCCACACACTGCTTCATATAGTCCTTGTGACAGAAACCATAGGTATGAATTATTCTTGTTATCCATGGAAATACTTATTTCTTAACCTGTATCTCTGGGCACCAGTGATTCCTGATTTCCACAAACCTCTTATAGGTAGCAGAGGGAAACAAAGTCACCTGCAAATTTTTCTACTTGCTTTTCACTTTCTTTGCAAATCTTCAATGAAACAATTGTAACTTTGTATTGAACGCTGAGATTCTTCTCCGGTTGCCATTTCCGTGACAGAAGCTGACTATTTCAGAGACACAGTTTTGACCTGTGATACAATTCTTTGCTTCTTTTCCAGAAAAGCTCTTGTCAAAAACTTTTGGAAATAAAACGTCCATATTTACTGCTTTACACATTTGCCTAAAATGATTAATTTTTTTGAAAAACATACTGATTAAATCTGATCATGTATTATACAGACCTAGTTATGATCCTTGTTTTTATCTCCACTCCAATGGATTTAGTCTGATCTGTGCTAACAGACCTTCTTCCTTTTGGAGGTGCAGTTCACACCTGTTCCTTAAACTATGAAATTTCTTTCTATCAGGGTTCACTGGCATCGTCTTTTCGACCACAGCACAGGGAAAGATGGCATAAGAAATGAGACCCAAGTGCAGTCAGATCATCCCTAAGCCAGAATAGGGTTCAAAAGAAGGAAAGGTAATTAAATAGATAGTTCCACAAAAGCTTTGTTTTTCCTAATAAAATCAGAAATTAAGTCAGACAGAGGCAGATGAGGATGAACAAAGGATTCCAGGAAGAAAAATTCTGCACTCATTCTTCACCCAAAATGTGACAGAAGGTTGAAGCTGAAAGTTAAAATCCTGCCAGAGACTGAAGTCTTTTAGTTCACTCCTCATTCTCCTCTGATGTACGTCTGGGTAGATGTACTTTAAAGGCACTTAAGAGCCTTTGAAATTTAGGGGCTCCTAAAACAACGGAGAATTGCAGAATAACTGCAGAAGAATTAATGGGATTAAAAAATGCAGCGCAAATAGAAATGGCCACTAAAATGAATGCATGTTTAATATGTGTACACATCAGTTTCTTTACATTTTGTCAAAATCTAACAAGAATGATTATTTATTATGATACCTCACCAAAAATTATGTAAGTTTTCTTTTTCTATGAAATTTATAAGTTCTCCATTAATTTGTACCGTATCTGGATGGAAAATCACATCATTTTTAAATAGTGAAATGACTTACTCTACTCTTATATCGGCATAGATCACACAGAGTTCTAGCAATGTTGATGATTTCTGGTTCCATCTGTCCTTTTTGAAAACTATTTGGGAAAATAAAGTTTTATTCTTGCTTCAATTCACATCACTATTATGATTGTTAGAGTTTATCAGTTGTTTTAGTTAAATGGTAGTGAGGTGTGCAGTTAGGTATTATGTCACATGTCTATAAACCAACCTTACACTAAGTAATACATTACTCTGAGTAGTTGTATTAATTTCATAAAGAAGTAAGGGAGAGTGAAAAATAATATGTAATTCAGTGGAGCACTTAAGCCAAAGCCTAAGTCCCACTGAAATCAATGAAATTTTGGCACATGATTAAGTGCTTTCCTGAATGAGGGCCCGAGTTAACCAGAACAGCTTCACAACATTAAATAGTAAAGCACAGACAAAATGCAAACACTCCCGAAGTACATCCTTTAGGTTTCTTCATTTTTCTTCTTCCAGTTGTTAAGCTTGTAACAATCTCAGCCATCAGAAATGGACTTCAAAGAGATTTTAAGCATGGAAAGGGTAAAACACAATAGTTTTCTTGTTATATGCAATTCCTCTATCTACATCTGCTATAATTTTTTCAAATTAGTTTAATGTCACTAATACTTTTACACTGAAGTTACTATCTAAAACCTGCTGTTGAGTGTTTTCGTTCTTGTAACTTCTTGGCTAAACACTATGCACACAGTCAATCAGCGCATTTTATTCTTTCCTAGCTTATCCCCCTTTCCTCATTTGTTTTTGATAGTTCACTTTACCCTCACCAGGTAACCTCTGTGAGGTCGTCTTCTCTCATCCTGATTTTAGAGCACATATATGCCTTTAGATTATTAAAAGCCTTGCTGTAGAGCCATGGAGTCACAGTAAGACTGCCCGAAGAGTTGAACTTCTGTTGCCACATTCATAGATGTGTGTGTTTGGGTTGATTTTTGTGTGAAAAGGAGTGCAGGAGACATGTCAGTGTGACGTCCTGGTCAGTGGAAGCATATCAACTTGAATTGCTTAGATGTTCTCATTTGGTTTTGATACCACTGAAGCATTGTTCTGATTTATTTCCTTTCATGTATAGTATCCTGAAATATTAATGTATTTTGCTTAATAGTTCATAACGTATCCTGTTGTTAATATTTTATAAAAGTAAAGAGTTTAAATCCTGTTAGGAAGAATAAAATTTCTTAGACAGTGTGTAATATATTAAAGAGTTTTCAGCAGAAGGGAGAGAAAAGGGTGAAGCTCAACAAGGGATTTTAGTAGATTTCTTCTGTAGAGCTTAATGGCACTAGAAACCGGTTCTTGTTGAGGACAATTTCTGCCTTTCAGTTATGGCAGCTTAAAAACTTCTCTCTGTGCCAAAAAAAAATCGGGCAGGGAGCTTTTGGAGATTAGCCCCTTTCATTTGGTAATTTTAAACGTGCTTCTGACTTAAACATTTACATCACTTTAGTAACATAAAGGAACCTTAGAATAGGAGTAAATTGCAGCCATCTTAAATTTGCCCCCACTGTGACCTCCCTCGCCCATACACTGTAAGAGTTGTGGAAAAGGCTTTTGTGCACTGAAGGTCTTTTAAGTGGCCCCTGTCAGGCTACCCAAGGACTTCTTGTTCCTTAGAAGCTTATAAAATATGGCTGTAAATAATGTAAAGCTAAAAACTGCGTGGTACTACTATCTATTTTACGAAGACAAATTGATGTGAAGTGGAATTTAAGTCCCAGTTTTAAAATTTCACGTCGTAAAAAGAGAGGTAATGTTGCAATTGAATGTTTATCCCCTCCCTGTTTTAAGCATTGCAATTGTATAGGGATATTGCTTTTTTAATTGTAAAATAGTTAGCAATGTGATAAATAATTGAAGTCTACCATACTCTTATTTCTCATTCCATTTTTGATTGTCTCAAAACAGAAGGAGAATTTTGAGAGACAGCCACGCTCTGGCATTTTTAAATGTCTTCAGGTTAACCATAGATATATATAGTGCGTACAATTGAAAATGAAGCCATATGGCACAAAAGTATCATCCTATGAGAAAAGGGTAAGTAGTTTTAGTACCAATATATGCACAAAACATTACATGTACTAAACTTATCCATCCTGCTTTTAACTCTGACAACAAAATATGAGAAGTAACGTCAGTTTTGTTGTTAACACTGGAAATATGTTTCAATAACGTGCCTTGTCTTTAACACTACTCACCCTAGGAGGAGTTGTAGCAGAATGCTTATTTAACAGAAAATGTTTCTGCTTGACAACAAAGCAGTACTCCCAGACTGACAAAAGTAGCACAGGATGCTGTGAAAAGCAAAGGCTAGGAGCAGTCCTCTGAGCCAGAGCTAAAGATTACAGAACTCAGTGAGAGGCTTTGTGTCTCCTGCGTGCTGGGCACTGGAACTGATGAGGGAGGACATTGACAATTCGTAATAACAGAGCACTGTGTCTTTAAATACACAGGCTGATGCCTAACTCATCTTAATGGATTTGTCAAGAATTATTGGATATTATTTTATTACATGTATAAATCCAATGTCAGAACAGTAAAGATATACAGTGTGTTATCAGGGAACTGTTTATTTTGGTACTCATGCTGTGATGCTAAAGGACATAGGAGCAGATAAGTGAAAAACACACCTAGGAGTAATGTTTCCAGAAACCAGATTACATATTATTGATCAGTCCACTAATAGATAAATTCCTTACTTTTGTTTGGCAGGCTTATTTTTTTAATTAAATTGCAGAAAGGTATTATTATTTTTTCAATAATGTAACTGGTATTTTATAAGATAGTTGGCAAATGGGGATGGCAAGTAGGTAGATCAACATGTGTGCTTTTTTCTGCAAAAGATGCCAGTCCCCATTTCTGACCCATTACCAGTGAAGTCTTGTCTTGATTCTAAGTGAAAGTAATACCACCACAACAAAGACTGGAGGTCATCCTTGGGCTGGAGTTTGGAGTTGGGAGGCAGGCAGGCAGGTCAGCCTGTCACAGCTGTCTCCAGAAATTGTTATGCAGGTCTCTGCTGAAGACCTACCTAAAACTGGAATAGCAGGACTGGGGGCCCATGCTCTAATGCACTGGTGGAGATGGTTGAGGCCAAGACAGGGGTAGCAGGGTCTTGAGGTTCTGGTGGAAGTGATCCTCAGAAAGCTGAGTGCTGGAGTATAGCCGGGAAATGATGATATGGAGAGGCTACACTGGGGCCACTGGGGCTACACTGGAACAGAGAGGAGGTACCTTCACAAAATCATGTGTCATGGTTTATTGAGTGGGTTTTGTTCTTGCTGCTACTCCCTGTTATAAGCAACAAATTAACACAGTTAGGCAACTGGAGAGATTATTTAAAGGCTTCTGTGACAAAATGGCTCTTCCTGAGGCGCAAAAACTTGGAAACAGAAACTTTTAGTTTTGTCATTTCTATTACCCCAGAAATGAGCACTCCTCAGTGCTATTGCAAAAAAAAAAAAAAATTCAGTTTCTTTCATAAAATTGTCAATAATCTAAGATTTCCAGTTCCCATACACATTTCTAAGACTGCTGAATGCTGTAGATGAAACAAAAGCAGCAGCTTGGTCCATCAATCCCTACAGCTGAGACCTGGGACAAGATAGTATATTAACTACACTGTTCCTAGTTTCTTTCATGCCTTGTGCAGGATGAAAGTAAGTTGTAAAAGAAGAAAAAGTATGAATGTAACACTGTTCTTTAAGTTCTTGTTCTGTAGGATTAGTTTGATGGAAGCTTACATCCACATTCAAAGATAAGTGCTGTTCTTAATGCAGGCACAGACAATTTATTTCATTAAATTAACCTGATAGAAGTGAAGTTTTGAAAGAAAAACAAAGCGTGACGCTTCATAAAACTGTATCTTTTGCTAACTTGTATTACAATCTGCAGCATTTTCAACTCAGTACGGATTTACAGCTGAATTCCAATTGGAAATTGGTATTGATTGATTACGTTGCTCATTTAACATTCCAGCATGCTGCAAAAATAATGCAACAGACTGTGATAAAATGGGATGTGATCTAACAGGACATGACCGATGGGATGAGAGAGAAACGCTGGGTTTGCAAGTAGTGCTGTGCAGTAGCTCAGATTGGCATCTTGTGTGCTTTGATTGTTCATTTCATTTTACTGTCATCCTACTGAGTTGAACATTTTAAAAGACACAGCGTTTTTCCATCTGTAAGTCATGGAAAGACAGATGGATATGGAGAATCTCCACCTACAGCTCCTTGACTGAATGCCACTGCCCACTTAGTGGTAGAGAAATCCCTTCTGGAAAATTAGAATGTCCTTAAGTATATTATTTTTTATTATTGGAACTTACAGATAGTTTTTAATGAGTACAAGTAAAACAAACTGGTTCTTATCAACATAGCTGCTTTATTATAAACACTGTTTCTGTTACACTGAAGTTAATCCTCAGTCCTGTTACAAGAAATTCATCCTTATTAAAGTAACATTAAGAGCTTCTTTTTATTGATCTGCTCCTTTCACTTAATGATAGGAACTTACTGATGTTTTAATAATAACCTTGCAAGCTTTATCTCATTTTACTTCAATGTGTGTTGCAGATAGATGCTATGGAAACTAACTTAGCATAAGCATTTTGCAGATGTCTTTAAAGGTTAGGGAAAAAAAGATTTAGTTGCACTGCATGTTAACAAAGATGGCTGAAAAACTACAAGATAAAAGAGAGCCTCGAGTATGAACATCAAAGAATTGTTAATGACAAGAAATACCATTAGGGTTAGCATCCCTTTTGTTTCAGCCCCCTCACACCTGCAGTGTGTTGCAGATTCTGTCTTTGTTGGCACATCTGAATTACTTCCATTAGCATTTATAGAAAAGTGGCTGCAAAACAACAGAAATGTACTCCTGGTTTTCTCTGTTCCTCCAGAAAGTCAGATATTGGGCTCTCTGTGGGTTTCCTTCAAGGTACAGTATGTTACTGTAAAGGAGACTGTAGACCCAGGATTTCGTTGATTGCAAATGAGCTAGCTTGAAAGGAGAAGGGAGCTTTTGATACTGCTAGAGAACTAATATAAGCCACTACAAGAAGCACACATAAGAAGCTCAGACATTAGCAATAGCAAAATCAGAGCGTGAAATTCAGATTAGCCCTCCACAGGCTGTGAGAGGGAGGGGGTATTGGAAGACTTGGCATGGCTAAAGGTGTAACCTGTTTCATTTGGCCCCTGAAAATTTTTAACAGATGGTGGGACCAGCTGTCTTTTTCAGCCATTTAATAAACTCTTCGGTGGTAACAGTTTGGGAAGTGGGGGGTTTTGAGTTTTAGGCCAGAGGAAAAAATAAAGAAATCTGTCCCAATCGTCTTTGCCAAATAGAGAAGTCTGGAAACATTATGAAAAGTTAAAGTGAAAAATCTAATTGATGATACTGTACTTATTATACATTTCAACAGAAGAGGAAGAAAAGAATTGCTTGTGCCCAAATGGACCAGTGCATTAAAAAAATGCCTATTATGTTGTTATCTTTATCTGTCATTTTAATTTCAGCTCTTGCAAGGAGGCACATAATGAGAAATTTTAAATGAACTGTAGAATGAGAAACTGTCTTACTTTTTGAAACATGATACTATGCCAAAGAAACAGGCAGAGTGATCTCTTATATTAAAACAAAAACCAAAGATACCTCTTGGATAAGATCAGGTTTACGCAGTCTGCCAAGGTGAGTACAGCAGTCAATGAACTTATCGCAACCTGAATAACGTGATGTTATAAAATGACAATAAACTGCCATTTGAGAAACATACAGTGTTCAGGTTTTAATAAAAGCCTTAGTAATAGATGGGATTTTGTTTATTGTGACCACTTACAAAAAATACTTACTGCAACACTGTTTCTTCAGTTAAATTAATTTTTAAAAATTAACATTTCCAACACAACACTTAAATGGCAACCCTCAATTATATGAGATGTTTTATTTAAAAAGCATGTCTAGTGTCTTTGAACAGAACAGTTCTTTTGCACATTTACATGCTACCCAGCTGAGCAGCCAACCCTTCCATTTGACAAGGGCTTTGTTCTGCCTACAGGCCTATTATAAGCCCTAGATTGTTTGCCCTTAATAAATTGCAACAATAAGACAGAAACCTCTTTCAGGTTAAGAGAAATAAAACACATTGCCTACATAGCAAAGCATATGAAGTTTAATAATGACAACAGAAACATATCTAGTAAATCTAATTTGCTTTGCTCCCAGATCACTGTGGTTAAGATAGCACAGGAAGGTTAGCATCTGTCCATGCATCAAACAAAAGATTAAAGAAAACAGCAGCGGGACAAAACAACTCTAGCTAGAGAATGGTTTTCTCTTCACAATATAGAATCATACTGAATGCTAGGTAAAGAGGCTAGTGGGAGTTGAACAGAAAGAAACATGAACATGATTGAATGTAGAGCAGCAAAATGTTTTTTACTGAAGCAAAACATGATTTGGTATTAGAAAGAGGAAGAAAAAAGGGTGGAAATTGTTCAAATTGAAGAATTTATACTACTTGCCAATGTGTTGGTGTGTGTCTGCTTGTGTGTACGCCTTTCAGGCCCTCTACTGAATCACAAAGCTCTACCAATTTTGCTTTTATAGCAGCTAATGGGCATTCTTCTGTGGCTCAAGTGTTGGTGGGGAACTTGTGATCTTAAACAAAATTGTTAAGCCCTGTTTCTGAGGCCCCATCGGTGAAATTCAGCTGCCAGCTGTGTTGTCTTTGCTGAGATTGTTAGAGATGGCTACCTTTGTTGAGCTTAGATCTGCTGGTTTTTTCACTTAAGCTGGAAATTCCCAATGATTTTTAGAGTATATATGCAAATTATGGAGAAAATAGGAGGTGACGTGCAAAAAGGACAACATTCTGGTCTCCCTGTGCAACAGTACAAGTCGAGAAGGTGAGCATATTTGTCATTAAACCACTAGGTTTAAGGTATTTGAAAGAGTTTTCTGTTCAAAACTTGTTATAACCCAATACAGTGTTTTCAGGAAGAAATTGCAGTCATTCTTCTATTTATAGTTTACATTTTTTAATTCTTTTTTTAATTTACAGGTGGAATTTCTCAGAATATAAGTATTTCCTTGCTTTGATTCTAACAGAAGTACACTTGGTACTTGGAAATGTTGCTGACAAGCTAAAATTACAGTGATAAAACTTTCAAAGGAAAAGTAGGGTTTATGACAGGTATTGATTCGACTGAGTTAAAGGCTACTTTTCTTTCTTTTAAGGTATTTTTGAGCTATGGACAATACTCTGAGGACTATTAGGGAGTGTTCAGTATTTCCTACTGAAATTTCTGTTACCTTTTCTTCTGCTCAGTCACAACATGCAGGAAACATCACTGTCATCCTGCTTTCACAGGAAGGGGGAAGTGAAGATCAAGGTGGTCATGGTTTTTCTCTCTGTCTTCTTTTGTCAAAAAGAATTAGAGGTGGATTCTTCATTGTCTCTGCCACAGTGCAGTGACAAGGTGCCAACTTCACTGCTTCTTCCAACTTCTGCACAAAACCAAATGGAGAGCACATAATCTGTTATTTCGGAGAAGGCAGTGCTTTCCTGTTTTACCCTGTGGCTTCCTACAGTGCTAATCTCTGTTGTATCCGATTTCTGGGTGACCCTTGGAACAGGACTTTTAAAAGATGGACATGAAGAGAGAAGTATTAATGGTCTTTGATAAGGGAAAAATTAATGGACTTGGGAGCAATGGAGTAGAAAACTTCTATGGAAGAGACTTAGAAGAGAAGAGAGAAAGCTAATTGAGAGAGGGGAAAAAAGACATGAACCATTAGGTTTCATGGTAGAGGCAGCCTTTAATAAATTTTGAAGATTATCCTCATCGTGTACTATAATAAAGCATTAAATCATCTTGCAGAGTGTCTTAAGATGCATGCAACACCTATAGTAGAAAACCACCTTAAGATGCTTTGGAAGCTGCTTGAGAAGGCAAGTGGTATAGTTACTGTGACTACAGGTAGGTTTGTTTAGAACACAAAACTACATTTTTCTAAACCTGCAGTACTTCATCAGTATCAGATTTTTAAACCATTAAACCCACTATATCTTACTATGAGTTTTGGAAAAAATCTTTACTGTCATAAGTTTACAAAAAGACCAACACAAGAATAGGAAAAAAAAATAGTCTGGAATTAATAGCTTTCAAAAATAGTAATTGTTCAATATGCTAGAAATTTAGCAGTTTTAACTCCAGAAAGGTAGCCTACTGAACTGGTAATAAAAATCATAGGTAGGTGATAAATAGTATATTTAATTAGCAAATACTTCTCCAAACATCCCTCTATAAATATGCTACTAGATGACTCAATGTAAATTGTTTTGCTGTGATTTATCCTGCATATTTATAAGCATATTGAAGCAAAAACAGTGGTAATCCTTCATCTGAGAAGGTTGTTTTCTTCAGTATGAATGGCATAGTCCAGAAAAAACTTATTTTCTTGCTTTTTTAAACAAACTGCACGGAGGTGCATATCTCTACCAAAAATTTATGTTTTCACCTTCAAAATAAGCAGACCGAGACATATCAGAAAAATACCAAGAGATCAAAATACATTGCTTTGATTTTCCTAGCTCAATCCTGTAAAAACCCATGCTTGTCCCAAATATTTAAATATAGATGCTATTATTTTCTCCATATGTAAGGATCTCAGATGTTTACAGCCCATTGACAATTAAATACATAATCTGTCTGCTCAGACAGACTAAATCCAAGTACTTTCATTAAAATCACACTGGTTTTGGTTTTGACAAAATAATTCATCAGTAGCTGGAAAATCATATTTAACAATAGCTCACATACACTCTGGAGAGGCAGGAATACAAGCTAGTTCTCAATATCCTATGAGTCTTCATTTAGCTCTTTGTATATCAGTGTATATTGGTAAATGACAACAGCAAAACCTGGATTGAAACTTAGGACATGCAGAAAGGGTGCTGAACAAAGGTTAAATAGAAATAATTTTCAACATTCTCTAAATTGTCCTGAATGGTAAAGAGTGAAAAATACCCCAAAATTTCATTCTCCTTTTGTACTCTGCAGAATTCCGTGATGTGAACATGTCAGATACCTCCTAAATAATGCCTGTAAGATTGTTAGAGGGAACCAGCCAAACACAGATCAACAAGAAGCTGGCAAAGGAAAAGCAGTGTCTCAGATCTTGGCTGATCCAGCAATATGGTTGTGTGTATGTGCCTCATATATTTGCGGACCATCAGATTCGCTATGTTTGATCATACACAGTGGCAGAAGGATTCACTGGAAAAGGTTGGTGGAACACTGACTGAGGGGAGGAGAAAACTGGCGTAGAGAGGGTCTACTTGAGGTGGGGCAAAATTAGTTCTACTAACTGCCCCTGTGTGTGAGATCAAGGAAATACAGATAGTAGTGTTACTGAATTCCCAAAGTTGTGTCAGCAGCAAAGCTTGCAGATCTTTCTGCAAGGGAGGTCATCACCACTGAGGTTGGTTGTTTTGATGATTGGCAAGTGAAGCTAGAGCTTGGACAGAATCCTATAGTGAAGACTTTGCTAAAGCAGAGAAAGGCTGGGCTGCAAAGGTAAGCAAGTACCTAGTTATTTCTGCTCAGTATGTTCAGTGTTAGAGTTACAGAGGCACGTTTGGTTGTTCAGTACAGCCCACCTAATGTCTATTTTGTCTGGAGC
>VZRE01007921.1:119-11063 GCA_013396775.1 Cephalopterus ornatus
GATGAAGTAAGAAGTCTTCCTCGGCTCTAAACTTTTCACCTTTGCTAAGAACCGCTGAGCCAGCACTGTCCAATTATCCCAAAAGTGGTATCATCTCCAGCAGCACTTCTTTATCAGTTCTCAAGGTCCCCCTTCTTAAACCTCAAAGGTCCTTATCGAGACTCCAAAGTTTTGTTGTTCCTCTTAGAATCCTCAGTATAAAGTTAACCATATCCTGTAAGGTAGCATTAGCAAGCAAGGCCCTATTCTAATTTAACAGTATTCCATCTAGAACTAGCTCTAGTAAGCAACTAAAACTACAATCTTTTGTATCACCCCTTATCATGTGGCTGAAACAGCTAAATTCAGTTGTAATTCAAAGTAATGCACAATTCAAGGCAGAACATGATGCTACCTAACACCTGTAGAATGATTTTGTCAAACTGCATTTTACTAATTTTCTATCACATTTTAATTTATAAATTTTAATAAAAAGTAAATATAGAAGTCATTAAATGGCTATAAACAAAAGTGAAAACTGCTGTATTTTGGTAATTACTATGAAAAATCCACATACTTCTATTTCTCATACAAAAAACCTTCCATACTCCACAATTAGCTTATACTTGAAACAATCCTCAAAGCTGTGTTTAAAGTATCTGATTATGAAAGGCAGATAGAAGTACTCTTGACTGAAGGGGAATTACTAATCAGTGAAAAGTAAGAAATAAAAAAAATATTAGAAAAAGTCAAGCATGAAGCCTACAGGCTCAAACCAAGTCTCTGCACTTTTCCACATTAACTTTGATGCTAATTTTCCAGCTGTATTAACATACCCCATACAATTTCATAATTAAATTATATAATGTGACACCTCAAAAAACACATCAGGTAAATATCACAGGCACTTTAATTTAGCACAAGAGAGCTTGGCCACTTATTTAAAATTAGTTGATGTTACTGATAAACTGCTACTCTGAAAAAAGTCCTACATTAAATAACTATAAATCAATTTTCTCCATTTATACAAATCAACAAATACACAGAAAAACTAATATGCAGCACATTTTTAAATACAGATTTTACTGCAACTCGAATGCAGTAACAAGAGAAGTTACTGTTTAGTTGTCTGATACAGTCGTTTTTTGCATATTTGCAGCTTCATCACAAGTTGCAAACAAACTGTTCAGCAGAGCAAATCAGCTGGTCCTGATGTAAAATGCAGAGAATAGTTTTACACTACTTTTCTGACAGATGTGCATGTAATACTTTGCCATTACTGAGAAAATGATAAATTCATACAAACTCTTTAAGAACAAGCAAGACAACATTTAAAACACAATACACTGAACTTGAGGCACTTGATAAATGGCAGCACAGATCTGACTGAACTGACTTCAGGCTAAAACTTCTGAAGAGGACATCAGAGAACCACCTTGTAACAATAGTGTTAAAGAAACAGAAATGACTAAAGATAGGTGACAAGTTATTTCGGACAATATTAAAGCCAAACAAGTTTGTGTAGTGAACGTTAATAGTCACTTTATTTTTCTTTATGCTCCACGGACTATCTACTTCTCAAAACCAGACTTGCTCACAGTTTTTAGAAACTAGGAATCTGAGCTGCAACTGCCTTGCTTTGCGCTGAGATTTACACGTTAAGCATGTCAGACATAACAACCCTGATTTTACATCAGTACTTGTTGAGACAAAATTCCCACAGATTTCAGTGAGACATCTGCATAAGGATTGTAGGGTGGGGCACACAGCACCTTCTGAGTAATCATTTCAAAATACACACACTGTGATCATTTAAATTTATTTTGACATATTATATTCTTTGGCTTACTTTAAACTTTCATTGCAGTGCTGAAACATGAAAACATTAAAGAAAATAACATAAAACAAAGTGCTGCGGGCAACAGACTTGCTCAAATCTAGTAGAGCTTGAAGTCAACACATTACACTCTCCCAACCACCTTGTTCATGGATTTTATTATTCAGGACATCTGTACACAGTGTCCATTCTCATTTGGGGATATCAAATATACCAGTATGGGTCAAATTAACTTTATATATTGGAATAAAAAGGTTTCAAAATAATATATGTGTGCAGAGCAGTATAAAATTATGTGAACCTATATGCCAATACAGTGATAAAATTCAGTACAGTTATATTTTCCAACTCATAACACAAAAAGGTTTTAGAAGCTAGCAGGAAGCTAGTTTTGGCATCTAAACCAATAATCATAACCAGTGCATAAGAAGCATATATTATCAAGGCATTTTCTGACATATGTTTTGGTCACTGGAGATCTACCCAAAAAACAATTCTAGTAAATTGATTTTAGATGTCTCTAAATGCTCTAGAGAAATGATTTGTGGCCATGCAGGTAAATAGACAGATGCTAAGCCTTGACTTCAGCAACTGGACACATCCAGATTTGCATGAGAAAACAGAGAAAACAGGAACTTTGAAGGGCTCTAGACGGAACGCTTACAATTTCCATCTCAGCTATAAAACCAAAATATAACATATGGTTACAGTAATTCATCGCATGAGGAAAATTAGAGGTTTTTATCTATACACATACTATGCAGCCAATCTTGACACCTTTACATGCCAAGCTTCCAATGATTTTTGCTTGTACAGCAGTGGCAGAATGGGATCTCCAATTTTGGTACTATTCCTTACCAGCATTAGGAGCAAATTCACACTTAGACATCCACAAGCACCCTGTAAGCTGTGTGAATCTTGGCTTCCGAGTTACAGCAAATACGTTCACATTGTCTATTCCATGGACTTCCAACTTTGTAAACGGGTAAGTGCACTTTTGGCATATGGTCTTATATGCAAAAGAGACTGACAAAATGGAAGAGAGAGGCTTAAATATTTATAGTTCCTTCCTGAAGAAATGCAACACCAAAACCAAACCAAACCAACCAACCAAAAATTCACCTAGATGACATCAGCTCAGTTGCCTTGGTTCAGCCCCCACTGAAAAGCCCATTCATATGGCAAGAACTGCCCTCACAACGGACAGCCTCGATGGACACGGGGACTGAATGAATGTGGAAACTGAAATACTCCCTCTTTCCCTGGAGGCGGTCCCTACGGATCAGGGCACCAAGCAAGTTAGAAGCCGGCACCGCTGCTGTCCGTGATGCATCTGTTCTGTGGATGCAATCCTTCAGACTGCAGCTCTCTCCATATGACACTATTCAAGGGAGATAAACACCATTCTTTAAAAAAATCTCTCTTTGAAGCAGCAATTGAAGATAAATATCTACTTGCAACAGACATTTGTGATAGAAACTAATTTCAGGCTCCAACTAATCTGATTTAAGCATGATTTTGTTTCCATTCAGGAAGCTTAAATTAATTTAGCAGTTCCTGAACACTGTTACAGAAAGACAAAGTATCCAGTAGCTCACAACTACAGTTCCTAGTTCAACAGCCACATTTGCTGCACAGTCAGGTTATGCTGAAAATTTGTTTGCTTTAGCTACCATTACACAAGGGATTTGTACTATTACACTGTTACCCCATTACATTCAGATTTTAGACTTGAGCAGATTGCCTAGAGACTGAAAAGCAGAAGAATTCAGATCCTCATGCACGTCGTGCGTGCTAAATTACCATCTGTGAGAAAATCTCTGGCATATGCCCCACGCTGATGAGACTCTGCCAGTAATGCACCCCAACACTGAGAAGTCTGACGTGCTTTCCTACTACTCTCTGCTTTCAAGTTCCATATTTAATAACAAAAGCAATGAATATACTAATAATGATTACCTGATTATTGTTACTATGATTCAGTCAACTTTCAGTCCAGTACTACTTTTAATTTTAAAAGTTGCAGTTGGTAATTTATCCCGTGCATAGAAGACACCATTTTGGTGAGTAAAGGCAGGTAGGACAGAAACTATAATCAAAAATAGCTAACAGTCTATGAAGAGCACACTGAAGTCTCATATTGTTTTTCAGAGACTTTCAAAACTGTTTTTGAATAAAGACGCTTCTTTCTTTCAGGCCTTCCATAATTATATGGAGGGGTCCATCAAGTCAACTGAAAAACAAGACACCTAACTCTGTGTTAAATTTCCTAACTCTAGGACTTCCACTGTTCCTTGCAAAATGAAAGGTAAATACCGACAACCAAATAAAAGCAATGAATTAAGATAGTCAAAATCATTGATGGAGGGGTGTCTAAATAGATTAATAACTCAGTTCAGAGGGTCAAGTCTGTTTCTCTTTGCATGCCACTCCGGCTACACACGAGGGCAGGTATCCCGAGATAACTCCCAAACAAACAGCCTCTAGGCTGACACAGAGGTGCTTTGTTCTTATGGAATAATTCATGGCTAGGCATTGGTGGCACTCTTTCTTTTACAAAACAACTAGACCTTTCCATCACTTTGAGACAAACAGCCATGGGGAATGCCCAGGTACCATCAGCACAATCAACATGGTGAGGTGAACTGCTGTTGTTCCAGCTGACACAGCAGGGCTCTGCTTGCTGCTGCTTCTTTCAAGCTCTCTGTGGATGGCCAGCGGTGCCAACACACATACACACCAACACGCACACGAGACCCCCACTCCCTGCTCCCATGTTCTTCACAGCTTTCTCCTTAAAACAAAAATTCAACACAGCTCAGGAAATACTGTAAGATGAAGCTGTCTGCACTCCTAGAAATAAAAAATTAGTTTCAGTAAAAACTGGCATCTCCCTGTAAATTATTCTCGACCTCCCTCCAAAACAAACAGGAAAAGATACTATTACCTAATGTCTGAAAATTCAGAAAATATATTCATTCATGAAAAATACTTCTGCAAGTGACATTAACTAAAATTATTTCTCTGTTTTTTACACAGAAAACAAGATATCCAGGTATCTTTTTAACTGTGCCTTCCTGGGAATAGTACGTTCTTCCTCTTATCAAGGAAATGAGCATTGGTCTTGTTATGGCTAATATTACTAACACAAAAACATACTCAACAAGACAGAACTGGACACTGTGTTTTTACAGAGGCATGTTACAGCAGTTTCCAGCATGTCCCAAACAGTTCTTGATCTCCAGTTAAGACAGCTAGCCAAATTTGTGCCACCGAGGTAAAAACATCATATCCTCTATGCTTCCAAGTCTATTTGCAGAGAAATAACTTCATTTGTAAGCAGCAGATCCAGAGTTCATTCATCACTAATCTTAGTGTGTAATTTAATCCCATGACAATCACATCATCACTGAGACCACTCATGTGGCCATGACTGTAAACGCACTATTTGTGGCCAGTACAAAACACAGACAGGATCAAAGGAACTATTTAAAAGTGGCCCCACCAGGGCAACTTTACATGCTATGTCTACAGATAACTGCTCTCATGGCATGGATTTTTCTCCACATCAAAGTTGTATCAGGCTGCATAACGTCTGAAGTAAACAGAAGTTTCCTTCTCAGGAAAATAAGGCACAATAACCTCAACATTTGCTCAAAGGAAAGTACTGTCATATTGCCTTACATCAGAGTAAAACTATTTTATTTCTGAGACAACGAGAAACTGCAGAAACCTTGTGCATGATGGAAACATACTGTCAGACCTTCTTCTTGCACTGTATTACTCTGGTGGGGGAAGGAACAGTTTAAGCTCGTTTCCAGGAGAGCTGGCACAGCCCTTCGCAACCTGCACACGAGGAATCCCTCCAAGAGGCACAGAGCCAGTGCACAGTACTGACATTTAGGACAAAGCCTCGGTCCTAATTATAAGTTGAAAACTAAAGCTAAGTGCCACTGGACCCTACTGGAAATGAAAACCTGTCTGCTCTGGCTTGACCTGACATTTGTGTCACTTACACAAATGACTAACCAGCATTCACTAAAGCCTACTAAGCAAACAGATAAGTGCAAGCATAAGTAGCAAGGACACTCTATCTAGTTGAAGACGTCCCTGTCCATGGCAGGAGGGTAGGACTAGATGACCTTTAAAGGCCTCTTCCAATCCAAACCACCCAATGACTCTATGATCTTCCAAAGGGCCATGAATCGTACTTAGCACTGTATTTATAACTCCAATGTCTGTACTATAAACCCACTGACTATCCCATTCTAGCTCCCTTTTGTTGCAGCAGCCTATTCAGCAGAAATAGAAGGATTATCAGCAGGGTAAGGCCACATTAACTTGCTGAAATTAGGCTCAAAAGCATCTCTTTTTGGATGAGTCCTGTAACTGCAATTCCCATATGGGTCAGCAGCTAGATAAGTGGGTATTAATTTAGCAACCAAATAATGCCAGAATCTGTGAAATGCCTGTTTCTGTTTGCTCAGGCTCAGGTGCCCTTCCTGTTACTTCTGAGCTCTGTAGTGAGCTCTGATTATGCCAAACATAAAATCAGGAGGAGTTCTTTAGAAGGAGCCATTCCTTTCTACAGTCCTTTCATACCAGCTTTGAACATAGTTCTATTTAACTCTGTATTATTTCTGTGTATTGTTGCCTTAAGAGACCGCTGAGAGAGAAGACTCCAGGCCAATTTAGTGCTTTAGATAAGATAAAGAGAGTAGTTCCTTTAATCTCAGGCCTGAGGCCCAGGGAATATACCACATGAGCCCCCCAGACAGCGGTTCTATGATTTTATAGTAAGGTCCATCCAATCTCAATTCTGTCCATCCCCAGTCCTGCCCCATTCTGTCCCCTGACACACCCCCCCTTCAGGAATTGAGTCTGCGGGAGTTTGGGACCCCTCTTCCTCATCTTCATCTTCTTCACAGCACGTACAGTCCTTAGAGTTCCTCCAAAGTTCTGGGCTTGAAGGTCACTGTGTCTCTGTGATATCTTCTGGTCTAGGTCTTAGGATGTTTTTCTACAATTCTACCTTGAAAAGAAGACTAAACACGCTAACGGAATTTAGAGGGACTCATATGGAATGAGGTAGTAGGGTTGGGTATGTGTAAACATTGTGCTACAGGGTAAGGGATATAATACAGCTACATTCACNCTACAGGGTAAGGGATATAATACAGCTACATTCACTACACATCTGCTTCTAAAATCTACAAAAGTTAAAAAACCAAAAAGCTCTGAGGCATCAGTAAAGATAACCAAACAAAAGCTACATTTATAAATTCATTCAAATTCTGAGAATCACAGGATGTTGGAGCTGGAAAGGACCCCAAAGCTCATCTAGTCCCAAGCCCCTGCCGTGAGCAGGGACACCTCCCCCTGGACCAGGCTGCTCGAGGCCTTATCCAGCCTGGCTGTGAGCACTGCCAGGGCTGGGGCATCCACAGCCTCCCTGGGCAACCTGTGCCAGGGCCTCACCCCCCTCACAGCCAAGAACTGCTTCAAACATCCAACCGAAATGTGCCCTCTTGCAACTTGTACCCAGTACTCTTTGTGCTATAATTATACCTCCTGTCAAATACAAATCATTCACGCTACGTTACTCAACTATGCCCTCAAAACACAACATATTTAGCAAAGAGGATTATTTAAGGGACTGTAGGTTCAGAAATGCATTGATACATCCAAATATGATCAACAGTAGTCAAAGGCACAGAAAGGCTACTTTCTACATGGGTTTTAGGGTGAGGAAAAAAGCCAATCCTGTAATACCTAACAGTTTTAACCTCGAATCTGAAGAGAAAAATAGCCATAGTGTTCACTTATTTTGCAACCCAATAAGAATACTCTGTGTGTTATTGCCTCCTTTCAGTAAAACATGTATGATATTGAAACCAATTATATTTGTTTCAACCTCTGAAATAGAAATCTACTCCTCAGCTCAAGTCTCACAATGACTGAGAAACATTATTTCAGGAATGACCACACCTCAGAGTTTGAAGAGGCTGCAAACTTCATTTTTTATTTGATGGCAACATCACAGGACTTAAAAAATAATAATTTTAAAAATGTAAGCAAATCAGCAGCTAAAAAAGATATTTTTAAATAGTAAGGAATGCCTTTTCATGACTTAATTTATTTCCAGGTTGCCTTCTGACCTTGTCATGGCACTCAAAAGACTTAAGGAGAAACTTGAAAGAAGAGACAGGTCCCTAGAAGGCAAATTTGCCCCTCCTTTACTTTTCCTTAAATAAACTCTGGCTGCAAACTAGAACCATAATTTTTAATACCTCTTGAAAGCAGCCAGAAATAGATTTAGCTTCATGATTACGTGGTGGGCAGAGAGAAAAAGAAATACTGTGAACTAGTAAGGCTGCCAATAAAACTTTGAAGCTATGGAAACCTTATAATTCTTTCTAAGTCTGGTTTTGCTATTCAGTTGCTAATAGCAACTACTATTTGAATCAGCAGTAAAAAAGCAGAGGTCTGGCCCATTGCAACTGGTACTTTGACACAAAATAATGAAGAGGTTAGTTATATTTTCATACTGATCAGTCTAAATGTATCTAAAAGAACAATAATATTCAGTTGAAGCTGCAGACATCTCCTAATGTGGTAATTTTCCATGTCATGAGGCCAACACAAATGCATAGTTACACCTTCCAATTACATTGCCATTTCTTGGTGACAACCATACAACCAGTGGAGGATCAAGCTCTTGAAGTTCTGGGTGGCACAAGGATCAACTCCACAGCAGCTTCTGCTATAAATGCTGTTTCCTTCCCTTCCCAAAACGGTCACGGCACATGGCAGAGTTTGTGTCCCTGTAACATCTGGTTCCACGCGAAAATTAGTTTCTGTTAATGCAATCAAACATAGCAGGAACTTAGTTTTGATGCATGATTTACTATGCTTGGAAAGGATGAAGAGTTTAGGAAAAACACAGATGAACTTTAAATTATTTAGAAGTATTCACGTCCTCCCAAAGTAGTGAACTAGTATTTTTGAAAGCTGATAAGCACAGTCCTCTGCTCTTTTCTTCTAAAACTAAACAAGACAAAATGACAGTGTTCAAAGTTATACTCAAGTATCTAGGAAAGCTGAAGGCCCCTCCTGACAACTTGACAGCAAAGCACTGCTTAGACATGCTGATTCACATAAGGCAGCACACTTCCAGCACCAAAACCAGCACGTTCTAAGTTTATACCAATTTCAGATTTCAAAAATAGAGTAAGAAGATTCGTGCACAAAGCAAACCATACTCTCCCCTCATTACACTCAAAACAGGGCACAGCAGCAAAACACAGTCTGTTTTAGTCAACAACAGTGCATAATCTGAGAACTAAATTTCATTTAAAAACCAGCAAGTTTTGATGCATAATGCAGTCAAGTGTCCATAAAGCTCATTTAACAAAGCACATTCAAGACAAAGAGATGGTCATTACTAGTGCCAACCTGGAATCTACTAAGCAGATGCAAGAGGCTCCACTGCCAATTCTCCTGGGCCACCTCAGCTTTCTGTGAGGTAGAATTCCAGGTGCAAAACCCAGCACCTTCAGAAATAAACCCAAACTCCTGTTTTCAGGCAGAAAAAAAATTACAGAAATTTCATTTAACTGCCACTGAGATAGTCACAATAAAGTATTTCACAATGTCAGCTGAAGAAGGAAGAGAACAATTTAGGCTTCTGTCCTCAGGTTCTAGCATCATCAGCTTCAGCACCGAAAAAAATCCCTCCATTATAAAGGAAGAGTACAAGAGATTAAGAAAACCGTGGTGTGGTTTCTGTCAGCTCAAAAAACACCGAAAGATACGTAAGAGTTGTTTTGGTTTGGGGTTTTTTTTGGTGACAGAGGGGAAAGAGACCCAACTGAGGGGGCTCCCACGTTTGTAGCAAGAAGAACTCTAAACCATGGAGTAAAATGGAAGTTGTTTCCCAAAGTCATTGCTGATAATGGGGTCATCAACATAAAGCTGCACTTTGTGTAAGTACCAGAGAGGAACAAAGAAATAATTCAGGAGTCAGTCTTCATGCTTTGACATCAAAACAGAGCTGGAACTATGAAACACTGCTCAACAGTCAAGCTCTGGACAGGAGTCTTTTCCAGTGCTTAAATTCTGAATACATGTGTATTCAAAGCACATTTTCCACACGCTCTTCTACAGACATTCCCTATGCAAAAAGAGGTTTGAAATAACACACACTAGCCAAACCATAACATATTACACATGGGGAATGAAAAAGCCGTAGAATAGAGCTGGTACTATTGTGCTGTTCAGCCTGTGGGGCAAAGGAACACAAGCCATGAAA
The DNA here is from genome assembly GCA_013396775.1 of Cephalopterus ornatus. Taxonomy (NCBI): domain Eukaryota; kingdom Metazoa; phylum Chordata; class Aves; order Passeriformes; family Cotingidae; genus Cephalopterus; species Cephalopterus ornatus. Next base: position 10,247 of record VZRE01007921.1, read on the forward strand.
ATTCAGTATCTATTTTCACATGAACAACTAAAACATAAAAAACCTTAGGCATGTTTTAAAAATTCTAGGGCTGTACTTGCAAAGTGATCAGTAATAAAACTACAATTTTTTTTTCCTTTCACCTTCATACAACATTATTTCATGAAAAAAGCTCCCAGCTGGTTCACCTACAATTAAGGTCCATTTCTGGATAGTATCACTACTCACTGACTCCCCATGTCACAGAGAATCTGACAGGTTTTTGTCATGGCAGAAAGAACACCTAAAAGGAGTAAATTAAAATACCCAGTTGAACATTCTTTAATCAGGACTGGACTCACTGCTTCAGCACAGTTCCCACGTGCTGCAATGACCAAAGTGCTCTGACATTAATGTGAAAGTGCACTATTAGAGGTAGTTTAACAGTTGGGTTTAAAAAAAGAAAAAAAAAAAAAACAGATGGAAGGGAGAAAATACTGCTGTCTTGCTACATTTTTAGTTAAGAGGACAAAGGCCCTTCTCCCAGAATTTAAGTTCCAAACAAATGTAATGTTCCCTTCTGGTTTCCCTTGCTTTAGTGAAATCAGCTAAGAAAACAAATATGGACAGTGATGATTAATATGATGCTGCCGTTAACCCTCACCTAAGCATGGGGGAAACAGATTGTACCAAACACACCAAACAGAGGCTGATGAGGCTGCACTGTGCACCTCTCAGGAGAACACCCGCAAACAGTGCCCTCAGGTGCAGACACCGCCACTGCACTTCAGTTCAGGCAGCCACTGAGACCACAGGAAAGCTGTTGCCTCATCCTGTCTGAGGCCACCAGAACTGAAGT
>VZRE01007922.1:243-44856 GCA_013396775.1 Cephalopterus ornatus
TTAATTTTCCTGCTTCAACAGTGTTTCATGATAGATGGAGTCAACTCCTTTGGGTTTTCCATGGCCTTCTTTCTGATCATAAGTCCTCTGAGAAATGTGGAGGAGGGGCCAGTCCCTTCTCAGCAGTTATGGGAAATGGAGCCCAATTAAATCATAGGCTTTGCCCTGTCAGTAAAAATGTAAAAATGTCAAACATGAAAAAAAAGTGTTTCCATATTGGGTGATGTGTGGGTTTTTTTTTTTTCTCAACTGTAATTGCTCTCGCAGTGTAAGAAAGCAGCACAAGGTTTAGATTAGTCAAGCACATTTTTGCACTGTGTATATAACAACAAAAACCCCAGACCTGCCAATCCACCCCCAGGCCTTGAATTTTTGGTAGACTTTCTAGTAAAGTTCCCTCTGTAGTCCTTAGGGGAGCCTTCAAGGGTGAGCTGATGAAGACATGCCCCTTGTACCATTTGCATTTTCACATCTTGAGCTCCGCTGCCATCTCCTCTGTCTGAAACTTGTTCCACGAGTGTTCCACTCAGTGGGGGCAAAGACAGCCCCAGTTACCCCTGTCCTGGAGCAGCTCAGCTCCCCTCTGGCATGGCAGCTTTCCTGGTTGGTGGAATGCCATGCCAGTATCCTGAGCACGCTGTCCTCCTTGCCCAGAGTGTGGTGCCTCTAATTGCAGAGAGGGACCAACTCCAATTGCCTTCGTGCATTGTTGACTTCACTGGTCTCAAAGGTCAGAGTAAGACCCTGAACAGGCCATGACAATGTCTTTATCCTCAAAAAAATTCAAAGTCAGGTCTTAGCTGGTTGTTGAGGCAAGTTTATAGCCCAGTGTGACAAGTAGATGGTGCACCATCCTTGGGGTAGGTAGTAAGAATTCAGCTCTGGGGGGAGAGCTTTCATTGTAGCGGTTGAAGAAGATGACTAAACTCCCAATTTGGATGGGCTGTTTAGCTTTTAAATGGCTAAAGGTAGAAGAGACAGGCCTTATTAACTGTGAGTTGGAAGGTGCCAGGGTAAGGAGTTACTCCATAAGCACCAGGATGGCAGATTCTGGAGTGGGAGGAGGGGTGAGGCTGGGCTGGGCTGAAGAGGCTTCGCCCAGCTAGGAGAGCATTTTCCATATGTCAGGCCAGGGGCTGCCAGCTTTGCTCATGCTGAATGATACCTTTCCCCATGATTAGTCCCATTGATTTTATCAGCTCTGCTCACAGGGAGCTAGACCAGAAAAGGAGCCACCCACTGCTGAGCTCCCGCTGGGACGGACCTGTCTCCTTGCTGCTCTGGGAAGGGAGCAAACCCTGACGGGGCTGTAGCTGGCACAGCACATGCTTCTTGCTGCCAGATGCCTTGGGAAAGGAAATGAAGGATCCATCAAGTTCTCCCTTCTCCCCACTTGGGCTGAGGAAAGGGCAGAGGCTATTATTCCCCTGTGTGTGAGAAGCAAGACACGGGACACGTTATGCCCCCTTACTCCTTGCATTGGCATGCTGGCAGTGATCTGGCCCAAAGTGAGGTGCCACTCTGCATAAAAAAGGGGCAGAGCCCGGCTCTCAGTGACCAGAAGGTTTCAGAGGGCCCAGAGCATGAGGTCAGTACAAGCCCCTTGAAGAAAGGTGTAGCAAACAATGCATCCAGTGCATTTACTGGTAAACACAAAAGCCATTTACAAGAAGGGGAAAAAAAGGAAAAAAGGAAAAAGAAAAGAAAAAAAAAAAGGAAAGAAAAGAAAAAGGCATGTGTTTATTCTGAAAGGCAAAGGGTTGGTTTGCCACAATGCACCATTTGCTGGAGGTTTCAGCCCCACTATGATATTATGACTGGTGCCTCAGAGACCTCGCCTTGCCTACCAATATCATTGGCATGGCTGGATGCTTTTGATGGAGTTTTAGCTGCTCCCTGGCAAATCTGCTGAATGATCCTGTGGGACCTGTGGGTGTGCAGAGCCCCCTTATTACCCACTGACCTGCCCCTCTGGCTTGCTTGTCATGCGATTTACGCTAACCAGCACTGTCCTTGTAACACTAAGGTAAGAAGTGAAACCTCTTTCTTTTTCCCCTAATTGTTCTGCTGATTTTACAGTTACCAAGCTGTAAAGCACCTCATCGCTCTTGTTAATTCTTTCTTCCTTTTGAGCTGCCAGTTAGTAATCAATTATTACCCTTGTCATTCATGCTGCAGCACAGCAGCTGGTCACAAGAAGCCTCTGTTTCTTTGGGCTGGAGCCAATCAAGTCTCTCCAGCTGTCCCTTGCTGCTCTGAATCATAATGTACAGTACTTGTTGCTTTACAACTTCCTTTACCAGACTGCTTTTTAAAAAAAAAGAAAAAAAAAAAAAAACGAAAAAAAAAGTTTTTGCTCCCAGTTCTACCCTTGTGGCACATCTGGAGGTTAAAGTAAACTCCCCAGGGCTGAGTTTTTATGAGGGGTGGGGGGAAATACTCCGCGTTAGCACAGCAGATATTTTTGTCATATTCTCCGTTTTATGCGATGACTGCGTTGATATAAAGACTGCTGATAGATCAAAGGTTCCACTGGTAAAGTGATATGAAAGGCAGAGACATTAACATCCATCAAGGTCCTGTTAGGATTTGCAGAACAGGGGTTCTGGGCCTCCCAAGTGAAACCTAGCAGGAAGGTCTGCGAGCCTGCATAGCAAATGAAAAGAAAACAAGAGAGGGCACAGAATATTGGAGGAGGTAGTGACCCACAAAATAGTAGCAATTCGAGCTGCAAGGCACCCTGATTGAATTGCAGTGGAGGCAAACAGTCTCAGGCTTGCTGTCCTTGTTAGGAGGCGACGCACCGCTCAGCTCCGCGCTCTGGGCCATCGGCTGGGCTTGCAGGGTGGGAAACAGCAGTGCCACCAGCTTCCCTGGGTGTCTTTGTTCCCAGCCCCCAGTGCTTGCTGGGGAGATAAGAAATGTCGCAAAAATACCCAGCCAAGATGTGAAGTACCGGGAGGAAGTGCCTGGCTTTGGGGGATCGATATTATCATCCCGTAAACCACGTTGCTCCCTGTGCAGTTTAGTGGAAAGGAAGAAACCTATTCCACAGATCTGCTACTGATGTGGGTGTTTTCACTGGCTCCGGTGGGGCAAGTCACAGGAATAAAAGTTTGGGAAACGTCTTTTCGAGTTACTTCTTCTCCTCTCTCAAGGAACCAATTTGATGGGAGAGCTAAGCAACAAATTAAAGCAAGGTCTATCCCTCACTAATCACAACCTGTTGCAAGAAGCTGTCCCCCTGGTGTCTAGGAACACAGTCAGTGTTAACTATGTGATGTCCATCAGTGGCATTATTTAAGTGTCCATGTTTTATTGCTGCTGCAGCTGATACCAATAAATTCATCTCCATCAAACTGAGCACAAAAATGGTTTTACAAGAGCACTATACAAATCATACAGCGCGTGTTTGCCATGGGGTTTGTGAGAGTTCTCACCCAAAAGGCATCATTATTAGATGAAGAGAAGTAAAAAGAAGTGCAGTGCAGCCACCCCTACTCCATGTGACAAGATCTGCTGCTTTATCTTCTCAGCTGTTTGTGCCAAAGTGCCTGGGTGGGAATGGTGGTCCAGTACTCTTCATACAGGCACAGGAGCCTTGGAAAGGCTAATGTGATGGGATATACTGGGCTGTGCAGACTTAGCCCACTGAAATAAGATAGCACAGGTGTCAGGCCAGAGATAGACCCTAGAGAACCATAAAACATAATCACAGAATCATTTAGGTTGGGAAAGACCTCCAAGGTCATTGAGGCCAACCTGTGCCCAATCTCCACCTAGTCCCCCAGCCCAGAGCACTGAGTGCCACGTCCAGTTGTTCCTTAGACATCTCCAGGGATGGGGACTCCACCACCTCCCTGGGCAGCCCCTTCCAATGCCTGACCAACCTTTCAGTGAAGAAATTCTTCCTGATGTCCAACATCAAACTCCGCTGGAGCAGCTTGAGGCTGTTTCCTCTTGTCCTGTCACTTGTTCCCTGGGAGCAGAGCCCGACCCCCATCTGGCTACAACCTCCTGTCAGGGAGTTGTAGAGAGCAAGAAGGTCTCCCCTGAGCCTCTTTTTCTCCAGGCTGAGCCCCCCCAGCTCCCTTAGACACTCCTCATAGGACTTACTCTCAAGAAAAAGGGTAGCTTTACCTTCCTCTTCAGTCTTAGGAGCTCTAAAAGTTCCAAAAGGTGTGGTACAACAGAGATTAGCACAGATGTCATATGGACCCTTCGCAAAGAGCTCAATTCTACCCCAGGGATTGGCCTTTTCCATGGGAATATTTGGGAGTCAGATGCCATGAAATCCCATAGGCACAGAGATGACACAAATTCGCACTGACTGTCAACTCTGAGGGTTTTCCAAGTTTTCTGGCCTCCCAGCATCTTCTCTGAGCTTCTCCTAATAGAATGAGTCCTTAAAATCAGTGAGGAGCAGCACGTGATGAAAAACAAGGAAGAACTGTGTGGCTCTGGCTTTCCATATCAGAAACACTGCTGGTCAGAGTTCATAACCTCCATCATCCAGCACAGGCCATGTTTGCACTGAGTATTTGATTGATCTCCCTGCTACTAAAAAAAAAAAAAAAAAAGAAGTAGTATTTTGGACCAAAATAATCATAAAAATATATTTTGAAGTAATCCAAACTTTGAGGAATCAAAAGTAAGCATTTACTTGTGTTCCTTCCTTCTTTACATTACAAAAATAAAAATCCCCTTAAAGGGAAAAAAATAATATTTGTTCCAGTACAGAAGGAGTTTGATCTCACTAGAACAACCCAGCACTTGTTTTTTTGAGATCCATCATTTTGAATTACACTTAATATTCACATGAAATGATCAGTCATGGTGAACTTCATCTTGCTACGCAGCATAAACTTTCATAGTGAAATGTGAAAAGCATCTTGTAAATAGAATAAGGATCTAAATTCATCACATGTACATTTAGAATTATATTAGTTAGCATCAGCATGTCTACTGGAATAAAAACATTGGATGGTTCTTAGGTTGCAGAGAGGAGGAGAAGAAAACCGTGAGGGATCTTTTTATAGACCACCTCCTGCACAGATCTGGTGGAGAAGGCTACATTTTCTTTGTCTTCTCTGTCCATAAGGATGAGCTTCAGATCTAGTTGACACTCTTATTATTCCAGGATCTGCAGCAGACTAGGACCATCATATCAGACATTTTTTGCCTCTCTGGAATATTTCTATCCCAAGCTACCTGCTACCAGCATGTGATGGAAACACCTTCCAGGAGCCAAAGGACGAGAAGTTTATATGATTTGCAGGAAAAGTCTTATACAATTTCATACTTCTCTGGAAATCCAAGTTAGGATTAGGCTCATCTGACACCAAGGTGAGACTACAAAGGAGGGATATGGCTGCCTAAAGGCAACAGAAGAATGACAGTTGTCTTACCTGTCTCTGGGCATCTCCCTCCAAGCTTGCTATGTAGGCTTCCCTTGGAGTCAGAGAATCATGGGATCCCAGAATGGCTTGGGTTGGAAAGGGCCTTAAAGATCACGGAGCCTCCACTTTAATACTCAAGGCAAGGAGCTCCTTAAAGCAGTGCTCACATCAGGCATAGCAGTGCTAAAACTGATGTTATTGTTATTTTTTGAAGCAAGTCTACAGTTCCAGTCCTGCAGTCCAACTTCTGCTGCTTGTGTGTCACTTTGCAGGTACCAGATGCACACCCTGGGTATGACTGCCTTGAAAGAGAGATAGATTTTGTGAGGGACTCCTGAGTATAGATTTCCACACCCACAGTCTTATTCTGTTCAGTTTGATTCATGTAGAATACTTTCTGCTTTCTTCAGCTAGTACCCACACCATTTATTTTTTTTCAAATCTCAATTTCCAGTAATTTTGCCCTCCCATCTCTTCCCCCGGACTCAGAGGTTTGTGGTTAATAGCTTCCTGGATACACAGGCTGCCTTACAAACTTTGCAAATTAAAGAGAACATCCCACTGAAATGAAATTCAAGTCTGATAAAAGCACAAGGCAAAATACAGAATAGGGCAGTATCCAGATGTGGGATACTGGACTAAATTCTCATCTTCCTTGGACTTTGTACTGTGGAAATGAGGGTGCTGGTGATCATGGGAAAAGTGCTACTGGCTTTTCTCGTCATAATAAGCTGGTCTTTTCAATCTAGTCTGGTGTCTCATTCACTTTATAGCTACAGTTTTCTATTCAGTTTGATCAGCCACTTGGAATTCCCAAGTGTCAGCTGCACAGTTTAAAAACTGCTTTCCAAAGGATAATTATGCAGACCTATTTTTAGATTCTTAAGTACCTGCTTTTAGAAGCAGAGCTGTGGATTTAGGCACCCATCTTAAAAATGTACCCCACAGCAATGCTCTGCTACCCAGGCTCCAAACCTGGGGGCTGAACTAGAAGTATGACACTGTGCACTTGTCCTGTGTCAGTGCCTCTCCATGACTTGCTTATTGCCAAAGACCTTACACACTTCCATAAGAAAATGTCTCCACAGGAACTAGTATGAGGCAATATTAGCCCTCAAGCTGGTGGCTGTAGTTTGGTGAGAAATCTGCCCCACTGCCTTCAGTTTTCCATCTTGCCTTGGGCTGTGGTCACCCAAGGGTTTGTCCATGTTTACTAGACAAGCCATAATAATTAGAAATACTTTGGGCTTATCAGATCTTCCTGCATTAAATGCAGACACCACCTACAAGGAACAGAGCGAAGCCCACTGTAGGAAACCCACATGTGTGGGACTTGATTAGAGCTTTGGAGCATTTTGTAACTCCTAGAAGAAGAGAAGATTACAATTTCAGAGCACCCCTGGCCTCAGTTCGTCCCCTTAGTTGTCCTCTAGGATTTTCTCCAGAGCGCAGTTATCCATTTTCATTGGGCACTGCCTTCAGGTCTTCAAAGTGAGTTTTCCTTGAGGCTTTCCCAAGCTGCAGAAATTTACAGGTCATTCACCTGGGGTCATCTCATATCTTAAAGGTTATCTTTCACAGTTAAGCTTTAGGTCTGCTGGACACAAGTGAATCTATCTGAAGCTTCCTACACCTTTTCCATACCCTGCTTAATTCACCTGAAATTCTCCACCTTAATTCTGTCACCTGAGATTGCTGTTTCCAACTCTTGTGGTCTCTCAGTTCACGGGCAGAATGGATCCCCCACCTCTTCCCTCCATGTCCTTCTATCATCCCATGGTCCCTTCTGCTCACCTTCCTTTGCCTACTCTTTGGAGTCTGCATGGTTTTCCTGCTGTTCATGTTTTCAAGACTATTACAGCAATCCATAGTTCTATGGAGAATTGTGTTCAGTATCCATAACATTCCTTCAAAACTCTCGACTCCTTCCCGGAGAGACAAAGCATGTCCTAATGGTTTTATATGTGGCATACCTGGTTGGAATTTTGAGCTTTTTAAAGGGAATTTTGCTTCTTAATCTTCCCTGATGAAGGAGGGTTGGTTCCTGCCGTCATGGAAGGCACAACTAATCCCATGCATACTTCTTCCAGATGCATTTTCTGAGACTTCTAGAGGAAGGCCTTAATTTTACTAGTCCTGGGAGCATCATTAGCTATAATGCTCCCTTTAAAGGCATCCTCATCATTTATCTGGTCTAACTCTACAATCAGTATAGTAGCTGCCCAGGCAGTGTTTGGTTCCACGTACATATAAAACCAGCCAGCACTGCCATCTAAAGAAACAGTCTTATTCTTGCTCTATATGAGCTGTCTACTTTTTTTCTGTGGCCTTGAGTCTCAGTGGAGAGAAAAATTGGCTTAAACCCAACATACTACAGAAAAATATTATTTTTTTTTCAATTCCTCAGGACATTTCACCTGGCTGCAGAAAGACCCACTCTGGCAAAAGGGAGGAGTGACACAGGAGATCAGATCTATTGCTGACAGTGTTGTCTTCTGTCAACCTCAAGGATTTGTTGAACTGCAACTTCAAGGGGAAATATTTGCTGAATTACTTCACATCTCATCTCTGTCCTGACTTTCTAGTTGCTGTATCTAGTGCTTTTTGTTGTGCGTCAGTGATTGCCCTTGGCTGCTTTGAGTGGGACACCTCCTTTGCTTTTCTGGAATTCAGGCCCTCTCCAGATATTTGTACCTGTTGATCACATTGTTCTCAGCTGCAGGCTTGGAGCTGCACAGATTTATGCTGTGGATGAGGGATTTTTATTTTGTGCTCCATAGTTCCTAGTGCAGATTTGAGGGGTTCCATGTAAGAGTCTTGCAGCTGATGAATCATGTGAGAACAACTAAGATTTTCCTTTCCTTTCCTTCTAGACTGGAAATCCCTTTTTTGTCTCTGCAAACATGTCTTGATATTTTAGCCAAACAGCTCCTATTATTAATAAAGAACCATCAGAGATTTTAATTTAAACCCCATACATATATATTCATTGGGAAGAAGTTCTTCCCTTTGAGGGTGGTGAGGCCCTGGCACAGGTTGCCCAGAGAAGTTGTGGCTGCCCCATCCCTGGAAGTGTCCAAGGCCAGGTTGGATGGGGCTCTGAGCAACCTGGGATAGTGGAAGGTGTCCTTGCCCTTGACAGGGGGGTTGGAATGAGAGGATCCCCAAGGTCCCTTCCAATCCAAACCATTCTGTGATTCCATGATTAGACCTCCACAGAAATGTTCTCTCTCAGAGAGAACCATCGCTTGCCTTGGAGGACATCTATCTCAACTCAGAAAAGGTGCAGAAGTCTTTTCCTCCAAACTACAGCTGACACTCCAGGGACGGCTATAACTGGATGGTTCTTAGTTTGGGTACCTGTTTTGCATCCTTTATTTGTTGGATATTCTAATGGTTGAAGATGTGGTCAAAGCATCAGTACAATGGTGGTGCTTTTTCTGCGATGGTGGAATTCCCACCTCAGCGACAGGTTTCTGGTTCCCTGCTGGAGAAGTTTGTAAGTGGCACACACTCTCACGCTGCCTGGTTATTTCCAATTTGATGCTGCTCTGGAGTGCTCTCCCTGTGGCATCCCCTAATTCAGACCCTGCAGGACCAGATGTTTCCTTTTATATTGCTACCGATCACAGGAAAGAAAAAAACACAAAACTAATGTGCAAAAAATTTGGCAAGTGACAGCTTGAGTGCAGAATTTTGTAATGCTGTGCCTGTGAGCCTCATACTAAACTAGTTCCAAAACAGGATGTTGCAGTGCATGTCTAATATCCCTTTTCTACCACACCCCAGAGCAATTTCTGTTGCTATCTGAGCTATGAATTGCATTAAAAAGCAGCAATCAAATCTCACAAAGGAAGATTATATTTGCTTCAACAAGCAGCAGGCACAGGTTTCATCCATTTTGCTGGAAGAGGTGAACACAAAGGTGTTCCACTTTGAGACGCTGTGAGAGAGCCCCCCCTCCTTCCCAATGCTCTGATAGTTGTGTTACTAGAGCGACAGAAACAATCATCCTGTTTGTTACTCATATCCAAAACTAGCAGACTTGAACGGAGGAGTTGTCCTTTCCCATTGCTGGTCCTATCAGCTAAATAGAGCCAAGATAAAAATCAGATCTTAATCTGCTCAGTCATATGGCATTTCACTCCATCCTTGATTATGAGCTCTTGCTCCCCAGGAGCGAATATGCCACAACAATCTCAGTTTCAGGATATAGTTATCAGCAAAGTTTTGAGGAGCTTATTAAATTGTCTCTTGGTCTATGGGATGTCACAATTTGTGTAGCTTGGGGAAAAGCACTTGAAAAAACTCCATAGTTTGCACTTTTTCTAACAACAGGCTGCTATTTATTATTGGCAAGAACAGAGCACGGGCTTTAGAATTTAAGCAAAAAAGACCTCTGGCAATGAGGAAATGAGCCTAGACATTTTTCATGAATGGGGTAGAGCTGCTTAACTCTGACTGGCTTGTTTTCTTTTCTTCCTATTCACATCACTCAAGTCCCACCTTCCTGCCTTAAAAGGCATCTCGTTCCCTGGCAGCAAGACAAGTATCTGTTTGATGTCAGCACCCTTTTATTTGCTTAAAAGCATCTTTTTTTCAAGGCAGTAAATTGAAAATGACTACCGCGTCGAGAACTAGCCAATTTCCAGCACTCTCTGCAGAACTGCTCTGCTTTCACGTTTGAGAGTTATCATTAATTTTCTAATGAATAATGAGATCAGAGAGCCTGCATGCTGTATTATGTGTAGGAAAATGCTTATGTAAATCAGCATGGCTGTGGTAGCTTCCCAGGGGAACTTTAAAGCTTATCATATCATTAAATCTGATAACAATTCATTTTTTTTTTAAAGTAATGCAAGGGAGAAAAAAAAAAAAGGTCTATTCACTGCCTGTTTGTAATAATATGTTTATAATATGAAAGAGAAAGGAAGGCTGCTAGATCATATATGAGAAAATGCAACCAGAAATTCCTTAGGCTTTGCAAGCTGCACCCTGTGTGGAGGGAAAAAGCAGTCCCTGTATTTACATAGCTGGACCTTGTGAAATATATTGAATGTAATGAGAATATTGTCATAGTTCAAGGTGGATTTCACTTCTCCGGGCTCCCTGCAACAGGGAAGCTTTTCTAGTAAAACATTTCCAGAGACTTTAGAGGCACCTTCCTCATATTCCTCTTCTTCTTCCTTTCCCTGTGAATAATGAGCTGAATGAAATGAAAGGAAAATGCCCACCTCTCTTTTGACTTGTTTTTAGCATATTCGTGACAGGGATGCTTGTGAGTTGTACTGGGGCTAAAGACATCAGGATACCATTTTCCCAGCGGGACCAAGGGCTGCTCTGTGGATTCTAGTCATCGTGTTTACCACCTAGAAAACTTCTAATTAGTCTTCCTGCTTCCTTCCTCCTCTGCTTGTGCTGAATATAAACAGCATTTAGTTTGCCAGTACTGTTGACTGTGAAAGTCACAGGATATGTTGTGTGAGCATCACCAGTTCCTCCACAGCCTCAAAAGTCTCAATGTCCCTTTTCTTTCCTTGAGTTTTTGTGCTGAATGCTCAGGTGACTTGGACAGCCCTGCGTCAAGGGCTCAGGTGGCCCTTCTCCTCTGGGAGGAGAGGTGTCTCCTGGCGTGAGAGTCCTGTGTGTTACAGAGCAGAGAACGGTAATGGTTGGGGTATTGCCTCTGCCTGCAAACATGCTGCTGGAAAAAAACTCCAATTCTGGAATTTTTGATGGGAGCATCTGAAAGACTGCTGTGGGAACTTGGCACTTAACAGCCCTTTATACCTTTTAGAGGTTCTTTCTCAATGTGGAGCCATAAACGAGACTACAAGAAAGATGAAAAGAGACTATTTACAAGTGTGTGGAGTGACAGGACAAGGGGGAATGGCTTCACACTGACAGAGAGTAGGTTTAGATCGGATATTAGGGGGAAATTCTTCCCTGAGAGGGTGGGGAGGCCCTGGCACAGGTTGTCCAGAGAAGCTGTGGCTGCCCCATCCCTGGAAGTGTCCAAGGCCAGGTTGGATGGGGCTCTGAGCAGCCTGGGATAGTGGAAGGTGTCCCTGCCCATGGCACGGGGTTGGAACAAGATGATCTTTAGGGTCCCTTCCAACTCAAACCATTCTATGATTCCATGATAAGTGGAATTGCTGCATCCCTTCCCATCCCCAGTTCATAAGGCCATAGCTGAGCCTTGGGAAATGAGACGTGCTCTTACCACTGTTTCAGTGTGGGGTAATCTTGACTCCTCAAATAGTGGCTAATAACATTTTTCATTTTGTAGCTCTTTCTCCTATGACTCTTACAGTATTTTGCAAAAAACCCCCAACTGTTGCTTCCTAAGAATGCAACCCATCAACCGACCCAGATGTGACACATCCTTTTGGATCTCAGTGACCTCCACCATCCATACAGGAGAAGTGAGTACCACTGAGAGCTGGGGGAGCACAGGTGTGCTGATAGGAAGCCAGGAGATCCCTCTTTTTGTCCTAGACTGTCCCCTCTTCCGTGTTAAATATTAGCTACGTGGTTTTCCACATTTGTTAGAAAGGGGGAAAAGAATGCATCTGTTCCTCAGGGATGATGAACTGAAATTGGCCCCGATTCAGGAAAAAAAAGTCTATTCAGCACAGCACTTAAACTGAGACATAAGTGCCAGCCTGAATAGGGACAGAGTTAAGCCTCTGTTTAAATGCTTTCCTGAACAGGGGTCATTAGCAGCAGCTCTCTCACTGCACAATGGATTATTACTAATGGAAGCAGCCAGTATTCAGATAGGCATCCAAACTTTTGGGTGCTTTCTTTATCTTCACTATTTTCTGCTGCTCCTTGCAGGCCAGTTGGCTGCTGCACACTTAGAGATCCGAAGGGAAGGCTCCCAGCAATCTGCCAGGAGAGCCATTCAGCTCTGGAGTGCCGGTTGGGAGGGGCAATGGCATGAGGTGGGGAATCGTAGGCGATGTGAGGCAGGTGGGTACTCCCTTTGAACTCAGGGAGTAATGAACACCTTTTTCTAATGGAAACTTGCTCAAATGATCATCAAGTGGCAATCCTGGGGGAAATTACAGAGCGACATGAATAAACATTTTGGCTGATTTAGAAATGAAGCTGATTTTCCTCAGCGTCTTATCAGAAAATTATGCAGGTGTTGTTCTGTGATCAGCATAAATCTCTGAATGTTGCCTGTCAAACTGTGAATAGAATTGTTTTATCCATGAAAACAGTTTTACAAAAGACATGGATTCATTCAAAACTCTTTTCAAACATCTTTCCCTCCCCATTATATTATTTTCAGCCTCAGCTGTGTTTGTAACTGCTCTCCAGTTTATGAGGGAATGCAGGAGCCAAATGATCGCCAGTGAGGGACCAACTGCACATACAGATTCTGTGCACATTTATCTCTGCATGCAGCAGGGTTATCTCCTGTGGAAGTTCTGGCAGAGCTCATAAGCCTCCATGTATTGCACACCAGTTTTTTATTCCTGCTAATTCTGGCTGTCATGGGAGACTGTGGCTTTCAGGAACGAGGTGACAGTAAGGACAGTGCCAGGCAGGGCTTTTAAAGCCTCAAGAAGAGCTCAGTGCCCAATACAGAGACCGAGGGGACAAGTTAATGTGCCTGGAAATGTACGTAGGTCACTAATTTGATTTTTGTGTCACTTGGAGCCTTCTCAGTTCATCTGTTCAAAGACCCCCAGGCTCCTTGGGGGTGAACAGGGAATTACGGCTGCAACTCACAGGTAGGTTTTTTTCATTTCCCAGTGTTCTTGGGAGGAGCTGTTATGAGTTTGGAGAGTATTTCTTTTTTGGTTTGTGCAGTTGCAGACAAAATATCCATGAGAACTGTTGGACTCAGCTGCCTTCCTGTCACATAATGTGGCAGAAGGATTATATTATGTGATAGGAGGCCAGCAGGAACAGGAGTACTGGCCCATCCCCAAATTAAATTTAGTTGTATGTTCTTCGTGCTAAGAGATTTCAATTGAGCACAAGAAATACAGAATGCATGAAGAAAATCAGGTGAGACATTTTCTTAATATTTATATTTTAGCCAGGTGTCAATTACTATGAAAAAAATATTCACTTGGAATTGAGATCATCTCAATGACCATTAAAGGGATTTACCTCAGGGTCAGGGATGGTCACTTGCCAGGATCAGATTTTGCTGATGGATTTGACAAAAATGTTCAAAGTAGTGACTGACATGTGTAATCAGTTTGCCTTTACATTGCAAATTAAAGTATTCAAAGGATCTTGGAATAAGAGTTATTCTTATAACAGTGAAAACAGAAAGAAAACTGATCCCTGCATTGCAAACATGTATAATGTGGTCTAATAGGACAACAATTCTTTAGACTCTTTCCTTAACACTCAGATTTCTGAATTTAGCAGTTTAAATGTTACTTGAAGGACCTGGTTCTGCTCTGGAGCTCTTGTGGAGCAGCACCTTGGTCTGTAAACAGTCCCACTACACATCCCCATGTGGTGGAAGGTGTTGTTGGAAGTACACTGCTGCCTTCCATGCTGATTCACCAGTGCCATGGAATTGCACCCTCTGTAAGTCTGCAAGGCTATTGAATCGTGCAACGTGTAAAGCTCTTCTGTAGAACTGCCTGTGTCTTTGTTTTGATTGCTGAAATCAGCCAACGTTGTAGAATTGAGATGGTGTTCTTTCTGATACATTCTTAGTATTTCAAGGAACGTCTCCTTCTAAATCACGTTGCGTTCCTAAGAATCAGTCATGAGTTTCACCCAAGCACTTGAATAGCTAAAAATGTTGTATCCTTAACATCCCACTTAGGTAGTGTTATGAACCAGCTGATGTTCATAGGAAGGGTAGCTCTAATTGCTGGGAGATGAGCAGAAAGACATTTAACAAATGACATCAGCTTCAGCAGACTGCCTGTGAGTCAATCCAACACTGACATTACTCACTCATAAAGCTGGACAGTCACACCCACCCTCATGAGCAGGGACATGGCTGAGAAATACTTGTGAGGCCCCCCTGCAGTGCTGCCTCCAGCTCTGGGGGCCCAGCACAGCAAGGACTTGGAGCTGTCAGAGCGAGTCCAGAGGAGGGACACCAAGATGATCAGAGGGATGGAGCAGCTCTGCTGGGAGGAAAGGCTGAGAGAGTTGGGATTGTTCAGCCTGGAGAAGAGGAGGCTTTGGAATGACCTAATTGTGGCCTTCCAGGACCTGAAGGGAGACCACAGGCAAGATGAGGAGAGACTATTTCCAAGGGTCTGGAGTGACAGGACAAGGGAGAATGGCTTCAAACTGACTGAGAGCAGGTTAAGATTGGACATCAGGGAGAAGTTCTTCCCTGTGAGGGTGGTGAGGCCCTGGCACAGGTTGCCCAGAGCAGCTGTGGCTGCCCCATTCCTGGAATTGTCCAAGGCCAGGTTGGATGGGGCTCTGAGCAACCTGGGATAGTGGGAGGTGTCCCTGCCCATGGCAGAGGAGGTTGGAACTGGATGATCTTTAAGGTCCCCTCCAACCAAAGCCATTCCATGATTCTATGAAAAATAACCCCATAATCATGTGTGGTGCCTGTTTCATGGAATGTACCTGCTATGCTGGCATATATTGATGGAATGTACCCAGAACAAGCTGTGTGTTTTGTCTCTAATGAAGTCAGATTTACTTTCCCTTCTCTTTTTTAGAAAGTATTTAGATGTGTGGGATTATTATTTATATATTTTGGGTATGTCTTATAATTATTTGAAGTCTTTACTAATTTGCAGTGTATGTTTGTTGCTTTAAAGAAGGATGAGCAAAAGGGAAGAGTTTGGTGGTCTGTAGAATCTACTTCTGTGCAGGAAACCCAATATGTAAAGGTGATGATGGTAGGAAAATCAGAGACCTTCCACTGAGGTGTTGAAGGCCAGGTTGGATGGGGCTCTGAGCAACCTGGGATAGTGGAAGGTGTCCCTGCCCATGGCACAGGGTTGGAATGAGATGAGCTTTAAGGTCCCTTCCAACCCAACCCCCTCTTTGATTCTATGATTTATTTTCTGGGACACTCACCCTATTTCCAGGGTCAGGCTTTCTTGACTCAGACGTGTTTCCTTGAAGATACTTGGTTTGGATCAGGTGGCTGTTCCTACTGACCAATTCCCAACTACAGAAAGGGACCCCAGTCAATGGAAATTACAGAAGTGGAGGCGCAGAGCTTGGGGGCTGGCTGTGCCTGGAGGCTGGAGGATTGGGAGCAGAAGCCCCTGAAAGGGAGAGGGGCCCTCCCTGCAGCTGGCAGGGGACCAGCCAGAGCTGCAGCACAAGAACACAGGACACTGGGCTGCAGGCAGGGCACTGGGATGGAAGCATCCCAATAGGATGCCTGTTTTATTGCTCTGGTCTGCCCACAGGGGCCTGTCTAGGAAGGGTTGTTTTGTTCCTTCTCTGTAACCATTGCAGAAGTTGTGCCCAGTGTTTTATTCTGGTTTCTTTAGCACAGCCACTCTTCTTTGATTCATTGAGAACTCTAAGCGTTGATGCAAACCCAGTGAAGGCTGCAGCCTGTAAAATGCTGCTGAGTCTCTCAGTGCCTGCACCTGAATCTCCGATATCTCCCCAAATTATCATGGAGTGGCAAAGGGCTGCTGCGCATTTTGGGTCCATATGAGAGAGTGACAGAGTGACATGGGCACTGCTTCCACTGTCTGAGGACCTCTCCCAAACCCTGCCCTGCTCCAATTTCGAGTTACTATTTCCCTTTTTTCACTCTTTTGCACTAGTAGTCATCACTCAGTATATGTTTCCAAACATTTCCTTGCAAATGGGGGACAGAATACAAACATTTTTGAATAGGAGAGCTGAGATTCACGCTTGGGCTACAGCAACCCAGCAGCTCAAGATAAAAGTGCCCTAAACACTACTATGAGATTTACAAGCATGTGATGGGAAGTAGCAGTTTTTTGGGTTTGGATGTAAATCAAGGACCTCTCCATACAGGTATTATGTAGATGCTACCCTGTGTAGCATGATATGTCTTTCTCTTCCCACAGAGATAGATAGAAAATGAAGGTAGCTGACTTTTCCTAATAGGAAGCACCACAATTTCTTCTACTGCAACCTGTGTTTTCCTTCCACCGCAGCCTGTTTCCTCATGTATTTGGCTATTTATATTTTTAGCTGCAGACGGTTAAATGGTTGTTTAATGTTTTGATCATACAGAGGGCAAATTAATTAGGGCAAATTCCTGTGTTGCCAGTTACAGTCCTGATTTGTAGGAACTGCCTTTAAGATACTTCTGTCTGAAAAGCCGTCGCTCTGCAGGTTGCCTCGCCAAGAGTGACAAACTCCTCCTGCCCTGTAGTCCTAAGGCTTTATAGTTAAAAGAGTACTGAAGAGCATGATCATTGCCCTTGCTGTCTCATCCAGGGATTTTCCAGACTCAGTGGCAGGATGTGTCCCTGTTGTTTGCCCCTAACACCACACTTGGAACAACATTTAAGCAGCTGTCGGGAGCAGGGAGTTAAGGCAGACACGGGGACGCTGGGATGGTGGCTAGGAATAAAACTTTAATTTGCCCTGTCTGAAAAACATGGGAAATAGCTAATCCTAGCTCTATCTGCCCCCACAGCAGCTCCACTGACACAAATACATGTGGGGTTTTGCATTACATCATCGGGACAGACCCTAATGGGCTTATTTATGGCCAAGGCAAAGCGAGACGGAGCTCAATCCAGATCTCTGCTTACCTGGTGTAAATTGGGAGTAACTGCAGAGATAAACTGCCATAACCAAGATTAGAGTCTGGCCTCTTTGTTTGTAGCTGTTTTTGGAAGCAGCTGGCTTTTAGAAATTAAGGGTGTCACATAAATCACTGGTAACAAAGTGGTTCTGGACCTCGGCCTCCAGCAGCTCCTGACCATCTATCTCTGTAAAAGTGATGGTTCTCCACGCAGCTGTTTTGTGTCCAGAGGCTTTCAGCTGAACAGAGTGGACAATCCCACATCTCCTACAGCCTCAAGGAAGCGAGAATATTTGTGTAGCACAGGAAATCAGGGAGAGGCAGCTTGTGAGATGCCATCTGATCAGAGATGGGACTCCAATAATGGAAGTCATATCTCATCTGCTCAGCTCTGGGGGGAGGATGGTGTTGGACAATAAGTAGCCCTGATAACAGTAATAAAGATCTTTCAGTGAGATACAACCTGGTCATGACTGCTGGCACAGTTCTCTGAATGCAGCCAAAGCAGAGCAGGTACATAGGTGTGAGAAAATACCTCCCACCTGTTCCTAAGCACCTTGAGAGGAGGAATGGAGAGTGATTTTTTGTTCTTTTATATTAAATGTGGCTTTTATTTGAAAGGCTGTGATATTCCATGTGCAAAATAACCTGAGACTGCACTGATTTTGGGTGTGCTTATCCCAGGATGTTGATTGTGGGGTCCTACCCTTTGTTTTTTCGATTCCACATGGGGTCCCATTCTCATTTTTTTTGTTATTAGGCTGTGGGGCAGTGCATTTAACTAAACAACTAGTCACCTGTCTGGGAAGAGTAGGATATCAGCATGTTTAGGTTGAGGTTACATTGGCCATTTTTATTCCTTGATACTGCTGTTAAGGTCAGCTAGTCCAAGGTAAACATAGGCTTCATTTTTTTAGTAGTACGTTTGAGGAACAGCTTAACTAATAAGCGGGTTTTTTTCTCTTCGAAGTGCTAAAACATGATGTCTACCTCGGGCCAGATAATTTTTAAATTATACAAATTGCCATAGCCCCATCAGCAGCAGTTTGCATTGGCTGAAGATCTTGCTCCTGCCTTCATTGATCTTAAACTGCAGAAACATCCAGGTTGCTTGTTACTGAACAGCAGCTTCTGTCTCCTTTGATATATTTCTCCCATGGAAATTTTGTTGTTTTCTCCAGATTCTCAGTTAGGACTCTCATCAGTGCAAGCAATTTAGTTATTGTCTCTTAATGAGCATTTTGATTCCTGTTGTATTCCCCTATCTGTTGTAATGTTTTACACTTGAGAAGACCAAGTCTAGTTTACCCAAAAGAAAGCTAAGGGACAACTTGGCTATGGTTAGTGGTACCAATGCGGGCAAAAAGTCCTTCCAGCCAAAACTCTACCCCTAAAACATGTTATGAGCAGCTGAGCAGGCACAATCTCACTAAGAAAGATTAAGTTCATCCCTTTAGTATTTAATGGTGTTCCAGTTTGAAAACAGGCAGACAAATTCTTTGCGTCCGTGATGCAAAACTCACCAGGTACAAATTCTTAATTGTTTCCCTTGATGCTTCTTCATGGATTCCCAGTCTCCAGAGAGGACTGGGCAAACTTCTTTGTTTGAAAGAGGTGTCTTTCACATATATAATGCATTCATCAGATAAGATAAATGCATTATCAGTGAAGATAAATGCAAGTAGCACTGGCAATGAGTCCCTGACACAGGAAGAATTCTACACTGAAAGGGTGGTCAGGCACTGGAAGGGGCTGCCCAGGGAGGTGGTGGAGTCAGTGTCCCTGGAGGTGTTTAAGGAAGGACTGGGTGTGGCACTCAGTGCTCTGGTCTGGGTGACAAGGTGGTGTTTGGTCAAAGGTTGAACTTGATGGTCTTGGAGGTCTTTTCCAGCCTCAGTGATTCTGTGAGGTTCTGTGAAGTTCCTTGAAGGTGTCAGCATTTGCAGAAATAAAGGACTAAGTGTGAGATCATCAGCACCCAGTTTTTCCAGAGAGGTTTTTTGAAGAGACGTTCTCTTAGATAGGATGGGCTAAAGACAGACTTGCAAAGAAACCTCCTCCACCTTCCTGATTCACAACTGCATTTCGCTGCACTTGTCTGTTTTCTTTGGAAGTGTCTTTTTCAAATATTGGGATCTCCTGGTATTGCTCTATTCATTAACCAGCTAGAACTGTGCAAGAGGAGGGTAGGTCCTCTGCCTCAGGCAGAGTTGGGGCTTTTTGTCATGTAGGAGTACCTGGCAGGCTTTGCAAAGGACAACAAACGATTCCTGCCTAATGTGAGAGCAGCAGGAGCCAGGAACGCTGGTGGAAGGCAGGGCCACTGCATCAGAGGGAAGAAGTTGCTGACACCCAAAGAAATGAGAGAGGGTGTGATAGGAAAGGAAAATATTTTGAAAAATTTTGTTTGCAAGTGGGGGCTGAATGGCTGTTAGAAAACCAGGGCATTAAACATTTTTCCTCCTCTCTAAGAAAATCATTTCCAAAGGGTGGAGCTGTAAAATACCTCCATGTTATAGTTAGCTTTTCAGTAAAATATTGTTGTAGGACAGAGGTCTCTGCACATGAAATCTCTCCTGATTCCCTATCTCTTATGGAAATTCTGTCACTTCTTCATTTAAAGGGATCAAAATCTGGCACAGAGTAGATACTAACCGCAGCTGAGCTTTTAAATGCTTCCAGTTTCATCTGAGAGAGTTGCAATTTTTCTTTGCGGGGGGGAAGGGACCATGAAATTTCCTAAGGAGAGCAGGAAAGGCGTGGAAGGAGCCCTTCATAAGGGTTATTATGTGAAGGGTGTGATGTTTGTCTGACATCACAGTTGCTTTCCTGGTGTTCCCAGCTGGTGTTGCCTTGCCCCTTTCTTGGGGGATGAGAAACTGGGCGCAGTGGACAGGATGCTCCCATGGCGTGTGCAGAAAGCTCCACACAGCAGGGCATTAAGGGGCTCACCTTCTGCAAAAGGGGACTCATGTCTTGGAGGGGGATGTACAAGGGGCATGGGATGGCTCCCCAAACAAACTTCAGCCTTTGCCTCAGCACCGAGGCCGCAGCTTTCCCCAAATCCCTGTCTGCAAACGGCCCTGCTGGGATGGGAAGCTCTGCAGGGCAGGGGATGTGCCTCATTGAGGGTAAACCCTTAGTCTGCCAGGCCTCTGGGCATTACTGTGAGGCAGATAGTAAATAAGAGTATTGGCATGATAATCTTTTAGAGGGACAGCTTGGCAGACTACAGAAGAAATATGTACAGATAAAGCGACCTTGTGATTTTGAAAGCGAGACCCGTTATTTGTTTTGAAATACATTGCCTCGGTGACCCTGCAAGTTCTGCAGACATGTCCTGTCTGGAAATGCCAAAACAGGTTGTACACTGTTATTTTCAACCAAGTTAAGGTTTTGTTGAAATAAAGAATATCAATCAAAGGCTGCTTAGGCCAGAAGGCCACATTCCTTTGGCCATTGTTGATTTGACCAGTATCTTTTGTCTAAAAGCCTGTGCTGACAGGGTATCAGAGGAGAACTCCTGGGGTGAGTGGGGATGAGTGAGGGGAACCACATGTATCTGCATCCCTGTCAGACTTGTGTCATCAGAGGTCAAGTTCTCAAGCTCCGGAGAGAATCCTCCAGCACCCAGTGATTAGTCAAGGGGAGAGCCAGACACCCTTCACAGCACAGAATCAACATTATACGGAGTGTGACAAGGAGAAGTGGAATATAATACATGGGGGAGTGCAAGGGAGGTGCTGGTCACTGCTCTGGTAAAATGGAAGGTGACACAACCCTCTCCCTGCCCTGGATCCTCACCCTTCATCACAGGAAATGTTCAAAATGAGATTGGTGTGTTGGGACAGTCAGACCGTGGTGCTGAGGTCCCTCGAGTGTATGTGTTGGTCTTGGTTAACTGGAGATGTTTTTCAGGCTAGGATTCAAGTTCACCTGAAGTTGTAGCTCAGGTACATGTAAGTATAACAGAGTTGGGTGATTTTTCTTCCCTCTTGGTGGCAAATGGGAATTTTGCTGAGAAAAACGCTGGGTTTATTGCCTGGAAACTGTTCACAAATGTGGTATTTGTTGAAAAGTTGGTTGGATAAAAATATATTAAAGCACACTGACAAAACCGAAGGAAAAATTGATGTCTCCCTTTTTATCTCTCAGCATCAAGGATGTGGGAGAGACAAGTTCAAGCCTCTCTTTTTCCTGAGGTGACAATGATTTTAACTTTCCATTATAGTTGGGTTTTCTGGTTGGTGATACTCGTGGCTGCTCCTACAAGAGCCATCCTGCTCTGTGTGGAATACTTAAATATTTACCAAGCTGTGGAGCAGTGGTGGGGAGGGAGGGTTGAGAATGAGAATAAATTGATTGCCAGCCTGTCCTCAGGACACTTACTAAAGAGAGGGAGCATCTGAGTCAGAGGCTCTGATCTCTTGCATATTTTTTTGGGCAAAGAGGACTCAGGTCAGCCAAGGGATTGAGAGTAGCTTTGACTCCTCATGTCCTGGTGAAAGCACAGAGGTGGTGAAGTCACTTCCCAGAGATGAGAGTACCCTAAGGCAAAAGGAGTAGTCTAAACTAGGCCCAGCACTCAGAACTGGAAAAAGGGGACACAACTGCTTTCTCTCCCTGGTCAATGTTTTTGACTATTCATTTTATCTGTTTCTGTGTTCAGTTGGGTTTTTCTCTTTGGTTGTTTGTTTTTTAACTGGAGAGTGAAAACATCCTGTTTCAAGCCTGGAGTTCTTTATTCAGTTCAAGTTGAAGTGTTTTGTTTTGGAGCGAGGAAAAAGCAACAACCAAATCCCTGCCTGTATTAAAATTGATCCCACTCCTTGACTCATCTGGGAGTAATGGAAGAAACTTGAAGTCACCATTTGCCAAGAGGTTGGTCACCTGGCTTCCTCAGCCTGAAAATGCCTGTGGAGGTGCTCCAGCTGAAAGTTGAGAGGGAAGTGGGCAGCTCAGGAGAAGAGGGTCTACTGGGAAGAGGTGGGATTTTATGGCTCCCTGGGAGAGAGGAGCAGGATAGCACAACTCACTGTTGCCCTTGCTTCAATGGGCTCCATCTGAGAACCTAGAACCATTCCCAAGGCTTTGTCAAAGCTTTGGCATTTCCACAAATAAATTTTGGGTATGGGTATGGGCAATTATGATTATTTTGTTTTAAAAAGTCCTTAATGGTGTTATCACTATGAAGTGGTGGAGGTGGAGTCCCCGTCCCTGGAGGTGCTCAAGAAATAACTGGACGTGTCTGGTCTGGTTAACAAGGTGGAGATCGGTCACAGGTTGGACTCGATGACCGTGGAGCTCATTAGAATAATGATTCTAATTTTCACATTTTTTTTAGTTTAAAACATTAACTGAGGGAGAGGGAATTTTAAAAAGCCGTCCAGAGCCACAGAGACATCAACACCCAAGGTGCAAACAGAGGTCAGCATCAGCTATGTCTTGTTCTGATGTGCTGCACAATGGACTAACCCAAGGCAGCAATTTTGGTTTAGCAGCTGAGCAGCTCTCCACTTTGTGAATTTTTCTTTGTGCAGTTACCCATGGCCTTTCACATTTCAGCGTTATCCATGGGGTTGTGTGGATGTGGCATGATAGAGCACTCCTGTAAAGCACTTTTCCACGCAAACCACATGAAGCTATTAGGACTAGAGGAATTTCAGAAACATACTAATATAGAAATTCATAAACATTACATATCTTCTCTGCAGGTAGCAAAAATGAAAACTTTAGCTATTAAGTTCTCACTCAAAGCCAAATGAATAAAGTAAAATCTGGGAATCGACAGTGAAGATTTTGCGGGCTCAGTTTTGGTTTATGGATACAGTGTCCCTGTATATCTGCAATGATTTTGCAGAGGTATTTGCTGGCTTACACCATAATAAAGACCAGCGGTAGCAGCTTGGTGATTACCCTGCATTATGTCTCTTTCTTCTCCCTTGTCCTCTTCTTGAAGTTCTCCCCACTATGTTCTGTTTCAGCCCTTGTTGCTCTCTCTTTTCCATAGATTTTCCAGCTTCTCGGTGACTCTGAACGTGATCACCAAGAGGAAGCTGGGGAACTTTTTGCATTTCTGCTGCCACCTCTTTCTTTTCTTGACTGTGACATCTGCAGCATCCTCACCTCTCCCATCCATGCCAGCTGGCCAACCTTTGGAGCAGGAGCTGCTCCTTCCCTGGGATCTGGAACACTGCTGATGCAGCTCCGTTTATTGGTGTCTTGGGGCACTTGAAGGAAACGAAAAAAGAGAAGCCATTGTTACACATAATAAAGGAAAAATTCACCTTCACTTCACAGAATCACAGACTGGGTCAGGTTGCAAGGCACCACAGTGGGTGCTATGGTCCCACCTCCCTGCTGTCATCATTGAACTAGGTAAAGAAAGCCTGTAACAAGTGCTGCCAGTCACACTGTGGCTGCCACCTCAAGGTGAGCATTTCCAAAGCATGCAAATGACTTATGAAACCAAATTCAATTTACAGTTAGACTTTGTGGCTCCAGAGTGCCTTAATTATTTTGGGAAATTAGGTTTTGGGCCAAGTTTAAAACCAAAAAAAATTAATCAGAATTGCTTAGCATGAAAAACAATGGGATACAAGCTCCTGAGTCACCTGGGTAGCTTTGAAAGCATTACTCATTTATTTGCTTCTTTGAGGGAGTTGAAAGAGGAGCAAATCTGTTTTCCAGAGAAAAAGGGTTTCAATTGTAGGACACAGCTTAAAGTACAGGTTAGGGCGAAAGGTGGGATGAGACAGAGCTCTCAAGAGGATAACGAATGATGCACGTGGTTGAGGAGTGGTCTCCAGGGCTGCCACCCCTCCTCCATGGAGTGCTCTTAGGAAGCCAGGAATTGCCTGAGAAGGGGGGAAAACCCCTCTGCCAGAGACACTGAACCCCTTGAGCCGGGTTCCTGCTGGCCCTCTGCCCCTGCAGGTACTTTCTGCCACATCGGTGCGGCTGCAAGGCTCGAAAGCACTCGGCTCCTCGGAGCTGGAAACAGCACAGGCAGGGCACGATAATCGAGTAGATAATCTGGAAGGCTATTTACAAGGCACCATAATGGAAACAGGTTTCCATGACCTGCTCCTTCTTTATTGCCGTGCCTTTGGCTTGACCCGGCGCAGGGTTTCCGCCGCTGCACGTCTGGGAACATCGTCCCCAGCCTGGCAGGGGGCCCGGGGCTTTCGGAGGAGGGGGAAGGTTTTTGGCTACTGCCTGTAGTGGCAAACCAGCTGCAGAAGAGGGAGCCCATGTCTTCTCCAGCCTGGCACCTCCAATTTCCTCTTTTTTTCAGGAGTCATTTTCACACCCACAAAGGAGGAAACTGAGAAGGGGAGGAGGGAGGGAGGGGGAAATGGAGTGGGTTAAGGAACTCGAGTGTGGAGATCATTGCCTACCAGACAGCCCAGACCCCTCTTAGAGCCTCCCCACGGGGCCAGGTCCCTCCCGTTCAAAGGCCAGAGGTTGTAAGAGGAGGAAGGCTCCTTTTGGGCAACCACAAGAGGTACCAGCTGAAAGTCTCGTGAGTACCTATCACAGGTGCTTGTACTCCAGGCATCATCCTCACAGGGTGTCAGAATGACAGGAATGTTTCCTCTGCAGCACACAGACGTGAGCTGGCTTGCATGGGAGGTGGTTCAGCAGGAGGGACCTCAAACAGCCCTAACACCAAAACAAGCAACACTCATGCAGAGCCACTCTGATTATGCCCTTCACCCACACACTTCATAACCATCACCCCTTTTACTTTCCACTCTAGTTCATCATGACCAAAACAAAAGGCAAGGGAGATACTGTTAATGAGGTGCAGAGGGATGGACGCTATCACTTTTTGCATGAGTGGATTTAGCAGAGCTCCAAAAGAAAACTTATGGCGTGCACTAACCAGCTTCAAACAATGCCTGAACTTACCATAAAATACATTATTCCCAGTGAATACTACACTATTTGTTGCCCCTCCACCCCGCACCAGGAAGGGATCTGTGGCAGGGAGATACTTCAAGGAGACTGTGGTTTATATTACAGCTGCTAAGATAACCAGGAGCTTTCAAAAGGAATCTCAGCCAGTGAGGCTTGTTTTACAATACTAAACTCCAAGGAGGGGGGGGGGTGGAAAGTAAGTTTGTTTTCCACGCTGCCCCTTTATCTTGATGTCAAATATATCCCCTGGGAAAGGAAAACATTTAACCAGCAGATCCCAGACACACACACACACACACACACACACACACATGCGCGTTTTCCCCGTTAAGCCGCAGCGCTGTCCGGAGCCTGGCACTGATCTGTGTGCTGATGCTGCCGGACAGCTGGAGGTTTGTCAGGCAGGGAAAAGCCCAGGAAGAAGGTGCTTCAGGTTCATTACTCAGATGCTGGTGCCAGCCTGTGATCGGAGATGGTCAAACCCACAAGCCGCCTGCTACAGGTGAAGCTGTGATCTGATTGAGAGCAACTCCACGAGGGGGGATAATTACAGCTGGAGAGGAACCACTTCACTGAATCACAGTGATGCTGAGTTGGAAGGGACCCACGAGGATCATCGAGTCCAACCCTTAGCCCTGCACAGGACCATCCCCAAGAGTCACACCATGGGTCTGAGAGGATCATCCAAACACTCCTTGAGCTCTGTCAGCTCTGGGGGAAGAAATTCCTTCTAATATCCAACCTAATCTTCCCCTGATACAACTTCAGGCCATTCCCTCAGTCTTGTCCCTGGTCCCCACAGAGCAGGGATCAGCGCAGGCCCCTCCTCTGCCCCTCCCGAGGAAGTTGCAACTGCAATGAGGTCTTCCCTCAGCCTCCTCTTCTCCAGCTGAACACACCAAGTGCCCTCAGCTGCTCCTCACGTGGTGCCCCCTCAAGCCTTTCACCATCTTCATTGCCCTCCTTTGGACACTCTCTAATGGCTTCATATCTATCTTATATTGTGGTGCCCAAAACCACCACAATATTCCAGGTGAGGCTGCGCCAGTGCAGAGCAGAACGGGACAATCCCCTCCCTCAGCGTAGACAAACGTGTAACAAAACCCAGTCATAAATCTCCCCAGGTAGCTCATATCTGAAATAAGATGCACATTTTTAACGAGGAGGGGCATTAACTGTTGGTATGGCTTCTCAGATGAGTGCTGAAGGGATCTTCACTGTCCCCTCGGATTAGTGTAAATTGTTTGATCTAACTCAGTCAGAAGCTCTGGCCTTAATACTGACATTATTGCCTGGATTCTGAAGTCTTAGATGATCACAATGAAACTTCCTGGTCTGAAAATCTGTTATATGGCACTGTTATGTGTTAGAAGTGTACACGGATGCAAGCCCTTCCCTCATGATTATTATTATTATTCCCAAAGAAGGACTCCTCTCCAGGAACTGTAATGACAGGACGAGGGGGACGGGCTTCAAACAGAAAGAGAGTACATTCAGATGAGATGTTAGAAAGAAATTCTTTACTATCCAGGCAGTAAAGACACTGGAAGAGGTGGCCTAGAGAAACTGTGGTTACCCCATCTCTGGAAGTGTTCAAGGCCTGATTGGACAAGGCTTGGAGCAACCTGGTCTACTGGAAGGTTGGAAGCAGGGGGTTGGAACAAGATGATCTTTAAGGTCACATCCAACACAAACCATTCTATGATTATTCCCCAGCCTGACTGATAAGGATCTCTGTCTCCAGAGCTCTGGATCGTAGCTCTGCTGGTGTTTAAGTGATCACAAACATGGTACAAATGCAAAGGGTATGTCATGCTTTGGGGCAAAATTGGTAAAAAGGTGATCACAGGGTAAGAACAAATGTTGTAGTTGCTAATGTTGGAGCCAAATTTGCTTCCTTGGCCGATAAGGAAGGACTGAACTTTAGTGTTCCTAAAGAATATGAGTATGCCTGGGGATACACCTTCTCACACACACAAAATAAATAAATAAGCCAAAATATCTTTCCTAAGGTAGGATCAGAGAAGCAGCCAATGAGCATATCTCCTTTCCTGTTCCGGTTAGCAAGAAAATTATACCAAATTAAACGTGGAGCTCACTGAACATACCCATGCTTTGGTGGAACAGTGAATTTCAAATTCATATTTGGGTTTCACAGAAGGTTGTTGTCTTGTTATGAGGCTGAAGCACATTTCCAGCGTAAAAATTCTTTAACAGTGTTAAAGAATTATTTCAAATGTTCCACATTTGAAATACGTGCCTAGAACCAGCCCCTGTGGCTTGGGGCCACCACTGCACACACCACATCTTTAAGGTGAGCTTAAGATGTCCTGTTTTCTGAGTGGGGAAGCCTGAGGGTAAGAAGTCTGGTGTCTCTCTCACTTGCACGTGCTTTACACTGGTGCTGCTCTCAGGGAGACCTCTCACATCTCTGTTACCACACCCAGTGTGTGGGTCTGGGAGGTGTGACTGGTCAGTCACTGGGAGGGATCTACCTGAGGATGCTATTCCCAGCAACAGGGCTGAACGACTTGTGGTCATGGTATAAGGCCAGAAAATACTATTTGGATCATCTGTACAGTCCAGAATTTTGAGCTTTCTGCGGAAAGCCCAAGCACTTCATTCAGACAACTGAAAGCAAATCTCTTAGAAAAACGTTCTTGACTTAAACACTTCTGGTGTTGGAGTCTCTAGCAGTTCCCTTGGTGGGTGGTTGCCATTATTAGCCTTGATGTTATTTCTTATTTGTTAAGCTGGTCTTGTTTCCTGTTCCAGCTGTTGGATCTCGTTACATTTATGGTTGAGTAAAGAGAATTTTACTGTTACAACTCCTGTCTGCAACATCTCATGTCCTCATGTCTCTCCCTTTCCTTTTCCCAATGCCTTTTTCTTAACGTTGGTTTCCCCTCATCACTTGTCTTCTCGCTTCATAATCAGTCAAAATAAAATGTGGAAAGTTCTTAATTAAAGAAAACCTGTTTCCAAACAAAGTTATTTCCTATCTCTGTTTTAATGGCATAGTCTCTCTTGACTATTTCACTCTCTCCTCAGTTATTTATCCCTTCTTCTGCTGAAGTGGAGAGACTCACAACGCAGACTACAGCATCTTTTTTGCTCCTCTGCCCCCTTGGGTGCTCTTGGAATGCAACCAAACCCAAACCAGCCCTTTAGACTTCTCCCACACTGAGTATTTTTCTATTTCTTTGAACACTTTCTAGAAAGGGAGCTGCTGCCGAAGAAGGTGTAAATCACCATCAGGTTCTTGCAGCCAAAAAGGTTAAAATTACAGCAAGGTAAACACAATCTCCAGGGGTTTCATTGGGTTTTCTGTCTATGCAAGACCATTTAATTTTCAGCAAAATTGAAGAACTTCTTATTTATTTTTTTTTTAAATTATTATTTCACTAGACAAACACACGATGGACTAAAACCCAAATATATCTCCCACAATCTCTCTTCCTGTGATTTTGAAATTTCACCAGGCTACTTGCCCTCTGAAGGCCAGGGTGTCACTGTGCACTGAATGTCAGCCGAGGTTTGGGATGCCAGATGTTTCTTACATGTTCACAAGTGCCAGGAGGTCTCTTTCCTGCCATTTACCAACAGTTTATACTCACAGGATATTCATTCCTTTGCAGACAGCTCTGGCTTATTGTCCTTCTTCTGGAACTGATGATACACTTTGAAAAGGAGTTCATTGTTGCTCTTTTTAACTCAACAATAACTTTCCTCCTCCTTGTCCTCATTTGTTAATGGATTCATTCCTCCCTAGCAGTCAGTCATTCCTGAATGCCTGAATTAGCTGGGAAGGCTTTTTTTAATAACTGGTGGTCATTGAGAATCTTTGTCAATGAGCATTAATAGAGATGAATGTAAACTTCAGTATTTTTATTGCTATT
Organism: Cephalopterus ornatus; assembly: GCA_013396775.1. Lineage (NCBI taxonomy): Eukaryota > Metazoa > Chordata > Aves > Passeriformes > Cotingidae > Cephalopterus > Cephalopterus ornatus. Next base: position 29,169 of record VZRE01007922.1, read on the forward strand.
GTTATAATTAATAATGTTTGTACTGCAACAAGGCCAAGGGAGCTCTCCCAAGGGAGGGTTCACTCTATATATTGTTTCACAGCTATTATAAACTTTAAGAAAAGGTGCACTGAATGAGTGCTTGGGTAGAAGTTAATGATAGATCACAAAAATATCAAGATCCTTTAGTATAGTCAGTGTATTTCAATACTTTCTGTATTCCCCCCCACCTCTTCATCAGAATTGTTGACATATGTGTGTCTTTTTTTCCCTTCACAGACCTGTGACCCAGAACTGTTATGACACTAATTGAATCAGAAATACCTTTCTGAAAAATCAGTGTGATTTCTGGCTGGGGAAACATTTTCTCTAGTTCAAAGGGCTTCGCAGTGTCAGTACAACGCACAGATTCTCTCACTTCTTAGTACACACAACTGTTTGTCCAGAAGCCTCTGAATGAATTTTGCTATTATTAGTCCCAGTTACTGTGGGGAAAAGGCAATTAGATATCTTTTCTCTTCCCTTCCAGGTGGGCAGGAAAGGCATCGTTGCCCTGATGTGTAAAAGAAGCACAGGCTGACATGTGGGTATAGAAAAGGATATAGAGCTGACATAGAAAGGGTGCAACTGGAATATTGCACACAGTTCTCGTGCCCCCAACATAGGAAGGACATGGAACCATTGGAGCAAGTCCAGAGGAGGCCATGAAGTTGATTAAGAGGACTGGAGCACCTCCCCTATGAAGCCAGGCTGAGAAAGTTGGGAATGTTGAGCCCGGAGAAGAGAAGGTTGTGTGGAGACCTCACAGCATCTTCCAGTATCTGAAGGACCTACAAAGAAGCTGGAGAGGGACTTTTCATCAGGAATTGGAGTGACAGGACAAGGGGGAATGGCTTCAAACTGAGAGAGGGGAAATTTAGCTTAGATATTAGGGAGAAATTCTTCCCCATGAGGGTGGTGAGGCCCTGGCACAGGTTGCCCAGAGAAGCTGTGGCTGCCCCATCCCTGGACGTGTCCAAGGCCAGGTTGGATGGGGCTCTGAGCAACCTGGGCTAGTGGAAGGTGTCCCTGCCCATGGCTTTCTCTTTGTGTATTTATTATAACTTCAATTCAAAAACATAATGACAGTTTTTGAGAAGCGGTTTTTCCATTCCTCTGTATATTTCTGGCAGAAAATAATTGCTGTATTCTGATGTAATGATGATCTCTTAGTGAAGGTGCGTTGACTTTTTCTCTGCCTGGTTTATGGACCTTCTGCTGCTCTTCTCACAACACCAGAAGTGATTGGAAGGCCAGTACAAACTCTCGGTGGTTCATTCAGCTTCAGGAAGCTGGTAAGATGTAGAAAGGTCTGAGCACTTTGAAACCTCATCACTTTGGACAGTTACAGCTCAGCAAAGAGAACACACAGATGCTACTCAAGTACACATTTAAAAACATCTCTTGGGGGATTATCCCATTGTATCTGTCTAATTGGGTATCTTTGAATGTAGTTGATCACCTACATGATAATGAAGAATTTTGCACCATTGTGTTCATGGAGGAATGTTCTTCCTTGCTAGTTGATGGATTTTGTGTTAGTTTTTTTTTCTCAGTATTATAAGATTTTTATTATTTAAAACATCTAATAGTTCATTCACATCTGCATCTCAGTAAACCAGTATGGAAATCAGCTTTCAGGAAACCTCATTTTAACACTCCTTAACTCTGACATTAGTATCTTAATTTTGGAAAACAGTTGCAAAGTGAGAACTATATTAAAAAAACTTCTGTAACGGGATTTAACCACTTTATCTGTTCATTAGCATACTCAGGCAGCTTAAAAATTATATTCTTATGAGGTACTTTGGCAAAATGTGCATCTGGAGTCACTGGTCTTGTGGCGATTTTTCCCCTCTCACTATTTGTAGTGAATTTAAAAGGGAGTGCCTCATTCTTACACTGATTGCTTGTCATTTATTCCAGGGGAAATACTTTTATAGGGATAAGGGGCCAAAGGCCAACTTTTCAAAGGCGTGTGGGCGCCTTAAGATGCAGATTGGCCCTGGAAAAGCACCAAGGTGTTCCTGAAAAATTCTGTGGGTGCTTGTCTGTGCCTTTAGGTGCATACATACCTTCAACAGTCTGTTCCTTTCTCTTATCCCAGGATCTGGTTAAACTGAGCTGGGTGGGAAATACTAGGGAGCCTCAGAAATGCCATTTGTAGGCTGTACAAGTTGAATCCTGTGCTTTAAATGGAATTAACAGCACAGCCACTCTGCTGGGAGTTACTCTCTGAGGGGCTGCACGGTGTCATATCCACGTGGAACACACAGCAGTGCAATGAACATTGCAGTGGATGCGTGGGGTTGACCTCCCCCCACCACCTGGAGACACCTTTCCTTGGAGAGGTTCCTCACCTGAGCCATGGTTTGGTCGACCCAGGTTTCTGATGTGGCACTGGATGTTCCCCACCAACTGCAAAGCCACTGTTTACTGTGGCTGGTGGGAACAATGAGAAAATGTAAACGTGTGTACGTGACATCCTGTAATCTACAATAGTGATAAGCAAAACAATTTCTACTTTTTTTTTAAGGAAGGCTCAATAAATATTAATTCTTGGTACCAGTGTGCAAATCGTTGACTTGACTACTCTGTGATTCCAGCTATGTTTGACATGTCCCATTCAGAGCTCCTGCTTCCATTGAACATGTGCTTTACCTCAACAAACCTCAAACCAACAGAAGTAGCTCTTTCCCTGATACTATTGTAAATGACTCATTTTCATGTGAGTGATCGATGTCCTCCAAGAAACATCAATCATAGAATCACAGAATATGCTGACTTGGAAGGGACCCATCAGGGTCATCAAGTCCAACTCCTCTCTCTGCACAGGACTGCCCTAAAATCCCACCAAGTGCCTGAAAGTGTTGTCCAAATACTTCCTGAACTCAGACAGGCTTGGTGCTGCGACCACTGCCCTGGAGAGCCTGTTCCAGTGCTCTGGGCAAAAAAACTTTTCCTGATATTCAAGCTAAATCTTCCCTGATTCAGCTTTAGGCCATTCGCTCAAATCCTGCCACTGGTCAAGGGAGTGAAGAGATTGGTACCTGCCCCTTTGATTCCCCTCATGAGGATGTTGTAGACCACAATGAGGTCTCCCCTCAGTCTCCTCCAGGCTGAACAGACCAAGTGCCCTCAGCTGTTCCTCATATGGCTTCCCCTCCACACCCTTCACCATCCTTGTGTCCCTCCTTTCCGTGCTCTCTAATAGCTTGATGTCTTTTTTACTTGTATTGCAACAGTGAAAGTATATAAAGTCAGAGTAGAATGAAGACAGGAAAAAAAGGGACAGTGAAAGTAGGAGACAGGTTAAAAAAAAAACCCCAACTTTCTGATTTTCTGGTGCCAGAGAAGTGAAATGGATCATGTGTCTATACTCCACAAAGATATCAGAGCACAGGAAGATTCCAGAAAGAGTATATAATTTTTGATGGTCTCTGCTTGATGCATTTTGTTTTTAAGCACTTACACACCTGAAGAATTTAGCTTAAACAAGCCAAAGTTTTTTTGCAATAGAAGAGTAAAATATACTGTATATTTGGAGAACAGAATTCCTAAACGTTAATTATATTTCTGCAAAGAAAGGGGCAGAAAAGGAGCAATTCTCTTTAACTTTTATTAGAATTTAATATCTTTGGTGAGTTAGAGAATTTTGAAAGTGGGACTTTGCATTCTAATTCAGCTGTTTTTGGAAATGCGTGTGTGCCTATAGGATGTGGTTCCTGGGATATATTTATTTAACCATTATTGTGATCCCTGGGATATATTTGTTTTCTTGCTTCTGATACTGCTCTTTAATCACCAGAAAATGAAGCAAAGCTCCAGCCTTCCCTTCCCTAGCTTTGAGCACAACTGTGCAGCATGCCAACATCAGTGAGCTTCCAGTCTTATATTTATCAGCCCTAACTTCCGAGACTTTCGTATGGAAGTATAGTTAGGAAAAAGAGTATTTGTGTGTGATCCATCATTTAGTGCTTGAGGATTAATCTGCCGTTCTGATGGTTTTATTAGAAAGTGGCTGATTTGGTGGCAGGAAGTCCAAGTTCCAATTTGGCAAAGTTTTCTGTATGTGCACAAGAAATCAAATTATTTGCTAGTCAAGTTAAGCATCTCACTGTGCTGAATGATACATGAGGCTTGTCCTAAGAAGAGAATGAGTTGTGTTTCCTCACTGTTCTAGCTTGATAGGTTGGAGCAAATTATTTAGGGTTTTCTAGAATATTATTATTATGGAATATTAACATGTATGTCTTCTTGGCATAAATGCCATAGTATTCACTCTAAAATTATTATGATGAAGGATGGTCAATAAAAATGCTCTTAATATTACATTTCACTTTCAGAAACAGTCCACCAACTCCAAGAAATGCATCTTAAATGACTCCTGATCACTGAGGTTTGCAATGAGGTACAGAGGCTGAGCGAATGCAGGGAACCCACCACCTTACTAACACACATTTCATATCAGTTCTGCCTTCTTCTCGCTGCTCAGTAAGACAGCACTGCACTGAGAAAGGTTTCTTGTCCTGACCATGTTCTGTGTTGATTTCTGCCTTGCTTCCGTGTGGATTCTTCTTCCCTTGCAAGGACTTTTCTTCCCTTGTTTCATCATATCTCCTCTTTTGGTCTTCCTGTCCTTCTCCTCCCTCAGTAATTGGGTTCAATGCATGCGTTTCTGTTGTACAATGCCTTAACTTTCCTCACCTCATCCTTCATTCCATTCCTCATTTCTATAGTTCTCTTCTGCTCCATCCCCTCTCCCCTCCCCAGTTTTCCTGAGGTTTGTCCAGCTTTTTAGCTTTTTTTTTTTTTTTCCTTCCCACCCTCTGCCTGTCTTTAAAAATTTAATTGGCATGCTTTCTTCAAGCTGTCTTAGAAAGCCTTATTTTATTCCTTCTCTCTTTTCAACTTCTTTCCTGAATTGCAGTCACACCAGTCCTGCTTTCCTGACTGCGGAGTCACAGCAGCTGTGGTGCAGCAAAGCATCTGAAAAGAAAATGCTAATGGAGGGTTTTATAGTGCACAGTAAAAGGCTCTGACTAAAAAAATAATAATACTACACCTCAGTGGTACCTCTAACCCAGACTACTGCTTCTTAAGTTGCCTTCTAGAGCACGTAGTAGCAAAGCAGAATCCATAACCTCATGTGCCATCTACCTGCCCCTCATAACAAAGGCAAAGCTTAATCAATATTTTTCTTCAGAGAGAAGCAAAGAACCTGATTTCTGTGTAACGGAATCCACCCTGGGCTTAATTACAAGATCATAAAGAGAGTGCAAGGCAGTTTTATGGAGGTCCTGTCAGTGTATCAAGCACTGTAGAAGCGTCTCATCAGACACTTTCAGATCAAACTGGTTCTGCAAACGTTTCTCCCTGAGCGTTCATTAAAATCTATCTGTGAATTTGCTCCAGCCATACTCTAATATTCCAGTCAGTTCAGCTGTCTGGGAGCATTCACACAGTTATTTATCCCAAACAACCAGTCTATACAGATTTCAGCCTTGGGTAGGTGAGTATTTCCACATTCACGTTCATGGTCATCCAGCTCAGGACAAGAAACGTATGTCACAGACTCAGCTACACCAAGGCAAGTTATTTCCTCTAGCAACAAGAGAAGTCTGTTTAAAATAATGCAATAGTATGTAAATTATTAAAAAGAATTTCCTCAGTGCTGAATATTTTTGTACAGTACAGAGAATATGACCATTTTCCTGGCAGATATTCTGTAAGAAGTAAAATACATTAAAGTAAATGGTTTCTCTCAAATTACTTATCCGCAGAGCTACTTATAATAAGATCTTGTTCACTCCAATGAACAATGTTGACAGAACAAAAATGAGAGTATTAGATGGACTTTCATCTGTTAATTCTCTTTTTTATAAAAGATTTACAGATGATGAAAAAAAATTAGATATTTTTCTTCCTTTTTTTTTCCTTAAAATACCAGGCAATTTTTTCTGGAAAAAGAAACATTTTCAGGAAAAAAAATTGAAATACACCATTCAGAAAAGGTACCATTCCGAAAAAGTACCATTCATGAAATACTACATCTAATACTAAATATTTCTGAGTACCAATGCTTAGGCCATAATAATTTCCTCATATTTCTGATTATCATGGCTTAGCTCATGATAATTTCCTCTGTTTGGATCCCTCTTAAAGGACAGGAGTCCTAGTGGGGTCTTCTAGGACATGATTAAGCTTCCATCTACTGCCAGCTCTGTGTCTTTTGTGCCCACAGTGATTTTAACCTGCTTTTCTCCCATTCCTTGAGTTGAGGAATATTTGGTGGGCTGTGACAAGTGCAAAACCGAAGCCAAAGCCATAGAAATAGAGGACATCTGGGAGTCCTGGTGACTGAACTGATTGGACATGAGCCATGGGGAAGGGCTTTGGGCAGGATAATGCAGGAACACCACCTTCCTTTGTGGAGTGCTCCGGGAGGCCAGGGTGGAAAAGGCCCTAATGGAATTCCTGCGGGAGCAGTTTTCACTGGCTCAGTGGGAGCTGTTTGCACACAGACGCCATGGAGTGAGTTGCTGGGTGTTCATTAACTCCGCCTGGAAAAGGGAGGGGAAGGGGAGAGGGAAACCACTGCAGGGGAAATGCTGGTTAAAAACGTGGAATACCACCCCCTGCTCTCCACCAAAGCTGGGGGAGCAAGGTCCTTGTAACCTGTCTGGTGGGTTTTAAAGGATGTTTTCCCTCCGTGTAGCTGGTTGGTGCCTGTGTGTGTTAGGAAACAGCAATTAAAATATCCAGACGAGGGCTTAACCCTTGATTGTTCCTCTGTTTCGCCCACCAGTTTGGTGAAAAGCCCTGTGACAAGGGCTCAGGGGGCATTGTGGGGCACAGCTGAGCCCCTGCTGGACACCTCTCCCATCCTGAGGTGCTGCCTTCCCTCTGAGGGATTCGGTGGCACGCAAGGGGAGAGATCATTTGGGATGAAAAGAGCCCTCGGCCTGTAGTTCAGGCGGTCCAGCCGCTCTCTGTGTTCTTTGTCAGGGCCAAACAAGCTCCATATCATTACGCTGGCATTCGCTTGCCCAGTCTCATTATTAGGTGCATTAGCTGTGGGAACTAAATCCATGACAAAAAAAAAAAAAAAAAAAAAGAAAAAAAAAAAAAAAAAAAAAAAAGGAAAGAAAAAAAAAAGAGGAGGTGGAATTGGCACACACAAAAAAAGGCTTTCCCAGCTCAGGCTAACAACTTGTGCCTATTAACTAAAAACGATCATTAGAAAATTCCCTGCAGACTTAAAGCTTCAGCAGAAGCTCGTTTCACGTATGCACTTGCCCTGTTACATGAACACACAACCAGCCTTAAAGAAACATACCCTCCCACACTTGGATAGGGATTGGGAAAGGGGCTTCCAGGCAGGCACTGCACTGCCTTGAAAATGAATCTCCTTCCTCTCTCCTTCTTTCACCCATAATGCTTAAAAAATACTGCACCGTTAGGAAATAAAAAGTCTAAAGGGGAAGGATATTAGAGGACAGCCGTGTCAGGTTGGGATGGTCACTGGAAAAAGGGAACAAATGGTTGCATGGGAGTTTATTTCTTTTATTATAGTGACCTTTTATACATGTCAGATCACAGGAACAATCATGGCAGATCAGGCCTTCACGAACTGCACAAAGACAGTGCAGTCATCAGACTGCCCTGATGAGCAAACTGTCCTCACGGACATTTATGTCACCTTGCCTAAAACACAGCTTGGCCATAATTGCAACAAACCACGAGGCACCAGGGAGATCCTTGGAGGTCCCCAATCTTCTTAGGAGCCCGTGGGAGTCTTTGAATGGAGGGGGAATGTAAAGACACGCCAACTCAGATATCCCAGTTCCTATGGCTTTTGGTGGTCCTGGTGCATTTGGCAACGGGAGAGCTGCTCCCTGGGACACATAGGTTGGTTTCTCTGGGATTTTTGTGGGCCACACTTCCAGCGCTCCATAGGTCACAAAGTTCTTTCTTTCTTAGTATTTCCTAACGCTAAGACGGGTTTTTAGGCTGTATGATAGCCTTTCTAGGAAATAATGAATTTTCCAGTCTCTCAGTCACGTGAAGATAAGCAGGACACATCTCTGGGGAATACGCTGCAGGGGACAATATTTTCCTGATAGCAAAAACAAATGCAGAAGCCTTTCCCACACTTAATGGGCACACAGGGGCTCTCTTCTGGTCACCAAGCACCAGAAACAGGTCCCTAAATCCAGCTGATTTAAAGAGATGATAAATAAACACGGCTTAGCTATTCTCTCTCCCGAGTCTTCACTGGTGTGACGGAGCAGCTACAGCAGAGAGTTTAATGATACCAGGGAACTGCTTCCCATGGGAAGGCAACCTGGGAACTGATGGTCACCACGCGGTTGGAGAAGGTGGTGCCTCACCAACCAGGTTCAAACTGAATGCAAAATGTCCCAGGACCTGGATGTCAGGGAGCAGGAGCAGCCAGAAGATCCATGATGGCCGGAAAAGTTTGGAAAAATGAGGCAGGACCCAGGTGTGGATCACTGAGGTGCATGGCCAGGCACAGGCACAGCTGCTCTGTAGCTCACACAAAGAATGAGGGACTGAGCTTAAAGGTGGCTCCCAAGGGAAGAGGAGAGTCTCCCAAGTGAGGCTTTTCCCAGCTCTTTCCCAGCAGTCAGATCCAAGGTCACTCAGCTGAGCTGAGCTGGGGCACAGCGGAATCCTGGGATGTGCTCTGGGGTCTAGGAAGCAGCTGGATGGGTGCAGAGGGAACACTGTTCTGCTGCTTCCACAAATCTGCCCTGGGAATGGTGGAATGGACACAGGGAGCCAGCTCTGTCTCTCAAGCAGCTTTGCTGCAGCTCCAGGAACAGCTTTCCCCACCCAACAATGGTTCTTTCAGGCTGAGGCTGAGGATGGAAGCAGTCACCCCTGCAGACACAAAGCTGAGCAAGGCTTTGGCTTCCTGCTCTGGCATCCTTTCCTGGTGCTCCATTTGCCCACCCAGGCTTGGAAGGTTCTCCTTCATAAAGACGCCCCATCCATATGGCAGCCTAAGGTCCTGCTCACGTGTGGCTGTGCACCCAAATCTGTGGATGCCAAAGCCAAACTCTGTGATCTGCTTCCCTTTGGCTCGTCCTTACCCCCTGTGGAGGCCAATCTTGGCATGCACCTGGAATAGATGCAAATTTAGGGAACATGCTGTTTGACCAACAGTCTTGCACAGGTCTCATTCAACACGTGTCAGCAGTTTTTGCTCTAATCCCACTTCTCCTGAGCTCTCCTGAATGATGTCCCCAATGCCAGCCCTTGAGCAAGCACAGTCTTAGCAGAAGGTTTATGTTGTACTGTTCCCCCCTGGGGGCACTTTTCTCCCAGATAAAAGTGTCTTTGGATCTGTCAGGCTGAAAGAAGAACTCTGCGGTGCTCTGGCTCCTCCTGGAACAGATGGCAGGGGAAGAGCAGGACTCTGGTTCAACACATTAGGGGCTGGGATGATTAAGTAACTCTTCTGTTGCTTCCTTATGAGATATCAGATCACAAATTATCCATTCTTGTCTCTCCTGGCAAAGCAGCAGAGTCAGACTCCTGCTCAGACCAAGGCTAGACTTTGAGAAAAGTTAATGACTAAGTTTTTGAGCAAGTTCTTGAGCTCTTTTTCCTTTATCACTTCCTCTTTTTTCTTTTTTTTTAAGGAGGAGGGTATTTTCCCATCTTACCCTGGGAAAAAGTGAATTTTCAGAAGTTTAGTTTAGAATCCCAAACATGTAATTTTGTTAAAAGCTTTTGCACAAAGAGGAAAAAAAAGCTTCTTGAATTAAAAGGAAGGGATGACCTGCTTTTGCTTCGGGAATAATAAAAACTAGCCAAGATGTCAAATATTTCTTAACACAGACATTCTCAGGTGTAAGACTTCTTTTTACTAACATGCTACTAGCACAGATATAAGACACACAAATGTGCCAGTGGCATGTCCAAAATCTTCCTTCAGGGCTTGTTTTTGATGGAGCATGAGTTGCTTTTGAAGAGTCCTTCTGTCTGTCCTTGGCTGAAAGTTTTCCCTTCTCAGCTTTGTCGAGTGAGGAAAATGAAAGGTTCTCTTATTTTTGTCAAGTTTCATGAGTTCTAACACGTCCCAATGAGCAATATGGGAGTTCCTCGGAATTATACCACATCAAGTTCTTCATGTGGTGGCCCAGTGTATCAATTTAATGAAGTCAGAGCCAGAGGAGTGAGTTTACATGGGTTTATTGTAAGTGTTACAAAAGACTTTGGGCATCCCTCCCTCTCAGCACTTGTTCAGGCACCAGGTGCTCCCACACCATGGGACACCCTTGCTGCCATATCCCTAGCAAACTAGAAAATTAAATAGTAGCTTTTTTTCAAAGAAAAAAGAATATTTTCTGTATTATTAAAGAAAATATTCCATGGGAATATTTTCTTTATCTACCCTTGTTCTCTTCATGTCACATCTTTCTGGACTGTGATTTGAAAACTATGATTTGGATTCTGTGTCCAGGAAGATTAATTGAGGTAAAAGAAATAATTTAATTGATGGACCTTCATTCAACTGACTTGCAAATGGTGATCATGTATTTTTGCTGAATTTCAGCTTCTGTTGGGAAATGCTTTTCTCAGTGGTGTCAATTTTTTCTTTGGTGTGGAATGGAACCCCTGTTTTCTGACTAGCTCTAGAAATTGTCTCATTGACCTACTTAAAATTTATTCGTGTCACTGTTGTGGTTCATACACATATCCCAATGGCCATCAGAAATATTTTGCTGCAAATATTTGAACTTCAAGCTGGTTTACTGGAAGAAATGTCATCAGAGCTAAAGTTCCTGTTCCCTGAGGAATGTAAATTCTGCAGTTAGGTTTCTAAAGCAAATCACAAATGTGCATTCCAGCCACTTCATGGAATTGTTCTGCACAATTTGCTTAGAATTTACCCTGCAACAGAAAAGCTTTACCATGAAAAGTTCACTGTGCTGATTGCTATGAAGGCCAAGCATGAGCGAGGTGAAGAAGTGAAACTGATGTGCTGGAAACGGTAAGAATTTGCTGAAAAATTATCTCTTTTTTCCTGGAAACACAGAATCATACAATCATGGAATGGTTTGGGTTAGAAGGGATCTTAAAGATCATCTCGTTCCAACCCCCTGCCATGGGCAGGGACACCTTCCACTATCCCAGGTTGCTCAGAGCCCCATCCAACCTGGCCTTGGACACTTCCAGGGATGGGGCAGCCACAGCTTCTCTGGGCAACCTGTGCCAGGGCCTCCCCACCCTCACAGGGAAGATTTTCTTCCTAACATCAATCTAAACCTACTCTCTGTCAGTTTGAAGCCATTGCCCCTTGTCCTGTCACTCCAGGCTCTTGGAAATAGTCTCTCCCCATTTTCCTTGTGGGCTCCCTTCAGGTCCTGGAAGGCCACCATTAGGTCATCCCAAAGTTTCTCTTCTCCAGGCTGAACAATCCCAACTCTCTCAGCCTTTCCTCCCAGCAGAGCTGCTCCATCCCTCTGATCGTCTTGGTGTCCCTCCTCTGGACTCTCTCCCACAGCNCCCCCCTCTCCTGCTGCCCACACTGCTTTGGGTGCAGCCCAGGGCATGGGGGGGTTCTGGGATGGGTCATGACCTCTCACCCACCAGCACCCCCAAATCCTTCTCCCCAGGGTTGCTCTCCAGCTGTTCATCCCCCACCATGGATTACATCAGGTAGATGGAAATCAGTCTTTACTCCCAAATCTCAGTTGCAATGGGTATTGATCAATAAACAACAGTAATAATAATTGCTGTTGTTACTGTTGCACCTGATATAATTGCACAGGTTTTGATATTCTTTTTTCTTTTTCTATTTTTTTTTTTCATGATATGAGCCACCGATTTTGCCTTCAGTTCAAAACTTGATCTAATTCCAGGAATGTCTAAAAACATTCACTGTATCTTTTCTGCTGGGAAAAAAAAAATTCTCTCAACTTACTGTTAGCTCCCTGCTCCAAAAATAAAACGTACAGTACGCAACAAATTTTGTCTGACAGCGTTTTCCCAGCTGGAAGGATGGAACTTTTTAATTGGTGTATAAATAAATAGAGGTTTCATCCTGCTCTTAAATATATATTAAAAAAATAATTTTGGCCTTGCCTCCAGTGTGCATAGGAACAGATCTTCCTTTCTACCAGAAACAGAAAAGGGCTCTTCACTGAGCACAATTTAAAAGTTAGGTCTAAACACACTGAAATAAATGAAAGTCCTGCTGGCGCTGTGGAGGGAGGCCCATGAAGTCCTGTGTCTCTTGACAAGTTTTCCATGCCATTTTAGTCCATAAATCACCATTTCTAATTGCTTTAAAGTTTGACATGAGAACCTTAAGTGCTGTTGACTCATCAAATAAATAGCTGTCTAGCAAAAAGATGCTCTTATGAATTTAGGTTTTTCTTGTGTTTTCACATTAAAGAAAGAGACAATTTAGATTGGGAATTCACCTACAACAATTGTGTAGTATTCACTTTTGTTATTTTACAGTAGAACAAAACTAAATGCAGACATCAGTCTGCAAATCCAGAAACTAGAAGAGAAGAAACTAGGGAAGAACACATTGGTCCAAAACCATTAAAATGTGTTAATTTGGTCCCCAAGTCCAACACTGGCCACCCTGAGGCTCTGAAATACTCATTCCTAGTGCACTTTAACTCTCCAGGTGCATTGCTTGGTTGAAGTTCCCTTGGCACTGAAGTTTTCACATGTAGCAAATCTGGAGTTTCTCACCTTAACTTGTCTCACCTCGAGTCCAAACCAGAAGGATCCTCAGGAAAGTTGTCACATAGGACAAGACCTTTCTGGGATGTGTCTTCTTTTTCCTCACAGCCCAACAATTAACTATTCATCTAGAGAAAGGAAAAGGTCTGTTTGGGAAAAAGGGGGAGAAATCTAAACCACATTCACTATCTCCTGAAAAAAAGGAGCTTTGACAATCTCTCCCAGCCAGAACATGAGATAACCCAGTCATTAGGGAACTCCCTTCCTTCTGTTTCTTGAGTGCTGGCACACCTTTTATTAAAATACTTCACTTTAAAGCAATACACCAGTCTGGACGTGTAATATTTGTACGGAGCTTAACGTGGTCCTGCCATAACACTTCTATCTCCCCCACTGAGCAAAGTTGGACCTGAAATCTCATGAGAATGAGCTTACTCATGAGATATCTGCTAATTCTGGCTTCCAGTTATGCTGTAAATAGTATGAGAACTGCCTTTCTAGCAGTTTTAGGGAATTTGGCTCCCAGCCATTGCTAGAAAAGCCCAAGCTGTGACCTAAGTGAAAAGCAAGGGGGAAAGAAAAATGCTCCAGGTTTCCAGAAAGCTCTTTTTTAGTGCCAGCAGCTTGTCTTCTGCTCTCTGTTCTTCTACTCAGGTGAAACGGCCTCTGTTTGCAACTACCTTTGTGGGGTCAGGTACCTTGCAGAAGGCTCAGTGACCTGCAATCAGGTACTTTGATGGCTTGATACAGATGTTCTGTAGAGTTTTTGAGGAACAGAAGGCTGTGCCAAGAGCTGAATGGCAAGCTCAGGACTCTGGCTACAGTTCTTCAGCAGCAGATCCCCATAAGGGAGGCTCTGGATCCCACTGTTTCTTTCTCCTCTGCCTCCTGCAGGGTGCTGGGATGGTGCCTTTTCACTGCCTCCCAGGTCTCATTTTCACTACTTGGGTCCAAGAACCCCAGGCTCTGCCTTTTAGCCAGGCCTTTGGACAGCACTGTGCGCAGAGTGTGGAAAAGAACCTGTGCCTTGGCAGACAGGTGGCTTTTCTATTTTCAAGGATGTAATCCTGGTACTCCAGAAAGCAATCCCTGCTTTCAAAACTACAGGCAAAAGTCGTGTGCTCTACAGGCACAAACTTGAGTACTGGATTCTATCTCATATGTAAATTATTCTTAGCCCTGGTATCAAAAGTACCGGTAAGTACACATATCTAAACACTCTTTAGCTTTAATTACGCTTAATATGCTTCTGGGGGTGGGTTGGGTTACCTGAATTACTGACTTGGGAAAGTGTGCTACTATTAGTTTCTAAGGCTGAAAATATCACTCAGAAATTATTACACGTATCAGACATGAAACATAGAATCACAGAACCATAGAATCACAGAATATCCTTAGTTGGAAGGATATTCTACCACAGGGATCATCTAGTCCAACTCCTGGCCCTGCACAGGACACCCCAACAATCCCACCCTGTGCCTGAGAGCGTTGTCCAAACACTCCTTGAGCTCTGGCAGCCTTGGTGCTGTGCCCACTGCCCTGGGGAGCCTGGTCAGTGCCCAACCACCCTCTGGGGGAACAACCTTTTCCTGAGATCCAACCTGACCCTGCCCAGACACAGCTCCAGCCATTCCCTGGGGTCCTGTCCCTGGTCCCCCCCAGAGCAGAGCTCAGTGCCTGCCCCTTCTCTTCCCCTCAGGAGGAAGCTGCAGATGGCCATGAGGTCTCCCCTCAGTCTCCTCTACTCCAGATGAATAGTACATTTAATACAGCCTGGTATTAAATGCATATGAAATACTTTGCAGTATTAGTAGGCAAGTTATTGTGTTTTCATAACGATAAAGGTCACTTCCAAATATTTTTCAACAGACATCCAAAGTACAACAAGGTGATGTGAAACTGCCCAGGAAGAGATGGGTCCCTTCAGTGAGGTATTGAGTAATCACAGAAAACAACTTATCTAACGAATGCCTCACTTTGAAAAGACAGGAAACATCTCAATCAAGGCCATGGACACAAGCCTAATTCTGCTCCTTGCTTACTCCAGCACGATTTAGATACAGCTCATAGCTGTCTGACCATGTTATCTTTCCATAAAACAATTGACTTGTTCAGAACAGAAGGCAATTAGATGATTAGATATTTGCCTGTTCTTTAATTCCTATCTTTAGCAGAAGCTTACATTCATTTCCAGGGGAGCCAAAGATGCCAAATAGTTGGTCCTGGACTCCAGCGGTGGAGGGAGGGAAGCTTGCTGTAGGCTGCTCCCCTCAGCTCCAGAACAGGGCATGGAGGGCTGCTGCATGAAATTCAGGAAGCTGGCTGTATGAGATGGCCAGGGATGAGTGCCAAAGAAGGACATGAGGTGTAGAAGACCAAAAGTTCAAATCTATACGGATCAGCATTAGATTCCAGAGCACAGCATCTTGAAATACTGCAGGTGAACCCTGCAACAGGGTTGGTGTAGGGGATGCGATCTCAGAAGAGCTGAGTTTGGGTTTGGAGGCAAGGCTAATGTTCTCTGGCTGAGCTCTTTGATTTTTCATTTTTTGATGAGCAGTGTTGGGACTTCTTTATATCTTCCAGAGAGCCCTCCTACTCCAACAGCATCTCAGAAAAATGCTATGGAATAGATTCCCACATAACACTGTCCCATGACTCTTGTGCATGAGATTCTAATCACAGAATCATGGAATAGCCTGGCTTGGAGGGGACCTTAAAGATCATCTCGTTCCAACCCCCTGCCATGGGCAGTGACACCTTCCACTATCCCAGGTTGCTCAGAGCCCCATCCAACCTGGCCTTGGACACTTCCAGGGATGGGGCAGCCACAGCTTCTGTGCCAGGGCCTCCCCACCCTCACAGGGAAGAATTTCTTCCTAATATCAATCTAAACCTCTTCTCTATCAGTTTAAAGCCATTTCCCCTTGTCCTG
>VZRE01007923.1:0-71720 GCA_013396775.1 Cephalopterus ornatus
TGGAATCGCTTCCGCTCTGAGTCTGGCTCTGTCACAGAAAAGAAAAAAAATAACCCATGAAAGTTTTGTTAGGAAAAAAACATTTATCATTTTAATGGGGTGCAGGCGATTACTTGGGGACAGGAGTGCAGCGGGTTAATTTCTCAGTGTTCTTACACTGATCAAGTGGGAACGCTTGCAGGACTAATCATAAGTAATCATAATCATATCCTGCCTAGATGGATATGGGTTTAAACATAGATGCAGTTGCCTGAAAATTGTTCTGTAAAGATACTGAGTGCAAAGAGGGGATATGTGAAATTAACAGCAGAATGAGGTAATTAAGATCTTCAGATAGGTGCTTAAAACTGGGTTATTACGTAGAATGTTGCTTACTTGACTGTGTCTTTTTAAAATGCCACTTCCTTGAATATTTTTATTGTTGTTGTTGTTTTCTTTAAGTTAACCCCTCCACTCAGCCGTTCTGTTTTGACCTCTTAGGGACACAGGGGATTGTCTGAGCTACTGAAATGTAGATGGAGAACACTGAGCTCACCCTGCAGTTTCTTGGTCCTGCTGCCTTCAACATGTTTTGCCAAGAAAGCCTCTGGGAACACACTGGCACTGAATAACATTGAAAAGAAAAATTACTTTGGAAGCAGCACTTATTTTTGTTGTCTTAAGGGTTACTGAGAGAGTGTCAGTCCATGCACGCTGAACATTGCCTTCTGAGCAGGTCTGGGTTAAAAGCTTGGTTGGTCAAAAGCTCCTTACATTTTCTCCTGAAAATATACTGTCTCTCTTGTAGTTTTTCTATTTCACCCAAGGGTGTCTTTCCTAACTCATGAATTTATTTAGCAGAAGCCACAGGAAGTCTGAAAGAAAGTGGACAAGACAGAGCTGTAAAAAAGCATTGGCTGTGGCAAAGGAAAGGAAATGCTCTGTCTCCATATTAGCATTTCCACATGAAAGCATAAAAGGTACAGAGCTAACCAGAATTCATCAGCCACTTCTTTTTCGTAAATAATTTAAATTATTCTCATTTTTTTACAGGAAAGAGCAATTATCTTAACATCTAGAAAGGTTCTGCGCTCATGACAAAATTGATGAATCTTTCCAGTCTTTCTGGTAGATCAGCAGCAGTTTCAGTTCCTAGTTAATTGCAGGTACGGTGTTGGCACAATTATTTGAAAACTACTTGTCTGGGACACTACTCTGGGAAGCAAATGTTCTCTCCTCTCCATATGTGGAGGATCAAGTCTCAGCTCCGAGGGGCAGCCACCAGCATTAGAGGGAATGTCTCTACCCAGCTGCTTTACTACCACTGCTTTTAACATGGAAACATTTCACAATACTCCTAAAACACAAGCACATAAATTCACATACTGCTTTCAGATCAGATGCTTTTTTTCCCCCCCTTTTTTTTCCCTTTTTCTTTCTTTTCTTTTTTTTTTTTTTTTTTCTGTCATCTGTGCCCCTAACAACAATTGATGGTTCAGGTTGAATGCATGTTGTTATGCTATTTTTATATGTCATTATTGGGAGTGCTTCTTGTTTGCAGTAGTTGCCTGCCAACTGGTGGCTGGATTCTGCTGGACAATTAGCAATTTTCCCCATATGGTGCATGGATTTACTCCACATATGCCTTGCATGTGATAACATCTGAGGTTCAAATAGAGATGTTTTGATGAAAGACTGCTCTGCATTGTCTCTAGTAAGGCTTTCCCTCATATGTTTTTCATATTTTCAGATATTTTCATATTTTCTTCCATCACTTTTAAGGGTGATGGAAGTTCTGTGTAAGTGGTTTTTGTGCTCCAGTTAGACCCTGGAAATTCATTTCTCCTAGAAATGAAGCAGAACTACAGAAATGGTGTTCCTAATTTGATGAATAATAAATATGAAGGATTTTTTCCTTTTCACACAAACTTTGTTCATAATGGGCTTTATTTTTGGTGATCTGCTTTGTTTCCACCTCCTCCACAGCTCCAGATTAACAGATACCATGTAAAACCTATCACTACAGGATTGAATTGTTTCAGAGTCCACTTCACTACATCTCATTCTACCAAATTCCAGCTGATCGTAGAAGTCATGCTGTGCACCCATTTAAATTGAAAAGCTTACAGGCTTGGTTGAGCCATTTCAAAGTTTGCAGAGATTTAGCTTTAATCCTCTTAAAATATTAGGCCATGTGACCTTGCATACCATATTGTCAGTAGGATAAAGATCCCTTTGATTTTTATTTACACTTCTTCACATGGGAGGAGGCAGGTTAATTCACTACATCTCAGTGCCACCTTTGGCTCCCCATCCCCTCCCTTAGGTCACTCATGTGGATGTAGGAATGCTTTGGCAAGTAGGGTTTGCATTTTTCTGCGGCTCTGTGCTCCAGTTTGTTCCTCAGAGACACGCTTACAACATGTCAGCTTTGCAAGTAAATAAATTGTTTTATTTTTGCATAAAAGATATCCTTCCATCTATCTTTATGGAATGGAGTTTTTCACTATAAATGTTTCATGCAGACAATTTCAACAATTCATGTACTGGCTTTTACTTTATAACTTTTCAATTAAACAATGGTTTTGAAAGCTGGCAGTTGTTCCAACCTGCTGTTATTATGAATTTTACCTTCAAGTTTTGGAGGTTTTTTTTAATGTTTACAGTGTAGCAAAAAGAAGGCATAAGAAGAAGAGAGAAGAAAAATTCTGTAATCATGGAGGATAATGGATTTGAAAAAAACTGAGTACATGAAAGTCCCACAGCCTCTTTCTTCATTACTGTGCATAGTTATTTACACATATGCAAAAGCAGTAAAAAATTTTTATTTACTAGTAGGCTTACTAGAAAACTAGGTTCCATGCAAGGAAAAGTATGGGGCTTTCTGTCTAGGAGAGCAGGGAAGAGCAAGCAATAGTTTTCAGAAACAGATTGAGAGAGTTTTGATGATGTCCAAGTATTTAGTTATTTTGATAAAGACAAAAAAAATTGCAAGAGGAGGCTTACTTTCTGTGAAAACATCCCTTTAACTCAAACCTCTTTTTTTTTTCTGTCTAGTACTGCATTCAAAATTTTGCTAATGTTGTTTCCCTATAGTCTTCCAAAGCGCAAACTAAGGAAGGGTGGTAAAGCAGTGATGATTTCAGGCACAGTGCGAAAGTTCCACTGCCTGTCTATAAAGTTCCTGAGTTCTAATTCGAAATATTAACCTGTCCTGCCATCTGCTAGTAACCAAGCTATTCTTACGTCACATCAACATTACCCAGGTCAGATTTTGTAAGTTTTCTCTTCCTATATATCCTTCTGGATATTTTCCTTCTGGAAGAAGTAACTCATGTTACTTGCCCCTGTACTTGGCAATACTTCATGAAGCAACGGCGCAGTTTGTAAATTATTTAAGCACATACAAGCCCATTAAAAACCCCAAATTTACCAGATGATCTAAAACCAGGCAACACTGATCTAACCTTTATCAGTCCAGCTGCATTTCCAAATGACAATGCCCACTCCTACAAAAAGCTGTACATTCACAGCCTCTCCCAGTGGTGACAATCCATGAGGATTTCTGTGGGATTTAATAGCCTGTCAAATGTGTAAAACTTTATTCTAAAGGGGATGATTTTAAGGGACACCTTCCAATTTAAATATCACCTCGATCTAAGAATTTTCCAGCTTTTATTACTGCAAGTAGTACCTACATGCACAGACCAGCAAAGGTAAAATAAGCCTGTTTTTTAATTCTACTGTTTGTTTTACACATTCAAACACATTTTCTTTTTTCAGATGAGTCTATATAAATACATAAATCTTCAGAAGAAATACTTTCATTTTTGGGGTCAGGAGCAGAAGAACGAAGCTAGGCAGATAGCTATAGCAACTAGGAGGCTCAGCTCAATTTCTGACTGAAAAGAAAGAGGTCACACTTAAACCGCGTGGAAAATTCTATAGGCTCTGGTTCACTTTTCCTTACATACAGCTGCAGCTAAACTGATTACCTTCTCCCCACCACATCCACTGCCAAAAGCAGGAGTGAAGGCTGTAAAAAGGGCAGCTAAATCCAAGATAGATGATGAGTCAGAGGCTTTAGTTGTGATTTGTGCAGCCTGGCATATTAATGTAGTCTGATAGCAGCTTATAGTGAGCATCTGCTATTGCCTCCTGTTAAAGATGAGGTACTGGACTTGCTGGACCTTTGATGTGACCCAAGTACAGCTGCTCTGGTGCTCTTTTGTAAGGGCTCAAACCATTAGTGCAGTCACTCAGGAGAAGAAAAAACAAATATGCGAGAGCTTACCATTGCAAGTTCCTCAGACACCTCCATGTAAATCAACAGAGTTTGGGAATCCAATGGCAGAAAAGTCAAGATTAGTCTTTGGGGGAGGAGGGGAGGGCATATACACTGAGAGACTACAAGCTATAGATGAACTCCACCCCTGAAATGGGCTTACATTTTTTAACCTAAGTTGAGGTTTGATTTCTGTCTGGACTCTGAAGGCTTTAAATGTGCTAGATGCAGTGAGACAAGCTCCAGACAATACTGGGGGAGAAGTCAAAAAGGAGGCCAGCCAGTGCTAGGTATCTGTAAGAATAATCATTCACACAGCTTCTTTCTGAATAGTCAGTTTTAATTTGTTAACTTGCATGTCTTGTACTCCAAGAAAGCTGATATCTGTGAGAAGGGGAAAGAAACTGTCTAAAGAAAACTGAGGTTGCAAATTTGCAAAGAGATTTGGGATCAGATGTGAAAACTGAGTCTGCTTTTAATTAATTTAAAATAGCTGAATGGTGAGTCAATGGTATTTCTCTAAATGCTTAGTTATAATCTGAACAGGTACACAGCGCACATCAGGGCATTGGACCTGTAGATGGCTGCTCTGGAATGGTAACTTGTGCTGAAAATTAAATGTCACCTCATGTTTAGTATTTGATACAGTGAAATATGACTTTTGAGACTTGGGTAGAGAACTGAGGACTAAGAGGATACTTTAAGATCCTGCTGCTGCCACATGAGGGAGGAAGGCAAAAGAAAGGCTCGTGCTGGAGCGGGTGGAGGTGCCAGAGTCTGTTCCTTGTGATGAAGTGACTGGATTAGACAGATTCCACATAAACAGATGCGGGGAAGGTTATTACTTTCTTAAAGCACTGGTGTCAGGCAGCAGCAATGCAAGAGAGGTACCATGTTACAAGCAGAGATTTCTTCTCAGGATTCAAGCCGTTGCTTTGCTAGTTTTCCATCCTTTCCCCCTTCTGAGAGATCTGATGAAATTATTAGTTGCTGTGTTAGCTGATAAGTGGAGGGGGATGGGAACAACACTGTCTAGAAATTAAGAATGGTCTTTATTTTTTATTTCCTTCCAAAGCTACTCCTTGCCCTCGAATCCTTCCTCCCTCTTCCTCCCTGCAGAGGTTGCCTTCTCTCCCTCTTATTGTCTCTGCTTATGCCCTTATCAGCCAAACTTAGTCCTTCTCTCCCTTTGTCTGCAGGCAAGCATAGCCCTGTTGTCCCACCTGCGCTGAGCTGCTGACTGCATAGCAAACCACAAGCCTAGAAACACACTGCAGGTCCTACCATGCCACTGCTGCAGCTGTCTTGGGAGCAGCTGGGGACTTAGGGGGAATGGTCTGGTTTATGGGGTGAAAAGGAACTGTGAGCAAAGGGAAGGTAATTCCCTCACCAGGCATTCTGGCTTATTTTGGGAAGCTCAATAGCTGCAAGTTTTGTTGTTGAGTGATACGGAGCAGGAGTCTCACTTTAGCAGTACACATTTTTTTCATTTGGAAAAGAAAAGAAAACAAATTCAAAATTGAAAAATACAAAAATGTGCCCCAAAATTTGTGATAGAAATACAAACAATTAAAGGAAAAGGAAGAAAGCAACACTAAGTGACGAATTCACCAGTCCTGGACAGAATGACCTGTGGAGCATCCCTTCCATGAAGAGGGATTGGGAAAATGCCCATTTGCTGCTCATAACCAGAGAATGAAAACTGGGAACAGGGAGGTGGAAGTGAGTGAAAGTCTTGAGATTAGACTGCTAAAACTGAGAGGACAAAATTCATCAGAGATGGAGGAGGAACGGTGGAATGGAAAGAGATGTCAGATCACACACATTGCTGCGGTAGGAACCACCAAATTGCACAGTAAATGCTGCCAAAGAAAGATTATTAGAGTGAGTCCTTGCTCTAGCATAAACATCACCTGACAGGCTCTCAGGAAAAGGAGCAGATCTTAAAAAGGTACCTTTTGCCTTTTGATTGAGAGTGGAAACGGCTATGGGTATAACAATCACAAGGTTGGTTAATCCTGCTATTTAAGAGGTGACAGCTTTGAGTATAGCAATGCCTTCTGGCTGTACAGGAGTCCCTGAAATCTCAGAGGCTTGAAAATGAAAGGTGACTGTTGTTCAGTGCAAGGAGTCCTCCCTAAAGTCTCTCTCTGACTATTGCAAGGAAGCAATGTGATGGCTGAAGCAAAATGTTCCAATAAACTCAGCTATTCAGGGAATGAATCCCTATGGGCAGCAAATAGAGCACCCAGACTGCTGTGTTAGAAGGTGAAAGCAGGTTAGATTATAAATGCAACAATAATTAGAGTGTTGCTGAGAACAATTTCACTGTAAATGAAAAATTCAGATGATACAGAGGAGTCGGTAAGGCTATGAGAGACTGCTCTGAGATCTGAGGGTAAAATAAAAAAGACCATCTCTGGAAGAACACCTGTGCTACTGATGTCATGAAGCTGCTTAAGGGGACTTAGGTCTTGCTATGGCATGGCTGCGTGGCCCTTCTGCATAAGCTCCCTCTCCATGGTGGGAATAGTGGACCCATAGCTCTTTGTGGCTATGCAGCGGGCTCCAAGTCACTGAGATGTGTCTGACCCACTCTAAAGAACCTGTATTTTATGTGCGGATACACCACCATTTGGAAAAATGCAGGACTAAATATAGCAGTGGACAGGCTTTGTGCTTCTTAATCCCTTTACTGAAGATCTTGAAGATTTTACAAACCCACACCAAAATGCTGAGCTATGTTTGTACATAAGATCAAGAGTGGTCATATTTGACAGTGCTGAAGTAAAAGTTCTCTAAAAATCTGGAATCTGTTGTTTCTGTGACTACTGAGAAACATCTGCTGGCTTTTTAAATTCATCTCACTGGTTAGTATATAAGCGAGGGGTGTGCGGCAGCAGTGGCTATGTGTGCTGTGTTGCAACCCCATGTCAGAGAGGTGGAGGTATCGCCCCCCCTTCTGACAGCCCCCTTTCTGTGGGCAGACACCCACCCCTGCGTGCACACCTTGAGACAGGTGTGTGCTCCAGCTGGGGTGTATGGATGGATGATGGCCGGAAATGGGGTGTGAGGGTACATTTTGGTGGGTTGCTGTGCTTTGTATGTGTAACCTCACTTCATCAGCTTCCCATCTTTAAAATGGAGGGAATATAAACTCCTCTCTAATTTAAAGATAAATTAACTTTTGCTTCGGAAGCATTCAAGTGGCATATTGAGAAGCACCACAGGAGAGTCCATGAAGAGATAAATTATTTTATGGAGAGGGAAGGGATTTGGTTAGTGTATATTTAAGCAGAGTCTGGAACTAGATGGTAGGTGAAGGGAATAAAACAATACATTGCACAGCTGTGCTTTGATACCATCTATTGCACTGAGTGAGACACGTGGTTTCATCAGAAAAAATAGTATGTGGCCTTATAATGAAAGGCTGTATTGTAAGTGGAAGGGGAGCAGAAAATCTTAAACCTGCCATTTCCTAACCTTTGAACAGTTGACTTTGCACCACAATGTTCTTCCACTATTGTTGGTTTTGCACGTATTACAATACAAAGCAGAAAGGGCTTTTATTAATAAACAGAAGTGACAACAGGATGGATATCTGTGGCACCAGGCTGCACAGGAATGCAGTGGAGTCAGCAGTCCAGTACATGATTGTTTAATCCAGGATTTGGGCAGTCTGCAGGCAATAACACAGCACTGCACAACCCATGTTAGAGAGGAGCAGTTAAGGACCGCATCTCTGTATTTCTGCCGCCCCCAATTATTTTGTTTCCCATGTAGTCACTTGTACCACTGCAAATCAGGCTAATACATAAAGATGCTTTTTGCTTGTGTCTCACACACTGCTCAAGAGGCAAGCAGTGAATACACCTAGTTCAGCATATACTCCTGGCTTCCGCCATGTGCTCTGTGCTGCTTTGCAGAACTCTTTTTGTGTTAGACAAAGGTGAAACGTTAACATGAGGATAATAGAGAAGCAAGTTGACTTCTGGTGCTTAGAAGTAATAATAGATGCTTGCCTCTCTGTGAACTTTGTGTCACTCAAGCTTAACCTTTACATGCTTGTGTAGAATAAGAGATAGATTAGGTCTGCAGGAGAACTGAAGGTTAAAAAAAAAAAGAAAGACCTTAAATCCCAAAGGCATGGAGAAGAAGCCAGAGATGTGATTGCATTGTGTCAGATGGCAGTTGTTCTCCTCCTCTTTGAAGCAGTCCTGATTCACATAGCGTAGTGCAATGCTGTGGTGTTACAGCCTCCTCTATTCTGTGAATCAATAGACAATGTTTAGAGGAGAAGGAGACCCTCAGCAAATTTTAGCCTACAGCAATATCGCTAGTTTCTTAGTCTATTATTTCATGTTTGCTTTCAAACAGTATAGGACCAGCACCACAGCCAGATGAAGCTGTGCCATGCTCAGCATTTTGGTCCTGCCTCCTCCTCACCTCCTTTTTTGCACCCCATGGAAAAGAGAAAATAATGTGGAGGTGGGAATGAAATGCCCAAGTGGGCAGACAGATCTGCTGCCCTAATAATTACCTGGTGACAAGGCAAGTTTATGGTGACTTAAACCCTAGAGCCACAATTGCCTTGTGGACTGTCATTAAGTGGTATAGACCACCAGGTTTCTGCAGATCATGGGATAGAAATTGCTCTAAGGGATGGATCAGTAAAGGCAATGAAGAGAATTTATAAATAAATTTATACATTAATTAAGTATCCCCAGGGTGATAGGTATATGCAAATAGGAGAACAGCAGGACTAGGGGTGTAAAAGCAAAACCAGTGCAGATGCCTTTTTGTATCTCTCACTGCACTTCTCTACAGGACTGGGGGCACCAACCATCATGGAACCCCACACTCTTCTCAGTGTTACCAAAAGCCTGGTTCTAAAGTCTGAGGCAGACCCTTCCTTCAGAGGTTGCACATTTGTATGCATTTGGAGGCATGAGGGGACCCTAATGTGTTGAAGTGTGGGGACTCTGGTATATGCTGAAGTCTCTCTGCTGAACAAAAGCAGTGTAAGCGTAAGGCCCCGAAGTGAGTGGGAATGTACTGCTATGCAGCATAATCTAGTCTGAAACAGAGCTGCTCTGATTCCTCCATCCCTTCTGACCCCAATTTTATGTTCCCATCCTTCCTTCTTTTGCTGCTGCTTGTAAGGTCATGGCATGAGATCTGAACTAACTGAATGCTTCTGAAGTTGGGGTTTTTTTAGATTTATGCAGTTTGTTTCAGCTCCCCAAGCAAGCTCTTCATGCAGCTGTGTATCAGTTCTGGTGCAAGGGAGTGGGCAAGATCTCAACTGGGGGCAGAATCGCTGGATTCAGTGCTGGGCTGGGGCACAGCTGACTTGTATCAACCTCATCTACTAAGGAATCACAGCTTCATTAAATATTCTGAGTGCTTCATGTTGTTTCTGGCCCGGCAGAAGTGAGCTAAATACAGACCTTGATTACAGACTATGCCTAACTAATTGTCTAGTCCAAAGACATGCTTAGAAATCTCTATCACTCCCGTTGATCCAGAATGAAAAGCCTCCAACTTCCAAAGCAGTGTTTGTTGTTGCCTGCACACGTTAATGCTTGTAACAACTTTGAGCCTTTTCTGTTCATCATATGAGGTGGTAACAAGCTGTGGTATAAGTGTATGACATGCTTGTAGTACAGGCATCGTGCAAATCAAAACTGATTCCAGGGAGGTGGGGAGAGTAAAAGAAAAAGGAGGCAATAAAGAACTAGTGGAGGAAGGAACACAAAAAAATAATCCAAGCCATCTTTATAGATCAGCCAGTATATTTACAGCTACTGTTGAGAGATGAGTTATTGAATGATACCTGTTTTCACCCTGGCCATAGAATTCAGAAATGCATACAAGTACAATTATCTTCACCCAAGCGGCAAGCATTTGGACAGTTTTCAAATCTTAACGTTGTTTATGAATTGATTTTTGCCTCCTTAAGTTCAGCTCGGCTATCCTTGCAGCATACCAAGTGTCGTAACCAGCCTGATGGATCGCACAGGGGTTATGCTTTGCATCTGGAGTCCTGCAAGAACTCATCCTGGAGAGATGCTTTCAGACATTTGCACCTGGAGTGGGAAGAAAAAAGCAGCCATGGGAAGATTTACTTGTCTCCCCTCTAAATATAATACTAAAGACTGTGTCCTTTAAGGGCTTTGTAACTGTGCAGATAACTCTAGTACTGCTTCTGTGTTTTCATTGTTTGTTAGTAGCATAAGCGCTGAAGGTAATGGGGGTTGACACTTTCTTCTAGGCCAAATCCTATAGTCAGCTCAGTTTTAACTTGTGCAAACTCCAAATGTGAAAACTGCAGGGATTTGCCTGCATTCAGGCTTTTAGAACTATATTGGCTGTAAAATTGTCTATAATGAGGACTTCAGTCTCTGAAGAACCTGTGCTGGCTGCTGTCCATGACAGAAAATGTACTGTATTGGTGAAGAAATCTGATAATGCAAAATCTTCATATTTCATCAAGGGAGCATCTACTCTGCAGTCCCAAATGGTTCTTGGCAAGACAGACTGGCAGCACTGAGCTCTGGCAAGATGCTGTAATTTCTCCCAGAGGTCCAGAACTAAAATACCTCCCCTCTGGGAAAGTCTATAAATAGAGGTCTGCTGGGAGCCCAATCTCATGTTCACAGAGGCGGCTTCCATCTGGGATTGCAGTTGACCCCTTGCCCCTTCTTCATCTCCACTCTTTCCTTCCTTGCTCGTATTTGTGTGATTTTGAGGTGAGCTGGTCCAGGGAATTAAAACAACTGAAAAGTAATCATAGAACAGAAGAGACTGGTGCTTGCACATATTGTGTGTTATTTGCTCCGCATTTCTGGCTACCCCCGGAGAAGCCGACTGTCTTCCATGAGACTTTCTGAAGTGTTGGGCAACGAAGTAAACAACGTGAAAGGGGACTTAGGGATTTAAGTTTAATCCATGTCTATGTAGTAAACTTCCAGAGAAAGGCACATATTCAAACTGGAACACATCAATCATACGCTATTTACTAAATGAAGTCATAGTTACTGTTTCTATACCTGAAAACCATGCAAAGCATGAAACCTTATAGGTTTTCAGATGGAGACAGCAAAACAACTAGTTCAGAACTACCAAGCTGTAGTTAGCTCACAAGTGACGCTGAACTCATGAGCCCTTGCTATATTCCTGCTCTCCTGAGAAAGTGCTGTGTTTCTGTGCAGGAGGGAGTGTGTCCTCAGGGAAGGGCACAGCCTAAATGAGAGCAGGAACATCAGCTTGGGAAAGCAGCTATGCAACAGATGTGGTCAACTATAAAGATGTATCTGTTGAATATTTTTTCCCCCTAAATGTTTAGCCTGTTAAAAGCTACTGCCTAATAAAACTGCAGGAGGATATTTTTTAACTGAGCGCTACGACATGTGTTGGAAGAAACCTTTACTAAAGATGCCCCTAGTGCCATGTATTTTGCTGGAGGGACCCAGTGGCATCTGCCTTATCAAGATGCAGGAAATGCCGTTTCCTGTGTAGTCAGGGGCATCAAGCCAAATACTGGTCTCAGTTGTCAGACAGTCAATTATTTGATTACGGATGTACAGCCAGCTTGTGTTTGTGGATTGTCCTTCAGCTAGACTGCAAAGATTACATATACATTTGACAGTCAGTGTTGGGCTTATTTTCAGCTTAAAACCATTACTTATCAACACAGAGGGCTGGCCTCGTGGAAGTTAATTGCTCCCAGCTCTGCTATTCAAAAATTTGATGTGCAGTGATGAGTTTGCTCAGGTCCTCATTCTGTGGGTTTTTTCAGAGAAAATAATCAGTTTCTTCTTCTCCATAAGATGAAAGAAGTAGCAATTTTTTCCACTTATATCCCGAAATAAATTAAGATTTTTCTGGAAATCTTTCATTTCATCTCTTGGTTTTCAGAAACACTATTCA
Organism: Cephalopterus ornatus; assembly: GCA_013396775.1. Taxonomy (NCBI): domain Eukaryota; kingdom Metazoa; phylum Chordata; class Aves; order Passeriformes; family Cotingidae; genus Cephalopterus; species Cephalopterus ornatus. The sequence continues at coordinate 12,197 of VZRE01007923.1, forward strand.
TCCTGAGAAAGCAACTCTGTCTGTTGGCTTGAGGATCCAGATGTTTGTCATGTTAGACCATGTGGAGGCTGCATCTGGGTCCATCTGTATTGCCAGGATCAGTGCTCCAGGGACTCAGCATAGAAACACTTTGATCCCTCCCAGTGACAGGGTTTTTGCTAACAAGCCTCCAGACATTTCAGTTGGTATGTCATCACCCTTGCTAAACTAGAACAGAAGGATGAAACAAAAGTATCTCCAAAGACCTTTAATAACATCAGTCGAAGGAGAATGAGTAAAACATCCCAGGTGAGACACTTCAGTAAAAAGCATTAGTACTGGCCATATGACTGTAAGGAGGATGCTGAGGCTTTTTTCCTTTTTCCCCCAGCTTTTTGCTTTTTTCTTGTCTTTTTCTTCAGAGATAAAAGAGACAATAGGAGCTGTGGACTGTGAATTGCAAAGAACAAAGTGCTTAACATCCTTTAAATAGCTTGATAGGGTCAAAGTAAGGCAAAAAGTCTAAAATACATAGAAGAGAGAATGAACCTGAAAAGTCCTAATATGTTTTATACTGAGTGTCCCCCCTGCAAATTGTACCTCTCAGTGATGGCCTGATTAGTCTAAATTTTTCGTGCACTTAACGGCAACTAAGCTACAAACCTCCCGCACATGGTGATAGGATTTATGCTTTTAATTCCTACTGTTATAGAGCTGCAAATATACCCCATTGCTTTTACCTTTTAAAATCCAGACTGCGTATGCAGTGGGCATGTGAATTGTGCAACCAGGGTTTTGGGAAGAGTGCTTCAAAATAGCAATTACTTGATGCTCTTGCACTAGGATAATAAGTAAAAAGTTAACTAATACCTTGTGTCAAGGAAGCACTGTGGTCCGTGAATAACTGATGCAGGTAGCACTGAATTTTGTACTAGGCAAATGAAATCTAGGGGTTTTACAATCTAAGTGCATTGCTTGAGCAGAAATCAGATTGTCAACAAGGCAGTATATGATTAGCATTAGCAGAGCGACTTTCAATAGATCATGTAAATGAAGCAGGGAGGGCAGCAAGGCCAAAATCATTGTCTTAAATAATAGAAAGCATGCTTTGTACATGATTTTGTTGCTTAAAGAAAAAGAACTGTGAAGGATACAGAACATTAGAATGGAAGGTTTTGTCTAACATGCCCAGCCACGCTCCTCCCACTTCTGCAGAATAATTTGGAAGAAGAGAAGCAATTTGACCTGAAAGCATAACTCTGCATCCAAAGGCACGGGAAGTTTTGCCACTTGGAGAAAGGAAAAAATGGAGAATAGGTGACGTTCCAGCGTGACCTAGTGGAGCAGAAACTAGTGTGTAGCACTTCGGTTGGGCTACGATGCTTTAAACACGTGGAAATTAAAAGCATCAATTTCTGAAAGAAGAGCTACCTACAAGTCTAGGAAATCAAAGGGCAGATAACTTGTCAACAGTGTGATAGGACTGATTAGTTCATCTTCTCAAGCACCATTCAATAGTTGCCTTGACTACTTATTATTAATAATGTTGATCCACATTAAAAACATTAGTGAAAAATGACCATGCATTAGGATATATGTAAACCAAGCAGTTTATTATTTGTCTCTAAAAGGCCGATATTTCTGAAAGTGTGCCTTTCATCTTTTTCCCAAGGTTATTATTTGAAAAGTTATTTCCTTTTTTTTAAACAGCAAGCAAGCAAACAACCCTCCTCTTTCCTCCTCACCCTCACCAAGATATTTCTTCCCTTATTTTTATCTCCCTTTATATTACAATTTGGAACTGCAGAAAGGAGAAAGCTTCTTGAAGCGCTAACTCATTCTTACCATGCAGGGTAAAAGGAGCACATGTTTCTCCTGACACTGACTGGTTTTGGCTCCTCTATGGTCTCATTAACATTCCTTTTTCCATCCAGAGCATCTCTCTGTTTTCAAGCTGGGTAATGTTTGCATTATGGCTGAAACAACCCAGAAAAGTTGGATTGCTTGTAGAATGTATTTCTTAGTGAATGGCACCCTAAGAAACATTTTCCTACCAGAGCTCCCAGCTGTCCTCTTGACAGAAACTCTTGTGGCAATGAGTGTGAATAGCTCAGTTAGTGGTTCTAGGGTAAATGTGAAAACTCTCCCCCATGCCAAAGGGAGATTTCTCAGGAGCATTTCACAATGTCACTCTCCACAAACATCAAGCCATGCCTGGTGGCAACCACGCTGACATTGCCTCGGTGTTTCTCTTCTCTTGATAGTACTTTGACAGACTGTTTAGTTGTTGAGGTTTTTTCATTTATTTAATGGCAGCTTTGCAGGGTTTGTTTATGTTAGCTAAGTAGCAGTGTGCCCACTAGTGTGTTAGCCAATCTTTCCTGCCTTAACAAAGCAGGGATGCAACCAGCTTTACTACTGTGCTTATGGTACACCCTGACCCGAGTTTGCTTCCTTGTGGTTTTATTTTGTACTGTTACAAAATATGGGTATTTTGTGAATATGGGTACATATCAATCATGTCAAGATTCCTGAAGACATTGTATCATCCTTGCCTGCCTTCTCAAGCTATAAAGCAAAACAACATCATTATATACTGCCTTTCTACATAAGTCAGGTGATTCAACTGCATGGAACATCTGAAATGTATTGGTCACATTGCTGAGCTGTCCATTACTGTTATACAGCTAAAGAGGAGGAAGAAAATTGCACCTGAGAAACACCAGACTCACGTCTCAAATGACCTTGAAAAAGATCCTGTTCAGAGGTCAATAAAGCTAAGATGATCCCACGGGGGCAAGAAACTGGAATTCTTTGTTGGACTTACAAGTTCATATTTAAAGGGTTTAGGGTCTCCATATTCAACAGGGGGTTGTAACTATTACAATTTATTACAAACAGGGGGTTTCAGGGGATGAAATAGGGGAAAAATCCAGATTAACAAATTTGGGGTCTTAACAATTAACTAATGGGGAAAAACCCACTTTATCGTAGGGGATTTTACAGGGGGGAACAGGTATTTGGGTCTACAGAATACAAGGATTCAGGGAGCACAAAGGGAGAGATAAGGTACAATAGGTCTTCTGCACAGGTTTGATGAGATCAAGGTGCGGACTCTTCGGCTTGGGCAGGGCATGTGATAACATCATGCAAGGAGTCTCTTCACATCCTGCTGCAGGAAAAAATCCACAGGGATGAGGTCAGTGAAGAGGGGTTTTCCCAGCTTCTGTAGCTCATGGCCTTTTGCAAAGACTGCTCAAATCTCTCTCTGCAGATATTGTATTTTGGGATCCAGCAATCCTGGTGACACGTAGTGGTAGAGGAAAAAGGCATAGGTAATTTTTCTTTGCAGGTGCACCTCATTCTTTGGCGTAAATCGAAAAATACCTCCTCACTGGAAGACTCTTGAGGGTATCTTCAAAGATTATGGGTGGATTTGTTAGTTCCCTCCTTGTTCTATCCCAGTGTCACTGCCATCAAACAGCACTGGAACAAGTAGAATCCTTAGCAAGGGCAGAGGGGGTTCCTTTTCTTTGTGTCTCTAACATGTGTAAATTGATGCCTTTTACCTCTTGGCTTGTAGCCCAAAGAGACACCTTGGAGATTGGTCACTATTAGCTGAGGAACTCTTGCCTATTGTCCTGATCTTCAAATTGCATGATATACATTAGGTTTCCTTCTTTCAGTGAATGAAGTAGAACTTGGTAGCTTATTATCTATTTGTGGAGTCTTTCAGCATTAAGTCACTGCTATTTCCTCTCTTAGGTTCTGTTAAATGCTGCTATGTTTTCTGATCATGTTTTTGCAAGATGCGAGCCTTTTGTTGAATTGACTATTCTGGAGACTGAGCATCCTTTGTTAACAGTTGTGTTTATAAACAGTAGCTGAGTCAGCTGAAATATCAGACAATAATAATTGCAGAGAATTTGTGTTTAACTAAAAAGTCCAATTTTATGTGAGCCAGAAAAGCTTTTTTTTTTCTTTCCCCTGAAGTACTGTGCATGTTCTAAGTCTATCCCTGAGAGAATCTAAATTTACTCTTTCCTGGCTTTTGAGACATACACAGCAAGACATCAATGCTTGGTAGGTAAGAAAGCTCTGAAATGAGGGAAGAGAGGGAAGCTTACAAAAGAAAGTTCCTTGTCTGTATTTACTTGTTTGTGATATCAGTCTGCAGCGTCTCTGAGGGTACATTTACAATGCTGAGTGCAGGAAGTACACCGTGCTGTGGGTAAAGTGAGCGAGAGTTAGCTGTCGCATGAAAACCGTGTAATTCATGGCATTTTTGTCAGTCTGGCTGTGGTGTCACACGACTGCTGCTGCTGTGTGGCTTTGTAATGAGAATGCGGTCCTGGCTGCCCAGGGCAAAGCTCAGCGCCCTGTGTGTGTGTGTGAGGACATGCACGGGGGGAACAAGCGCCTTGCACGTGTCTTTCGCTGTCCACATGGCCTTTCCGAGGAGTTTTAACACCGATGTGTGAGAACCTCTGCTTTGAGACTCCTTTCTTCTGTCACAGTGGGATGAGGGCAGACTCTCATTTACACAGAAACCTCTGTGAGCAGCAGGCTCAGACTTTTTAATGGAAGTACCTGCAGACAAAAAAAGGAGTTCTGCTTTTAGGCTTTTGTGTAGCCTAGGCTTTATTCCTCAAAGGCCTTCTGCCGATAAGAACAAAAGAACAAAACCCCACACACAAATGGCTATTTCTGTCAGCATCCCTAGAGGTGACGTCTCCTTTGTCCACTCCTGGCTCTGGATGCACGGACCGCCAGGAGCATGCCGTCATGAGGAGCAGGAGAGCTTCCTCAACTTGTCATGCCGGTTGCCTGCCTGAGAGGACATGCTGATGGGGAAGCTGTTTGGAAGAGGCATTCTGAGTGTCAAACTTCTTTTGTCTAGCTGAAGTGCTGTGATTATTCCAGATTTTGCAAACATCACTGCATTTTTCTGAAAATGTGGCAAGTTGCTCTTTTTTGTTTTTTCCTTTATTTTTTTCTCTTTAGTTCTGTATTCATTTTTTTTCTTTTCTTTGAGATAAAGCTGGTTATGTTCTTCTTACTCTCCAGTCAATAGCACATTGGGACAGTGGCAGAACACCTTTCTTTTTCTTTCTTTCAGGCAGTTGGCCCCAGATCTTTTGGTTTACAGAGTATAAAGTCATATTCCTTTACTCTAACTTAACTCTGCTGGTATAGGAGCTCCCTTTCCCAAAAATGTGGACATAGATATATGAGATAAAGGTCCTACACAACTTAATTTTTTAATATATTTATAGTGGCATATCTAACTATGTGTGAATCCTGTATAATAGGTAAGTAGTTCATGGTGGTGTAGCAGAAAAGACTAAGGGACAGTGCCAAGGATATCAAGGTTGTAACTTGCTGTGTTGGGGTTTTACTAGTAGAACCACCTCAAGTAGACGGTGTGAAAGTTATGGCGGTATAGCTTTCGTCATTTCAAGTAATTCCAGCACAACTCAAGCCTACTGCATCTCCAAGCATAGTAGAGTAAGAGAGAGTTGATGTGCTAAAGCAGTTCCACTGTCTATGTGGACACCACTGGTTGTTCCCAACAGCACAGCAAAGCTTGGCTTAAATATCAAAGATGCTAACACTAGCCACGGCATGAAGTTAATAAGTGCATGTGGAGTCAGAGATGGAGAAATATGGATGTCAATTTATAACTGAAGTTTAATCCAAACACAGAAGCTATTCCTATATGCTAAAAACACCAATCATATTAGAGTTATAAATAAATGGAAAAGGTCTCTGTTGTCAATGGCACACATGCAGACAGGGATAAGATATACAACCAATTTACTCTCTTGCTCCTGTGAGAACAGCTTTATGGGTATGAAAGATTAACTGCATCCACGTTAGAGAAGCCGTGCTAGTTTTAGTCCATTGTAGCTAGACAGCCTGTTATGCTAGTGTAGATTAAGACCTGAGGTTAAGACATGCTGAGGGACAGAACATCAGTTGTATTTTCTCTGTAGTTAACATAAAACATATACAGAAATGAAATGCTGTGCATTAATAATTTCCACTAATTTATTATGTCAAGTGAGAATAGAAAGTCATTATATTTCCACTGTACATCACTCTAGCATAAAAACTTCATAAGCCATTAGGATAATGATTTCTACCATTACTTGTCAGTAAAGTGTGAAAATATTTTTTTATTATCCATTTACATTAATTCAGCACGCACACATTTAGTCAGAAACATGGACTTTTTGAAGTGATTGCTTCCCATTGATTAATGTAGCCAGAAGTTTCCTGGTTTGCCAAATGTCACAGAACATTTTATTAATTGGGCCTGTTTTGTGTAAAAAGCTTTGCATCTGAAGAGGTTTCATCTATTAAATTTGATGGGAATTTTTGATTCTTCAACACCAACATTTTTCAAGGGAACAAGAAGGAGTTTCTGGAAAGAACAAGGCACATGCCCTTCGATAAGCAATAACCCTATGCTAGAACAAGGACCAGGGGTTTAAAATTTCCGAATTTGACTCCTCAATTCAAATCAGTAACACAAACCTCTGCCACCAGCTGTGCTGTGAGAGTATCAACTCGGCTCTTCCTTCAGCAGTTCTATTTTGTAGAGATACCATGGTGACTGAGACTTAATCTGATCCCCCATAACCAGAGACCCTCTCTGCCAGGTCTTGAGGCCTCTTTTCTATCCTAGTTTGAAATGTTTTCTTTCCTTCCTAATCCAGAAAGGGGAGATATTTGAAACCTTGGATTGGAGACAGTAAAAGCATTTTCTGTTTACCCACTGTAATGTAGAGCTGGGTTGAAAGCAACAGTGTTTTCCTGGACTTCTTTTGTTTTCTCTTTCTGTGAACATTCAAGTGAAAAAGATTTTGTCCTCTACGTTTGTAGAAAAACAATTTTAGCAACTTATTTAAAAGTGTCCTTGGAAACCAAATATTATATTTTGCCAAGGCAAGCATTGTTGCTCAAGGAGCTTGAATATGCACTCAGCTGGGTAATAGGAACAACATCATATGACTAATAAAATCAATGTCTGCTAAGTAATGTGGTTCAAACTGGAAATGTTCTCAATCAATCGAGGGGGTATTTTTTTTTCCTAACTGAAGAATAAAATAGAACTAATCTAGCAGCAGATATTTTCTTATAGAAACGTTAGTTTATATAAAGCAGGATATGAAGAGATCTGATTAGCTCTCCATGAAGATAGCATCTATGATTTAATGCTATCTTAACTTTGTCGAAGTAGCATTAGCCCTTGCCTTCATATAAAATGTTGCATTCAATTAAGCCAATTTCTTCCCCTAGTCCTGACATGGTTTGTTTTTACAATGCACTTTGAGTATTGAAACATGGGCTAACCTATCATTAAACATAGCTGGGAAAAGATCTGTCATAATTACATGCTTTCTTATTTCTGAAGTGACTGATAAATATTAACACTGAAAATCGCTGGCAAACCATGAAGCATCAGGACACTGCAAATGTGGAAAGGGAGCTTGAGGGGTAACACTGACAGCGTGAAAGAGTTCAGATTCTTCTTCAAAGTCAGGTGAGGGTATTTCATGCCCACGTTTACATGTCGCCATGTGAAATTCTGCTGAAGAGGCATCCCTGGCCTGTACCAAGGTAAGAAAGAGCAAAACAACAGTTCACAGCATTCAGCTTTTGTTCATTGAGAATCATCTGGAAACAACATTACTTCGGAATATGATTTTTTTTCATTTCTACTTAATCCTCATGCTAGTAAAGTGTACTAATTTCAGACCAGCTCCTCCATTTAAGGTCTGTAGTTTTGATTCCCATGGCAGCAGACTGAGAGAAAATCTCTAGCGTGAAAATAAAGCAAGCTGTCCAATTAAATCACCATACTGATTCCTAATTCCACTGTGGCCTGCCTGAGAAGGCTATTAGGAACAAAAAAGCCTCTCTGAGGAACATTCTTCTGGCACTTCACACTCATGAGGAAAGTATCTGCAGGCAGCCAGGCATGCAAAGTGCCTGGAAAAGGTGGAGACACTTAGGAAACTAAAGTTGTGCAGCATTCTGTGCACTATAGGAAGGAAAAATAGAAATGTTTAAATGCAGTAAGCAATCCTACGCAGCAACTGCTGTGATCCAGATGACACCTGAGTTTCACAGCGAAGCAAAGAGACTCAGCACTAGAGCCCCACCTCTTTGGTGCCTGTTACTTACACAAGGTTGTAGGGTGCCCACAGGCAGCATGAGGCACATGCTGTGGGGAGTGGACAGATGGTTGTAGGGCACAGTCAGTCTGTCCATAGTAGGCTAATGAAACTGTGTGTTCCTTGGGAACTGCACTGAGGAGGGGAAAATAGTATTTACTTACCTTACTACCAGGCTGCAATAAATGTCTTTAATACATAATGTTAAACAGGCAATTAACAGATAAACATTTCTATATCTAGAAATATAGTAGCATTCAAGTTAATCCCTAATGGTACAGAGCAATACCACTAAGCTTATTAAACTTCATATCCAAAGGCAGTATGTTTACTATGGGGCTTTCATATTTAGTGGTAAAATTCCAGGCAGTTATATCTTTTAATTTGAAGGTAAACACAGATAGATCCATCATTTGGAAACAGTCGGTTTTAACTGAAAATGAAGAAGCAAAATACTGTGGATTAAACATGGTGCCTATGTGCTGCCTTCTGTCATCACAGAGCAGGACACTGTTTCTATGAGATTTGGCAACAAAAAGGAAGATTATAGAGGAACACATTTGTTTTACAGAGCAATGCAGTACCAGGACTGTGTACAGAGTACAGAGGCAAGCCAGTGAAGTTCTGCACCAAAGTCAACAAATAAGCTGATTGACAGTGTTTGTTTTGTCTCTCTGTTACACTCAGCCAAAGCAATCAAAACTCGGTAACCATGAAGGGACAGTATGAGCAAGATCTACAGCTAATGAATGAACAACAGCAGTCGTTGAAGCTTAAGGAGAGCTTGCTCACCAGAATTTGAGTCTCCCTTCTGCTCGTGGTAGCAGTAGAAGTGGTTTCTTCTTGTAACATTAAAGATAACCCCCAGAATAACAGGGAAAGAGTGAATGCTAGTCTGAGGGCTGTTATACTGTTTTAAGCTTGTTTTCTTGGCAGCATTGCAGAGGAGTGTAATTCTGTGAATCATGAATACAATTCATACTAGCCTAACTGACCTTTGAAAATTGGGAGTAGGCAAACATATCAGAAAAAGATTCAAGCTCTAACAAGTAAGCTGATAAAATGAATGAATGATATTTACAGACCCTGCCAGTCTATTAGGAGGTCACTTTAACAGCCCTGGAGGTCCAAATGTGAGAGTTTTCACTCTCTCATGCATACCTGAGCAGCCATTCATACATATTTAGTAATAAGGTGTATTATCACTATTTTGGCTGTTCATGCAAATAGCTCAGTGATAAATCTGTATGTGGAGTGTAGCGTGTGGTACAGAAAACTATGTATTTGTGGCTCTGAGTTTTCACTAAGCTCCTGACAACCTTGAGAAGCCCAGCCAAGAGAGAGAGGGTGAGAGACGAAGAACAGGAATGCTATGGCAGATGTATAAAAACTTTGTATTATCACCTACAGGTGACCTTGACCTAGTGTTGGACAAGGACCCTGTTTTGGGCAGGCAGCACCATCCTTTCCAGCGGTCCCTTCCAGTCAACATGTCCCTGGTTCTATGCGAGCACACGGGAGGAACCTGCCTGAGCAGATGTGGCTGTGAGTGAGATAGGTGCAGGACATGATTGTCAGCATATTGTGAAGTAAACTTTCTTCAAGAAAGCACTAGAATGTCACTACTGAAGATTTTATCATTTAGTGACTGTAGACAGTTTCAGCAACATGTTTATCAAGACCTACATCCTAGCTCGGGTTTGCTTTGTGTGAAATTGTAGACTCTGGAAGTGCTGGAGGAAATTTAAATGATCTCTTAACTGGACCATTTTCTTAATCAAGGGAACCTTGCCATGAGTTGAGAACTTGACCCCTGCCATGACCCTGGAGCCATCTCTCCATGTTTCAGTAACAGAATGTTTTTCCAGGCACACTGGTGATAAGTTGTGCCATTACTGGACTTGCAACTTCAGTTTTTAGTTAGCGTTTAGAAAAATTGGCACATACTGTTTGTACACTTCTAAAACTGTGGCTTCACTCCATAGCTGTATTTGATTTTTGTATATGCACCCTTAAAGCATTTTGGAATTTCTATCTGAAAGAGAAAAGCCGTTTAATATAAAAATCTGTATGTTTTCTTTGTTTGTTTGGGGGTTTGGGGGTTGTTTTTTTTGTTTGGGTTTTTTTGTTTGTTTGTTTGGGGTTTTTTTGTTTTGTGTTTTTTTTTTTTTTTTAGTCCTAGCAGCAAGGTAAATAAGAAGTGTTGAGAATTGCACCAGACTGGAAGATTTAATGTTTACTTAGAGCCATTTCAGTGGTTATTTTGAACCTTCATAGCAAAACCATATAATTTCCTTTCTTCACATTCATAACTTACCAACATGTTTACATTTTCAGCTGAACATTTCCATTCTTGGCTGTGCTGAAAGGTTTGCTTGATATAACACTGAGCAAAATCCCTTCAACCTTTTGAATTACCTCAGGTTGAAAAGTATAATCCATTATCCAAATATCCTCCCTGTGTTTTTCTAGTAGAATAATATAGCACAACAAGCTGAAAATGAAAGCTTGGCCTGGATATAGCAATTGCTGGGGATTTCTTTGGCTGGAGATGAAGGAAGAAGGTTTAAAATAAGACCACCTCTGTGCGTTTTCAATGAGTGTTTTGCTTAGATTGTAACTTAGTGCAAAGAACCATTTCCAGCCATCTCTATAAAAATTTCCTCTGCCTGTGTGGATAAGAGGCTGGTACTGAGACCACCAAGCTGAAGTTGCCATTAACAATATACCAACACTATGAAGATGTAAAGCCAGAGTCTTTTAATGCAATTTACAGGAAAAAGAAACAAACATACCCCTCCCCACCAAAAAAACCCCCAAACACAACAAAATAAAACACTACTTTGATACAGTGTGAATGTAGCCATGAATGGATGCATTCATAGAAACAGTACCCATGCGTGTGCACATACCCACACCATACAAATACATTCTTCCTCTGTCTGAAAAAAAAAGGAAGTAACAATTTAAGTCCCTTCAGCACTTTGTCCTCTATTATTCTTCACGTTACACTGACCTTCATTGTGAGACTACAGCCATGTGCAATTTGTCTCCATGCAAAATATTAGTTAGTCAAAGAGGAGACATTGCTTATTTCCTGGAAGATATGAGCTCCAACACACGGAGTCTTTTAAATGGTAACTTGGCATTATGCATGAGAAGTTATCCACAACTCATTATACATATACAATTGCATATGAAATTCCTTTTAAATAAAAATAATTAAAAATAAGTTTAAGGAGGCTAAACTCTTCTCCTTTTCTTTTTAACTGGATTTTAAGCTATGCAATGTAAAATGATCATTCAAAGTCAGTAGCATTTTTTGCTTTAAGGTGGGTTAAATACTATGTTTTGTCAAAAATTAGAGAATCAAGAGATCATCCCATCCATCCTTTTACCCATAGCAGCGTTAGCCATACTTAGAACATTAGCTGATGGATGCCAATCCTGGGAGGCTTTCCAGGAAACCTATCCCTGTGCCTTGCTATACTTACCACTAGAAAGTTTTTCCCTCATGTCTGTGCCAAATCTCTTGTGCTGCAAGTTGGGTCTATTAGTATTCACTTTCACTCTTTTTTCTAGCCTTTACGTTTTTTTCTAACACAGTACCTAAAAATGTATACAGTGTTTTACCTCAAACTTTACAATTGAGAGAGAAGAAAAATATCATTTTCTTGCAGGTTTTGCTTCTGTTTATACAGTGCAACAAGCTTTGTTTGTTTGGTTGGTTTTTTCACAACATGTGACACATACGCAAGTTATTTTCTGCAAAACTCTTATCTGTCCAAATTTTCACCAGCCGTACTCATGCAAGTGATTTTTTTCTGCTTAGTTTAGAAACTTCTACTTGACCTTGATAAAGTGGATGCCATTTTTTCAGTTTGTGTTTCCAATTTGTCAGAACTTTCTTTCTTTCTTCCCTTTCTCTCTTTCCATGTTAGTGTAACCTGTAGATTTAGGAATCATTATCTTTTCTGTCATCCAGCCCATTAACAACAATATGGAAATCTACTGGACACAAGACAGATCCTTCATTAGCAACTCCCTTGAACACAGGGTTTTTTAGCCAGTTTTGTACTCACATTGTTATTTGCAAATTTATCTCCATGTTATGCAAACCTCTCAATATTTTTGAAGCTACGTCTCAGCCTGCTGGTTATCTTCTGTGGGTGTATAATATGGACCCCAATTTGGAGCAGGGATGGGAATTTCACCTACATGGACAGACATTACTGCTACCCTGCCTGTATGAATTAGAATCAGAGAATTCTTCAGGTTGGAAAAGACCTCTCTCAAGTGTAAAGATGTAAAAGATCATCAAGTCCACCTGTCAAGTCCAACTATCAAGCCTGAAGTCCAGCTGATGCAGAAAGGGACCAGGGGAGTCAGGTATCTCTCCCCAGCTACCTGTTCTAAATTAACAGTTACAGATCCATCACAAGAGGATATCAAATAAGAGTAGTTTGAATGGAAGTCTGAGGTATAATCAAGGCATTTTTATCTAGTCTTTGTTGATATCCAAAGATACTGCAGTTACAGTTTTCCATGTGTGTACCTACATCTTCACATGATGGTAATGTGAAACCTCTCTCCCCTGCTTGGGGTGGTTTGTGACCATTTCTGGGAAGACGGGAGAGACACTCCTGGGATATCTACCTTCTCAGAGGTGGAGAACATGCTCTCAACCTGCCAGATACACAGAACCACTTCACAGATGTGAAGGACACAGAGGTTTGTTTGCTCCCCTGCTTGTTTAAAAAAGAGATGGTAGAGTGGTTCTGTTTATTTTTTTCATGGCAGAGCTGCATTAAAGTTCATGTACTCCCTGAAGGCCAGAAAGACTTGCTTGTATCCAGAGTGCGCTGGGTCTTCTCTTGCATGCACAGGCCATGTGATTAGGCTTAACATAACAAAAATGGTCACAGGCTGAGCAAAACCTGCAAGTCCGCCAGCCTGTCAGTGTCTGGTGGTGGCCATCCATGAGACTGACCTGTCTGAAACCCAATCCTCCCTTTGCTCACAGGTAGCTTACACAGAGCTACCTTTCTTCACTCCTGACTACCTCACAGTTTTACAACACATGCACAGAGGATTAGGGTGCAGAGCTTCTCCTAGCAGCTTTCCAGCCCAGAAATATTTTATTTGCTCTCTGTGTTGGGGTAGGGCTGCTTGCAGCTTGGGAAATGCTGAAAGGATGTGTCCTTGCCCTATATCTGTCACTGCTTAGCCTCCAGTCAGGCAGACAGGTACATAGGATTGATTCAGGGTATTTTTATGCTGCTCTCATGATCTTAGTGTAGTCTAATGTCACCGTCAGGTTTTTTGCAAATGCAGCCTGACTTCAAAGTTATTTACAGCTTGAACAGCTGGATGTTATCCTTCCTGTCTTCCTTCTTGTAATTCCCAACAATAATCTCGACTCAATATTTTGCAATGAAAAACCAATAGATTAGCAACAATAAAATGAATAACATGTTATTGACAGTAATTTATCTGGAGTCCATGGCCTTAGTTTATCTGATGTTTGTTTATTCTGTTCCAACATTTTGCTCACTTGTTTTCTTACTTGAGTAAAAAACATCCTTAATGACTTTTTCTTGTCCAGAAAAGAAACTTTTTTAGCAAAGAAAAAAAGGCTGATCTGAGAAGCAGCTTTCACTGGCATATTTGTTTTGATTGCTTCATAGTTTGTAACATATGTGGGAATAATATGTGAAGCAATACCACTAATAATAATGTCTCTTACTAGAGCTAGGTAGGCAGGTTCTATGATTCATTTGAAAAATAAATAGACAATGCACTGTAAAATAACAATTTGCCATGGTGTTTCATGGTAAGTTCAATAAAACAGCTGGGACAGATCTAGTAGTTGGTAATGGGTACTGCTTATACACCAGGAAATGCAGCTCAGTAGGAACAGATCTGTGGAGTGAAACAGCTGAACTAAATTCCTAATGTAGACACTCACCATGACTAAAGAGATGAAGCAGAGCAAGAAAAAGTGAGGAAAGATACTAAATCTGAAAAAATAGCCAAGCTTAAATTATTGCAGTATGCAATGAGGTTTTTGGTGCTCCAGATGACAGAATGTTCTGTTGCAGTGACTTCATTAAAGGAAAGTGGCAAATGCTCAGCAGCCCAGTGATACATAAGGACACGCTAGAATCATTTCAGGCTATTTCATTTAGATTTTCTGGCACCTGTCCTGAAATAAGAAAGGTCCTGAAATTAGGAAATTCAAAATAATGCCATCACAGTAGAATTTCAGGTGCGTAGTCAACACAAGTGAAGTGAAAATGAAGCCGCTTAATACATTCAATACTAGGAACATTATTCCAATTTCCTGAAAAAAAAACACCAAAAAACAAACAACCATCCCGTAGAAATCTTCAACCTCTGTTTCTATTTTCTGTTCCACAGTCTTATATTTCATTCACAAGCATAATCTTTGAGCATTTTTCACATTGCCTAAGTGGCATGTCTGCCATCTGTCATCTAATTGTTTTGTTCTTGTGCAGAGAGGCATGGACAGTGGTGTCTCTTCTGTTTGTTTGGTTACTAAGGGATTTTTGTTTCATTTTTTATGTGCAAGTTACTATACACTTCCTAGAGGAGAATGAAAGTGCTAGGATTCATGACTGTCTATAGTTCATTGGAAAACCTATTCAGATAAGCTCCTGAGAAAGTTCTGTTCACTGAGGGGGAAAAAAACCCACTAAGAATTACAGCAAGCTGCATTAGTAAAAGCCTTATGCTTTTGTGGGAAGGTGGGTATCTGTTATATTCATTGCTTGGGAATGGAGGGAGAGAATTGCAGAGCTTTGTGGGAGATTGGGGTGTTAAGGAAGTTTGTAGAGAAACAGTGACCATTTTTTCCCTCTCTTGTGCTTTTCTTCCCAGGTTGCTGCTGCCTCAGGGCTGAAGACAGGAGTGATGAAACTGCAGTGAAAGAAGACTCGTTTAGCTTGTCTCTATTTGGTAATCTTCTTCTGCAGCCATGCTAGGCAATCAGAGCAGCAGTGAGAGAGGTGGGGAAGATGTAGATGGGAAATGAGAATAACCAGGTGCTCAAGGCACTCTCTGACCAGCTGTACACAACCAGCTTTTCTAGCCCAGGAATCAAGGGGGAAGAGGTGGGCCTGGGACATGTTTGAAATTTGGAACAAGCAATGCCTGCTGTCACCAAGATTTTAGATGGAGAAGGGCGTGCCCTGGGGAGTTTGTGTGCTGAAATCACTCCAACTCCCCAGCTCACAAATGCTAAAACAAGAACTCCCTCAGTGAAGTGATCTTCAATCTAGCTGCCTTGGAGAGCGGGATAACTACAAACCTTGTGAGCTTCTCCATCCTGCGGCATGCCATGAAGTTGAACAGGCTTTCTAAGCTTTACTTCATCATTTATGTTGGACCCAGGTTCTCCTAGTCACACTGTTTTGTTTTTGTGACCTGGTAGGAAATGGAAAATCTATGTAGGCTTCTTACATGGTTCCACAGCTGCCTAGTCACAAATATGACAAACTGTAATAAAGTTCTCATAAGGACTAACCCTTGCTGTGACAGTACTGCAGTAGCCCACTTGTGTTTGTTCTGCAGTTGCCACTGTTGTCATTTGTTTCTCAAAGAAAGGTGGCTCTTCTGAGGGTATTATACGAGCACCTGTTTCATCAGAGCTGGGTGATGCACTTACACACCTGTCAAACACGTTCAAGGGAAAACTAATGTGGAAAGAGAAACCAGGTACATGTGAAGGGAAGAGTCTAAACTCAATATTAAACAGTGCTGAGCCAGGCCTGTTTCAGTCTCATTTTCATATTTACTCTAAGTATTTAGCCATAAAATAGCATGGCTTACAACTGGCTGTGCTGGCACCATTTTGTAGTCATGTTATTAATGGTTTATGTGACAGGCACTAAAATTAAGTATGAAAGTATTTTTGAAGAAGCAAGAACTCATGTGCTAAAAAGCACATGATGGAGAACCCAGTCAGCTGAAATGTGCTTTGCTTATGATTCGGAAGTCTTACCTAGCATTGCAGTTTTGGAAAAGTAGAATTCCTCCATCAGGACTGTGAGCTCACAATACCTTTCTGCCTTTTCATTTCCAGCTAAAGGGTGTAATTTTTCCTTTGTAACTTTCAAAACTAAAAATTAACATTTCTGTGAGCTCCCACAGACAGCAAAGCTGTTTAAAACCCTCACCTCAGCCATGCAGACAGCTGCTATTGGTATTACCAAGTTTCACACAGCTTTTGTCATCACACTTTTCTATCTGTCCTCAAAGGAAGTGCAAGTTTTTCTTTCTTTTAATCAGCAACTGTGGATCTTAGCTGTGTTTTAGAAAATGTCCTTTTCTTCCTTTTGAGAGCAAAAATTCTTGCTAACACGTGAGCAAAATTTTATATTTAAAGGAAATAATTAATACTGGAAGGCATTAAAAAAGAAGGAAGAAACTAGTTAGTTTAAAGCTCTGGTAGGAAATTATTTTTCATGTGATACTTAATATAATCCCCTTTTTGTCCTAGGAAACCTGCCTGTTGATAATGGCAGCTGGACAAAAACCTGGGAAATTATCTTCCCTCTTTTTGAAAGAAACACCAAGCTCATAGGGAGCTGTGCATCCATGGGGACTCGTCAGTCATTCTAGCATTATTCCTTCATTAAAGAGCTATGCATTTCAAGGTTATTGTTATTTTTGGCCAGTTCTCTGAGTAATTTGAAGAAGTACATCTTTGCACCTAAATGCCTTGAAGCTGAATTTTGAAACCGGTGACCAGTCCTGCAAATGAAATGTCTTTTAATTCTCCTTTCCTTTTGTTATGACAGATTGGATGTGTTTGCTCTTTCCCTATCCGATTACTTTTTGAAATACAATATGTTGTTATCATCAGTGTAGAAGGACTGTGAATAGATCTGTAACTTGCTACTAGCTTGGGAAAGGAGGCAGACTGTATGTCCTCATTTCTGTAAATCCAGGTTTCAATGTCTTCATCACCTGCAGTGATACCCAAAGGGACACCTGTACCAGCACAGTGTCAAGGTCATCTGGAATGGGAGCAAGGTTTAATGTTAATACTTGCAGGGTGGTGCATGGATGTAAAGGGTCTGCAACACCTATGATTTATAAGGAAAGCAAGAGAAATGCACTCTGCCTTCAGACTCAGAAGGGCACTGATCCTCACTCGGCAGTATGGGCGTCTTTCTGTCTTAAAAGCTTTTGAGAAACCAAATGCCGAGGAGATCTTTTGTGCATTTAATATAGCTCTTCTAACCAGAGCTTTTGCTTTGGAAATGTATGCCAGCTCTTAGAAATGCAGATCAGAGGTCTTCCACATTTTAAATAATTAATGTTCTACCTGTTTATTTTATACACTCATTATGAAGTGGTCTCCACGAAGCACCACAGCCAGAATCTTGCAGTTTGCTAGCACAGGGGTGATTTACATGTGAGTATAGACAGCGAGGACGGACAAAGAAGGCAAAATGAGCCTTTGAAACCTAAGAAGTGATGGCAAGTATGTAACGAGTGGCACAGTGCACACTGAATCCTAGGAAACACCTGTTAGTATTGTAAATTGAGTGGAAGAGCTACGTGTTGTGCTGAGCTGGTGCATAATTGGAACCCTGGAATGTATTTGTGCAGTCTGCAGCAGGCGTCCAGAAATATGTGGACTTGGCAAAAGCCATCAGTACCGTCAAATAATTATGAAATACTTGAAAGCCCCAGGTAAATAACCTCTTCAGAATTGGCAGGCGTCAATGGGTCATTACTTATTCTGTTCTTTCCTTCTTTATATGGTGAGTTGTTGTAAATCCCTGATGGAAAATCCAGTGAGGCAGATAGGGGAGAGTAGAATCGGCAATCCAAGCAGTAAGAACAAAAAGAAGAATGGCACTTACAAATTTTCCTACGAACTCTACAGTCCTTTCCAATTCCGGTCTGATAGAAAGGATTTAGCTGAGTAACTTGGCTGGGTGAAGTGGAGTTTTTACAAGTCTAACACAAAGGACCAATACATTTGATTTGGTGGACATGTAAGCTCTAACAATAATATTCAGCAAATTCAATTTCTTAATCATTGTGACTGTAAGAACCAAGTGTTTTTAATGTTCTCAGGATGTGCAGAGAGTAATCACGTTGGATTCTAATAAGACTTGCTGTGAATTGTTGACCAATTATTCACTATGGGGGGAAAATTAATTAAATTTTAATGTGAAAAGTTATTGTTAATTAAAAGTTGTATGAAAAACAGCCATAAACAGTAGGTAAGGCGTACAGGTTTGAAATTACTAAAAAGGCATATAAAGAAAAGGGGCAAGACATGTTTCTGAACTGCATTTTACCCGCCAGGTTATATACCTGAAAAGACCAAGCCAAATGCAGATTCTCTTCTCCAGCTATGAAGAATCTGTCACAGGAAGATGCACATGTGGTGACAAATGATAGTTTGCACCCATGGCTGTAGAGATAGGAGTGGGCTGTGGGATTACTGGATGGATTAGATTCAGGGAGGACATTTACTTTCACACCTTCTGTACGTTTGCCTCTGCAGAGCTGACAAAGACTGTGACAGCTGTGACACTGTAGGAACACTGGCAACTGGAAATGATGTCACTGCAGCCTTGGGGTGCATTCCAGTCCAAGCCCCTGCCTTTGACTTCAACCATGTTTCCTATCCCTATTAGTCTGAGCTTTCTGGCCTCCACAGCGGCCTTTTAAAAGGGCCCTTAAAAAAGCCTTCCAGTTATGTGGAAGCTGGAGAGAAAATGCCAGAAAGAAGCTTGGCCACAGATCCCAAAAGTGACTTATGTATATTTTATGGTTCTCAATGAAAAATTACAATCCTCAGGACTGTAGCTGGTTTGCTGCATGTTCCCCCCGGATCAGGATCTGCTTTTGAGCATGACTAGAACACATAGAAGATGTGGTTAAGCAGTCCACATCCTAATTCACGCACAAACCTGATAAGGATCTGTTTTCTTCCTCCTCT
Source organism: Cephalopterus ornatus (assembly GCA_013396775.1). Taxonomy (NCBI): domain Eukaryota; kingdom Metazoa; phylum Chordata; class Aves; order Passeriformes; family Cotingidae; genus Cephalopterus; species Cephalopterus ornatus. Next base: position 31,346 of record VZRE01007923.1, read on the forward strand.
GAGAAGCTTGGACAGAGCCTGGTGTGCTCTTGCAACAGCTACCTCACCAACATTAATGTATAAAAGAGAAATAACATTAGGGGTTTTTTCCTGGATTTTTAGGGAGAGAATTTTGTGCAAGGAGTTTGAGCTGATTGGGAGACTTTTTGTGAATCTCATTCTTAGGCACCTGGTTTTCCTCCATGTCACATTGTCACTATAAGCAGAGTTGTGGGCCACGCTTGGAGGACCAAGCACTGTAAGTTAAATAATGTAACACCACTCCTGTGGCAAAAAAAGTCCTCTTTAGGCTCCAGACCTCCGCATTTTCCTCCACAACAAACCTACAAAGGATCAGCAGGGTCTGAAGTTGTGTGTGTGGGGGAGTGTCTCACCAGACTCCTTTTACAGATTGCTTTCTCCTTTTACATTTGAGAGTTTCATGGGTCTTAAGTCACTTCATCGTACATGTCTCATTCAGATCATTATAATGAAATCAGCAGGGTTAAATCACGCATTACAAAGTGCTTTTCCTTAATCATCAGTTTATCCAAAGGACTGACAAGTGAGCTATTGCACTGGATAATCCAATGCCCATTTTCCCCTGAAGGATTAGGATTTATTTACTTGCAACTGACAAGCATCTACTATCTCATTTTGATGGTATTTGTGCAAATGAAAATTTAAAGTCTTCCCCATTATATGGTAAACTCTTATGAAAACATCTTCTTAAATTTTCAGATATATGCAGCTGTATATCTGTATAGTCGGCTTAAAAAATCTTGGTTCAGTGGTCTGAAATATATTGGAATATAACACATTACGGGTGGTTTAAATGTTCTGCAGTAAAATATTAGTCACTTAACTCTATCAGTGGGTCAGCGACTGAAAGCAGAACTATAATTGTGGTCTAACTACTGAGATTTATTTTTCCAAACAAAAATGAGCTTGAATTTCTTCCAAATGCTCAATATTTCTTAAAGGGCAAATACAAAATTAGAATTAAATCACAGTTTTAATTTAGCTTTCTTTGTGAACGGTGTGCTTGCTGTTCTAAAAGAAACTCATGTGGAGCTTTTAAAAGATGCTTGCAGAACCCTGTACTTCTTGATTGCTGAAAGCATCTCTAATATTAAATCAATACACACATGTATATGACCTTTCAAAGAGTAGTTCATTTGCCATTCTCAGTAACCTCATGAAAACGTTCCAGTTAAAATGTCAACAGTGGGATCTTTTTTAGCATCAGAAGTTATGCTTGCTATGCAGTTCCATTAATATGATGACCCGAACCACACATGCACCAACAAATTACAACATTAACCAAATGTAACAATTTATTTTATGACTATACTATTGCCTAAATTACATTATTGTGTGACTATTAATAAACACAATTGAAAAATAAAATTAGTGGAGAGGTTATCTCACAAAGAAAGATCATGACTGCCAACATGCAGCCCAAAATGCAGAGAGCATGGCCTTTGGTAGCAAGGAAACAGTTGAAGGCAAATTATTTCTAATACTGTAATTCTCTCAAATGTATTAAAAACATAAGAAAGGCATTTGCACAAAAATTAATAGCTGGTCTCTAATCAGTGTACATTGGTCTACGACTATGCAATTGCATCTGACCCACTCATGATTGCAGTGCTAAAACAAAGCTTCAGAGCAGGTGACTACCCAAGCTCTGCCTTCTCCTCCCATCCCTTGCTTTCTTGCTCTGTGAACTCAAGAAGCTCTGTACTGGCACAGGGCTGCTAAGGGGACTAGTTGAGAATGAGGCCTTTCTCCTAGAAATGTGAAAGATAGGGGAGAGGGGGTTACCTTTTTGGTATTGTTTTCACATTAGCCCTTTGTTCATGAATTGTGCAGGATCCTGAACCAAATTCTTCTTTATTTCACCTGATTCTATACAATGCCTTCAAAGTATGTGTACTTGTTCTCCACTAGCAATGAACTGTCAGCCATTGCACCCATTTTGTTGCAATTCTATATTTGATTGTAATCATACTTCTTAGTTTGACAAGGACCTAAATATCTACAGTCTAGTCACTTGTCCTGTACCTATAATCAATAATTCATTCTCTGAATAACTCCATAAAAATGGCAAGGATGATGAATATTTTCTTTCTCTCTCAGTTTAAAATAAAATCCATATTAGTTTCATCAACTGGCAATTATTAATGTACCTTACTTAACCAAGAATTGATTTGATTCTGACAAGTTCTTAATGTCTTTAAATTGTGGTAAATAATTGCCATCCATATTCAGCAGTTTAGTATACCAACATAAGCCGATTTTATTTTAATGGGAGACATATCTGTAAAACCTTGAAGAATATTGGGTAAAAGCCTTGAGTAATTTCTTTTGCTTTAATGCTTGTGCTGGACTGGGTGTACGGGTAGCTACAGCAATAAGTGGAGGCTAAACAAAGTTTGGGGCTCAAAACTCAGAAGTGAAATCAAGCTTCAGATTCTTAAGTTGAGACACAATTTATATGAAACATTTCATCCCTATTTCTATTTTTATTTCTAATAACCTGAAAATTTTTGTGTAAATGTCTACCTCCTGGAAATCCTCACAGGTTTGGCAGACCTTTTAATAATTCAGAAGTTTGAAAGAATAGTCTGTCTGTGACATTAGCTTGTCATAAAATTGTTATGTTATATCTTATAGATATGGCTGTGTTACATATACCTCAGGTAAGTTTAACTTCAGATGCAGATGTTTAGCTCAGCTGTTTAGACTTCTTTGTTTAATGCCTTCCCTCTGTAAAAGCCTGAGAAGCAAAAGGGAAAATATTGATAATAAATACAGACTGAGAGACTGGGGGTAGGATAGGTCTTACTTGAAATGTAAATTGACTGTGGAATAATTAAGGAATATGGCTGGATTGGGAAATGTAGTCAGTTCAAAGATCTCACAGCTTTTAGTCTCACTACTGTCTTCCATTTTTGGCTGATGTACAGCTCCATTTGACTGTCCAGTGATTCACTTCTGAGTAAAGGATATTGAGCCTAAGTATTTAAGTATGAACTGTACTTTACAGTGCTTGATTGAGGGTTCCTAAATCAAACTGAGGTTCCTATATCAAATGTGACCTTGGCTACTAATCTATCCCAGTCACTTGTCCCTTCCTGTTAGAAGAAAAGTGTTTTTCATTGCTCAGTATCACAGCAATATGACATTGTAAAGGGTTAAGCTTGTTGATATAAGGTGAAAATCTTTAGAATGAGGAAACTAGGACTTGTTAATACTTTCCCTTTGTGTGGATAGCATTAACCTGCCCAGACCTCAGGGAAATAATAATGATTTAAAAAAAAATAATAAATCCTGTTGCAAATTCAAAGAATTCAGGTAAAGAAGTGCTGCAAAGATTTAGTTATTTGTTTATTTAAAATGGTACTTGGAGCATGAATTTCAGCCATCATGCTGAAGTAAATTGTCCGAAAGTGGGCTACAAGTGTTGTTAAGGCCCCAGATATAAGCCTCTTCCCAGTAGGATGGCTTACATAAGCTTGCTGGAAAAATGCCTGTATTCAACAACAAATCTAAATTCACATTGAGTAGAAAACCTTGGTAGAGTCTGAAATGAAGAACAAACAAACTGCATATTGTAGAAATACCCCATAAAGATACAGGAGCTCACATTAATCATGTGAGCTAGGACAATAGGTGACCTTTTCTAATAAGAAATGAGGCATCTAAAGCAGCCATTAAATTTTGCAAGGGCCGTATTTAATGTCTGTGGCATTCATCATCACATGATGTAAACATCCTCAACCTGCTGACATTTGCCAATCATCCTTCACAGATTTAAAAATTGGTCTGAAGCTTTTAGAGCACAGCTTCCCAAATTCTGACAATGCCAAGGCCATTCTAACTCCTTTTCAACCTTAAAATAAACAGAGAGCCACTATTGAGCAAGCAAGGTTAACAAACTCTGGAAAAGCATTAGTACTAATATGTTTTTAGCGCTTTTCAAAGCATTTAAAGTTGAAAATGACTGTCTGACGTGGGCCGGTCACTTTCACAGGAGTCAAATCTACAAAGTCCCTGGTAAGATATCTAGGCTTTATCTTTCAGTGAAAATGTTTATACTTGCAGTTCTAATTAATGAAGTGATTTTAAGAAATGGTTGCTAATATGTACTGAGATGTAGCCACTGCTTTAACTTTGCAGTTTAGTTTCAAACTCTGGACAAAGATAATTAGCTGCAAATAAAGATGGCCAGGAAGGACTTCTCTTGTTGAGCTCGTGAACTCTCACTATGACTTTGAAAACTTGGACAACTACTACTCTTCCAAAACCTTCTTTCACTGGCATATTTTTTTCCAATACCCTCTTAGGATTTTCTCCCTTTTGAATTTAGCCTCAGGCCTTCTCAGCATCACAGAAAAATGATGTTAAAACAGCAGCAGATCAGGTAGGGGCCTTGAAACCATCCGTGGGCTTTCTTGTTTTCTATTTTTCCATGGTTGATCTGTCAGTTCTTAACTGATAGCACCCGCTTCTGACTAAGAGGCATCATTTTGACACCAGTGCCCTTCACAGCCCCAGCTGTGTCCTGTTTCACATCGACACTGACGGGCTGGCCCGGTTTGGCAACATTAGGCTTCACTGAGTCCTGGGGAAGTTTCATGCTGGTCTAAGTGTAGAGACAGAGAGTCCTTGGCCACTGATAGATGATCTGCTTAGGGCTACCAGCAGGTGAGCCCTTGCTGCTATTACAGTTTTAGCTTACATGGCATTTGATGCAGCTGACTTGCCTGAGAGATTTGGGAGAATGGGGAGATCTAGTCCCTTTCAAAATGCCTTTTTTCCATTTCTCTCTGACAAGTCTGAGACTGCTTATTAGGGAGTTCCTCTACATCCTCCCCAGTACCTCTCACCGGGAAAACGTCTGTTGAATGTCACTTTTCTTCATTTTGATGAGCCTACATGTAATACTGTGTCACACAAGATAGTGTCCGTTTACAGTGTCTTAAATGTCAAACATGAGTGATACTCTAATTCACTGAAAAATGGGATTGGAGATGAAAAGACCCTGGTTCAACGCAAAGAAATGAGAGTTTTAACTTCTTAAAAAGGGGACAGCACTTTGATGAGAGAAAAAATCTGCATGCATAGCCTCACAGGTGGACTGCTGCCATCCCTTGTTTAGGTTATAGCACTGGATTTAATCACTCAGGTTTTCCTCCACTCTTGGGGTGCTTATTACAGTCACTGAAAGGAATGCCTGTGGATAGCTAAGAAATACAGCTTTGGAGGAGCATCAAGTCTCTGTAATCCAAGTTTTAGTTTTCTGTGGTATGGATTATTGCAATCCTTTCTCCTTGGATGTACCAAAACGACCTCTGTGGAACTGGTCTATGATGCAGCTGCACATCTTACAAACCAGACAGAGCTATCAATCCAGTTATCCTTTGCTTTTCTTGGACCTATATGCACTTTTTGGTTGGAATGAAAGTGTTTTTCTTCAGTTTTAAATCCTTGAACAGAAAGTTCCTGGTTATGTCAGTGTCCACATGTTTGCCTGTGGACTGTGGTGTCAGTGACCAGCAACCAGACTGGATTCACTGATTGTCGATGTTGGTGGACAAATCGGAGTTTGGCTTTAAAGACTAGAGTTGACCCTGTGAACACTACAGGCAAGATGTAACATTCGTCTCTTTATGTCAGCCTCTCTAACAGACTGACAACATGTAAGCCAATGGCTATAAATTAAAATCTCCATCTATTTAACACCTTGTAAAGCCAGTACAAAATAAAAAAGGAATTCAATGAGCTTCTAAGTTTAGGGCAAGAGTGGACAGTTTGTGAGTTATGATTAAGTGGCTCAAATGCAGCCTGTGCGCCTTGTCCTGTGCCAAGCAGTGAGCTTATTTTGTCCAGGAGCTGCTGGAAAATTCAGACCTCCAGTTATGAAGGAGACAAACCACTAATGAGCATCAGGTCACCTGCGTCATCCCAGCCCTCCCCATCCTGGGGAGATCTGGGCTGGATCCTGGGAAGTCTACACAGCAGGACCACAGGGAGACAGCATGATTTGCTTGCCTGGGAAGCACTGATGGTGTTTCCTTACCCTACTGGTTCTCAAGTCTTTGTGCCTTAAAAAAGACTGCAGAGAGATGGCAAGAACCTGTCATCCCAATGCATGTTTATAAAACCAGGATTTTTTCAGGAGAACCCTGAGAAATAACTGATAATTTCCATCAACACCACCTTTAATAACATTTCCAACAGTGGCAATAACTATTAATTGAAGAGAATGTGTGCAAATACTGATTGCAGCCTGAAAAACTGGTAATTAATTGGCTGAAATGTTTGCTTTTGGGCAAATCTGAAAAATCGGATTCAGATATCTTTTTTCTTTTCTTTTCCCTCTCCTCTCCTCTCCCTCTCCCTCTCTTTTGTTGTTCTTTTTCCCCATTGTAGTGTGCTTGCATTTTCCTCCGTGGTTCAGAAATTCCAGCTGAGGATTCTCTATTACAACTCCCCATGGGCAGGGATTTCACTGAGGAAAAGATGACATATAATCACCTGTGTCATTCCAATAAGAAGGTGGTTGTGTAAAAGAAAGAAGCTAGCTGACTCTAGCTATGAAGCTTCATTTCCAGGCTTCTGAATAAAAATATCTGAGTTCGTTACGACCTTTTTTATATCAAAATCCTACTTTCTGGCAGATCATGCATCATAAGGACTTTTTTGTTAAAAGGTAGGAGAACATTTTCCAGATAGTTAATGTTTTCCAGACCTCTCCTGTTTTGGGTGAAGAGTGACAAATAGTGCTACACATCAAAAGACTACTCTCATTTCAGTCCCCATTTTTAATGGCTTTCACTCTGTCTCTCTCTCTCTCTGCCCAAAATACAGAAAAATAAGCAGCACTGCCCAAAATGTGGGACAACAGAGGAAGAAAGGCTATCAAACAAAGCCTTTATAAGGAGAGAGTTGCACAGGCAGGCTATAACAGTGGTACAGAAAATACGAATCCGTATGAAACATTCAGTCACTACATCCATGCGCTTCTCACTGTATTAGCCACAATCCCTGCCTGACCTCAAGCATTGAGTGCTGTGAAGTTGTCAGAAGCCTAAACCTTGAACCACACACAGAAAACAAGTCCTATGTCTATATGCAGGATCTGTCAGTGATTTTTTCACTATGAACATTGTTTTCAGTTTCAACCTTAGTAGTCTATTTCTATGAACAGATACTATTCATAGTATCTGATAGATAGATAGTATATAGATAGTAAATAGTAGATTTGTAAGAAAATAGTGGGAATTTCCTGAATATGATTAATGGTAAATTTTGTCTTCTAGTCCATCCAGGGAGCACCTTTCCTTTAAATATCAATCTGCAGTGGTGTTGTTCTTCAGATCTTTATGCAAGAGACTGCTAAATTTGAAATCAAGTTATTTAAAGTAAGGTTGGATATCAGAAAACTTCTTTGCTTTGTTCCTTTTGTTGTCTTTTGTTTTAAATTAATATCTTGAAGACATTAATTTAGCACAATTTCTTTTTAGCACTTGGAGAAGCTAACCTTAGCTATCAGATTTGTTGTAAAGAGACCATTTTTCTTCTGACAAGCTTGTGAGCATGCTAACCTATAATTCACCCAAATTTGTGAGACATTAATTCTCTCTGGCAGCTCAATCCATTAAAGACAGTAAAGAATTTGGATCAATTAATACATTCTTTTGACAGACGCAGTAATGAAATTGCTACTTCCATTCTATTTGCCCTTTGACGTACGAGCCCAGATCAATCCCAAGCAGTTACGAGGGTCCATTTTTATGTATGCTATCCAGCAGTGACTAGATATTCTTTGTGCATTCCTGAATTATATCCCTTGGATTATTTATGATATATATCACAGTAGCATATTAATATTTCCAGAATTGTTCCCCATTTCTGTTTGTAAAAATTTGCCATTTCATGCCTTTTGGATATGAAAATGGTACTAGCCTTAAGGCAGGGAGTAGTGTTATGTCTTTCTGCTCTTGGTGGCAATCAGAGGTCTTCTCTGTAGTTCCTGGGGTGCAAGGCTGTGACAGGGACAGTCTTCTCATGCCTGGGAAACCCAGGCATTCCCACAATACCCAGATGCCCATCACCTGAATTTCTTAGAATGGAGAAATAGAGGGCTTTGGCAGGCAGGATATAAAACCATTCAGCATTGCAGCTGGCTTGCTGGACTTCCCTGGCCTCTGTCTCCGCTCCTCTGATTCCATGGACAACAGTCATAATTCAATCCAACAGCAGGAGAGACCAGCAGTAGGGCTCATATTAGATTCATTTTTTATAGTTAAGTAATGTGTATGAACAATTTTAGTACTGTATTTTTGCCTCTTTCATAATCTCTTATTTCCCTAGGTTTTAGGGGGCTGAATTAAAATGGCCTTTAAACTCAAGTCATAAGGGATCAGGGGTGTTGTAGACCTTGCTAATGATTTATAAATGCATACATTTGGCTTTGCTGAGATTCACAGCATGTTTATTTGTGTGCTTCTCCTTCCCAAATCCCTGAAATCCTGCACCTTTTATGCTGGAGTTTGATTTTAGTAGAGTGCAGATTTTTTTCTCTTATGTTGTTTTATTATAGATAGAAACTATAAAATATTTTGTTTTGCTTGGGTTTTTGTCAAGCCTGATGAAAGGCTAAATGAGGTGCTGAGGAGAAAGGTTCAAGTGAATACATATTCTTTCCAACTGATCCTATTGCCAGCAATTTAGAAATTCCTTAATTATATTTTTTTTTTAATTTAGGTAGGTATCCAGATCACTTCATCCTCACGTGGTGACACACTCTTTGTATAGTAGCAGCCATTGTGGTAACTAAATACATGATAGCTTTTTAATTTCTAGAGTTACACTGGTAGACACTCTGAAAGGTAAATTATCACAGAGGAGTTATTTGTGGTCTACCTCAAAGCTAGAATTTAGTAGCTCAAAGCAGGAAAAGGTAAATGTACTGGTAATGAGAACATGTGTGGATGACACAATGCAGGGAGGTACAGGCATAAGCAGCACTGGATGAGGGAAGCAGAATCACGTGAACAAAAGACAAAAATAACCTTGAGAACTAAAGTAAGAGAAATGAGATCATAGATAACAGTAAGGAATACACCAACTATCATTTTTGGTAGAGAGAATAAAAACCGTGCTGCTGTCGTGCAAGACACTGGCATTGTTCCTCAGAAAAGCTGTACATGGTAGTGGTTTCCTACAGGGAGTGTGAAAACTGGGACACATTCCGAAAAGACCTATCAGCATGATCTAACGTCTAGATCGTATTTTACTAGATCGTGTTTTGCAAGGGGACCATGTCAGATATAGACAAGGCTGAGAAGGGTTGTCGCTATTCATGTACCACAGAAGTAAACTCTGAGAAGAAATAAAAGTTATTTAAGGTAGCAGAAAACTTTGGCACAGTTTCCCAGAGAAAGAATCTAGAACAGAAATTAGAATTAACTGACTTCTGGTAAGAGAAGTGAGGTCTGGTACGATCTTCCATTAAGAATAGGGACTAGGAAAAGTAAAAAAAGCAGAACTTTTCTGAAAATTGTTTTTCCTAGTTTTAAGAAAAACATAGCACTATATTTTCTGGGACAGCAGAACATTGGACCTAACAAACTACATCTGTTCAAATCCATTTTCTGTATCCATAAAAGCTCCTTAGACTTAAAAATGTTATTTTTGTTCTTGAATACAGTCAGCTGACCCATTTACATCTGCATTCACAGCAAGTGCAAAACATAATTGTATTTGAAATAAAGATACAGATGTTTTAAACACAGTAATCACTATTTTGAAGAGCTAACCCTCAGAAATTGTTACAGACTGTTTCAAGATTTGTTTTCAACAGCAAATATTTCCCAGTTTTTTCTCTTTTCTGTGAGCAGGTAATATTTACTGAACAGAAAAAGTAAAAAAATCCCACATCTATGGGTACACACGCACTCCATATTTGGACCTCAGGCCCATTCAGACTTTTACTGTAAGTATGTGTGATTCATTCTACATGGAAACCAAGTGAATTTTAAGTGTTAAAGTGCCATCAAAATAAGTTTTTAAAATTCTTATTTATTCTTCCTGTTTTGTATTTTTCTCAAAGCATTACTGAAATGACATTCTGAACAAGACTACATAATGCTGCTCTTTGCCTACTGAAAAGACATTCCTCATGTTTTGTACATTGGCTCAGAAAGCCTAATACCGGATGCATTTTTCGCATCTCACTGTGGGGATGTACATTATAAAACGGTTTTAGCTTCATCTTCTGAATAATTCTATTCAGAAACAGCATTAATAAACTGTCTACCATCTTTATCACTCGTTAATCCTTGTCCCCCTCAGTTCTCTACCTGTCTGGTATTTCAGTATTACAGACGCACTTTTCTCTTTAAAATACTTCTTGCAATACTTATTGGTGTTGTGTACTTCAAATAACAAGATACATCTTCCTCCTGAAAGAGCATTAATAGATTAATGAAAGTCTTTCAAAGTTACTGGAGTCCTGACAGCATCTTTTAATGAATCAAGGGCCCTGTCTCACTATTTACTAGACTTTTGGACATATCTACATTTTTACATTTTACACTCAGCAGAGCCACCAGAGTGTGTTCAAAGAGCAGTATTTGTCAGTGAGAAATTCCAAACTTGCCCTGGATTTAGACAATGGCACAGTAACAATGGACTTTAGAAACACCAGAAAAAAATCTTTTTGTGTGTGTGTTTGTTAACTGGCTGATTTATTGCAGTTCAATGCATGAATTTCAACTGGGAGTGAAAATTTATAATATCTCAGTAGTATTTGTCCTGAAAATGCCATTTCCTTTCCTTTGATGTTTCTTTACTTAGTACCAGTATAAACCTTGAAAAGAGAGTCTTTCTACAGGTGAAAACATGTCTCTGTAATGGAAATAAATATGAAAATAATCTTTGGTATTTATTGATGAATGTAGTGCAAATATGACTTATAGCCTGTGTGTACCTTTGGAAAACTGCTTTGCTCGGGTATCAAGAAACACTGTTAATATCTCTTAGGAGGTTGTGTGATGAACATCAATAGAAAACAATGTTTTCTATTACTGGACCTTAAAAACTCCAGCTTGTGTCTAGAATGAGTGAGGCAGAAGATGAACCATAGTTTTGGCGATGGGTTTTTGTTATATATCACTGTCTGAAGAGAAAGGATTGCTATCTTTCTCATTGAACACTGGCATGCCATGCAGACAAGTCTTGCCATACTGCACCTGCAGTGGTTTTGCAAGCTGAGGGGAACTGTTCAGCAAATGCAAGGGGTCTTGAGAATGAATTTGAACTGGTATGGGCTTGAATTCTGGGTTATGGGAGAAAGGAGATAAATTAGGGGAAAAATACTTGACAAAAAATTTGCCTCTGAAGGAGCAGGCACTTCTGCTGGCGTATAAGAGCAGCAGCCTGGTTCTGGTGGGACCCAGCCCGGAGTTCTCAGACGACTTCAGAAGTGAACTGATTGACCAGGCGGTCTGATAGTTTTGTGAAGCATGTGGTGGCCTCTACTGGTGAATCGAAATGTTACGTGAATATTTGTGTCGCCCCAGAATTTGGAAGAACTCTGGATAATCACAAGGTAAAGCTTAGATATGTTTTATATTCACTGACCAGCCAGTTTGGAGTCCTGTCGTGGATTTTGTCGCTGCTGTAATGTAAATGCAGTGATCTATTAGGTTATTTCTTTTAGTCAAAGGGATTTTCTCTCCTCAATTTGATATGGGATTTTCCAAATAGATACATTATCTCTTTTTGGTGAGAAAGGCAGAAGGCTCCTTTAATTATTATTGATCACATCTGACATGCCTACACTTAGCAGAGAATGCTGTCCTGTTGCATTTTCCTGTCTTTTGATGGATCATGAAGGTAATGCAATAAAAAATTATTTCATACTGTTCCTCGAATCATTCTTTCATTGCAAAGAATTTGTATCTTGTTAGTATGAATTAATTTTGTACTTCTTCCCATGCATCCCTTGTAAACTCACTTAATATTCACGTAGTTCTTACACGGTCCATCATATTTTATTATCAATCAAGCAATAGTTAATGGGCATTTAAGAGGAGGTTACTGCTTATGCTCAAACTCTGCTAGCACTTTTTGTTCCTTCATTGTTAATTAATTTGTTATATCTTCAGAGAGATACTACTGTAAGGCAATAGAAGTTCAGTTGTAACATTTGAATTAAATAATGGGAGCTTAAATAAGCTGTTAATTTTTCCTTCTCTGAGAGAGCTAACTTGCCATGAATAAGAAGCTTTTCATTTTATTTTAGAAGATCCAATGCTTCTATGGGAACAGTATTACCAAAAGGCTTGCAAAATGAATGAAGGTTGGGATATGAGACAGGGAAACAGCACTGGAGCTTGTTAACTCCAGGATCTACTCTTGCAGAACTGGTTGAAGTAAGGGAGTTTTCTAAGAGATTTCCTTCAATCTTTCAAGTGCTCAGATTTCAGAATTCACCTCTGTTAGCACTGGTCACTGGGGAATCAAGAAAGGTATAGAGATCTGAGTCTCAGTTTCTTCCTATGTAAAAAAAAGGTAGAACTGATAATTAACACTTCTTTGTAAAACACTTTGATATTTATGAATAGCATTCCAACATAAATGCAACAAGACACAAAAATTGACCCATACTTTACTATCTACATTTATACTTAAAAAATGTCTTTTCTTATAGTTTTTTGCACAGAAACCTATCTCTGTGTTGTCAGTGCTCTCACTTTCTATCATGCACGTTTATTGACTTGCCTGTATGCTGTATTCATGTTGTCTTGAAGCTGCCTTCTCTACAGAAATACTAGAGCCTCAATTCAAGTGTTAACTTTTCAAAATTGTGGGAGGAAGGAAAAGCACAAAGGAAGACTTTACTTGCTTGTGACTGAAAGCTTAACAGGAACATTGAGCCTCAGCTATTTTTTCATAAGAGCTGCCTGGGTATATGGAAGGTCTGATTAAGCTGCTACATGCCATTGTTTGAATTCCATTAATGGGTTTGGTCATAGAATCATAGAATCATGGAGTCCAACCTTTGACCAAGCACCACTGTGTCAACTAAGCACTAAGTATCACATCCAGTGATTTCTTGAACACTTTCTGGTTTGGTGACTCCATCACCTCCCTGGGCAGTCCATTCCAATGTTTCACAACATGAAGAAATTTCCATGAAGGAATTTCTTCCTGATGTCTAACCCGAACGTTCCCTGGCACAGCTTGAGAAGGTGTCCTGTCACTTGTTGCCTGGGAGAAGGGGGTACAATCTCCTTTCAGGTACTTGTAGAGATTGATAAAGGTCTCCCCTGAGATTTCTTTTCTCCAGGTTAAACAACCCTGGCTCCCTCAGATGCTCCTCATAAAACTTGTGCTCCAGACCCTTTGACGTCTTTGTTGCCCTTCTCTGGACATGTCCAGATGTTGACTTCACTCGGGTGACCTGGATTCTAGCTTTACAGGCTGTCTGTGTCTCAAGGAGATGATTATTTGAATTCACTAGTTAAGAGCTTAAAAAAGATCAAATCAGTGTTTACCAGGGTTGATTATCCTTCTCCTGCCAAGAGAGGAGAAGGATGTGCAGTTGGAAATGCAGGGGCTGGAAGGGTGGGTATGTTTATGTAAGTTTTCATAAGTGGGTATCTTCCTTCAGTTATTTCTTAGCTGGCAAGGTCAAAATACCTCCTGAAAAATTCAACACTCTCCCTTCTGTGAGAACTGATAATCACCTCCAATCACACCAACATCAGTGAAGATTTCCCTATTTCTTTGGTGTGGCTGTCAACCTCTGCTCAGATTCCAACGTCACATGTGAGTTTGTATTGACAGCATACTCTTCTGTAACTTTCTCACCAGAAGTAAAGTCCCGTTGGTGTTTAATAAAGACATCTTTGGGCAGTCTCAAAAATGCTAGCTAACAATTAATAAGGCTGTTTGCAACCAAAGCACCGATAGAGATGAGGTGCATGACTGGAGCACTGCAGCAGGGGTACTTGTCCCTTACCTTCAATCTTCCCACCCCCCTTGTTTTCTTTCTGCCATCTGCAAGGCTTATCTAGCCCTTCTGTGAGCCAGTGCATTTTGCTAAAGGCAACATAATAGAGCAGTGAGTGAATATTTGCCATTCTAGTGAACTGAATTGACTCACTAGAAGATAGACCAGTCACTGGGGTCAGTGAAAGGGAAGGAAACTCACCAATGCTGATGGAAGAGCTAGAAGGCAGCAGTTTAGTTTAGCCAGCTGGAGGAATCTCATCCAAGCTGTTTCTCCTGTTTTGGCTGTGGTTTTGTCAAATATGATGCATTCTTGGGAAAGTCTGGGAATTGGAGATATCTTACACAATATAAATTACTTTGCTATTTGTTTTTAAATATTTTTTTCTCAGACTACATCCTGTGTCATTCCTAAGGATAATGGAGGTTTCTGTTGCAACCTGCCTTATGTTCTAGCAATCAAACAGCTCTATTATTTCATGCAAGAAAAGCCCAGTAATCCCTACACAACTAAATTTCTCCTCCCTATTTTTATATTCCTACATTTCTCCTTCTCAAGAGGATGTGGTAGAAAACAATGCTTAGCTCGATTTCCTCTGAACAAAATGAAACCATACCTGTCACAGAAGAATAACCCAGTGCAAAACTGATAATATTGAGGATGGTCTGATGAGCAGAAGTCTCTCAATCACTACATGCTCCCCACAGGACAACATATTAACAATACTGCATTGTGAATAGTCTTGAGAAAAGGCTTCTGGCCAAAACATTGACATTCACAAGCAGCTGCTGCACTCAGAGAATGTAGATTTTAATTATCTTGGGTAAAACAATCAATTTGGAGTGCAAAGCAAGTTAGACTCCTGAATATTACTGATCACCTGGAAAATCACAATGAATGTATGCTTTTCTTCTCAATCTACCTTTCAACCTTGAGTTTATTCCCTGGGCTGTAACAAATGTATAAGGTTTTGCTTAGCAAAGCAGCACCACTGAAGAAAATTCATAAAATGAAAGTTGAAAGAAAGTGGATTATTTAAATAAAAGAAGGTATGCTGTTGTTAGTCACCTGCTCTTCATTCATTTCATGGGGATTTAATACAGTTGCATGTGTTACCCAATTAAATAAAATAGTCTATCTACTGATATCTGCTCATAGACAATAACTGAACAGCTGCAGTTACTTCCTCTTGTTTCCTACATTTGTTTTTTTAAGATCATCCCAACTCAATGCTTTAGATAGCTGGAATCAATATGCACATACACAAATATGTACATTGCCTTTTCCTCTATTCTCTTCTACTAGAAGCCATAAACACCTGCCTTGGAATTCCTAATGTCGCATGCCAAGTCCAGTCCCTGCTTCCAGTAAGCGCAGACCGATGCTGTCAGAGTAACACCGGGTGGCAGCAGTGGGTTTTCAGCCAGTGAGCTGAGACATAGAGAGGCTGTTGTCACAAGTAATGAAGATGTAGAAATTAATTTTGTTTTGATTTTCGAATAGAGCGCCTGGCATGTTACCCCACCCCAAATTTCTTCAGTCTGTCATTTGGTCATGCCTCACAGGCCTAGATTTCTTCTTTTTGCTTAACCTAACATTGTAATTGCTGTAAGAATGACAGACTCTTTGGGGTTTGTGATATGGGAGGATGTGTTGTGTATGTAGCATCTGCTGAGAATTTGGGATTGTTGCCAGTGCTTTGTAGCTGGAGGAAAATTGGACAGTTATTTGTCTTTAGAGTTTACGTCATGTTTGTCCTGGTCTTTGTCCTGCTTAACATGTCAGAGTTGTGACAAGCATAATACAAGAAACCTTTTCAGAAACATATTTTGCAATTACTCCAACCTTTGCTGGGCAGATGACAGATCACTTTGCTGGGCAGACTACAGATCTGGGGAGCAAGCTGCCTGCTAAACATTATCTTCTAACAGGAGGTTTTCATCACTTGACAGGTCCCCTCTGAATGGACATCACCTGGTTCTTGGGAGCAGAGCCCTGGGCAAAGACAATTTCTTGAGCTGTTTTCTTCCTTCTGGGGAAAATTAGGTTGTGGTCAGACTCCAAAGCCAACATCCTATTACTTTTTCTGACATTCATGTTTCCTGTTGTTCTGATAATTCCCTGATTTGCTTTTCAGAAATATAGAGACTGAAATACACTTCTTGCAGGGAGACAAGTGGGGGACGTAGAATTTTGAGAGCCCACACCTCAGAGTACCTCTTGCCATTTGCCTTAGCTGTTAGGGACACAATCTCACCACAAACTGAAGGCACAAATAGGATTAACTTTGTTTCTTAGTATCAGTGGTGCAGTGGCCCATCTCGAGATGGTGTTTTGGGATTTTTTTTCTCCCCAAGAGTTGACAAAGGTTTTCCAAGAGTCTCATTCTTCTCTAGTTGCTCAGACTTCTCTATTTCAGTGATTTAGCTGAGACAGCTCAAAGGAGTAGCATGTTACGTCTTGCTTGCTTTCACTGATGATTAATGCTCAAAAACCATGAGTCCCAGCTGAAAGCAGTTATGACAACCACTTCTGCAAAACTTAAATGTTTTCATTTTAGAACACTCCTGTTCATGCTGTAAATTCCTCTTTAAAATTCAGGGCTTTTAATGTGGTCAGGTCATAGTTCAAAACCCAATAAGGGCTTTTTCACAGAGATTGGTAATGTATCTCTCTGCAGTGAAAATCTATGTGTTCAACAGCTAATGTCTTGAAAGTCATCCACAGCCTTTCAAAAATTCTTATCTCCTGAAAGTCTTTGGAACAGAATCTGTGGCAGCGCAGTTAATGGCAATGTAATCCTAAATCCTAAATGCCTTGAAGGTACACATAATTAGGGGCAGTATGCATAAAGATACCGTTGGCCACTCATACACTAGTAGCAGTCAAAAGCATGAACAATTATTTTTCTGCAATGTCACAAAATCACAGAACATTCTGAGTCTGAAGGCACCCACAAGGTTCATCGAGTCCAACTCCTGTGTGAATGGCCTGCACAGGGATCAGACCTCTGACCTTGACATTGCTAGCACCATTCTCTAACCAACTGAGCTAATCTCAGAGTCTGTTGGGACTTCATGATTAAAATTGAGGATGAACCCAGGTTTTGGTTTGTGAAGTATTGAGAAGTGAATATGTTTAGAAGACCAAACTGGACATGAATAAATTGAATTTACTTATGTTTTACCAGCAGCAACACCACAAGTACACGTACTATGAAAGTTGGATGCAGCCCCGCATGGGAAAACTGTTCCTGCATATCATGCCAAAGCAAGATCTGAGGATGGATTTTCATTTCTAAAAGAATAGAAATATATATTATGTAAAATATAACAAGACATATGGCATATACATAACATATACTTCAGCCATATAGCTGACAAGAAACAATAGACAAGACTTCTTCTTAGAAACAATTGCAAACCTTGTGAAACATACATTGAACTGTGCTAAAACAGGGCCGAAGGGGCTCAGAAATGTCATCTTTTTTCTGTGGTTGCTTTCTGCCCCATTTGCCACCCTCAATAGCAAGTGCACACTGTTCCTCTGTGCCCCCTCCATCCCACCACCATGCCACTTGCTTCAGGTACCACACAAATCCTCCCATTTGAGTGCCCTGAGAAGTTCACAGAAGCATCCTTCAGTGCTCTAGACTGGTACTCGGCCCATTTTTGCTGTCAATACCACCAGTGCCAGTCATCTCTCCTAGAACATTCTTAATATTTCTCTGCGTTTTCTTCCTTACCTGGGTCTGGCCTATTCTACCTTGCCTCTACTGTGCTTCCCTGCCCATCCCTGCACATGGTGATGTCTCATCTGTGGTGTGAGTTACTCGGCAGCTGCAGATCCATACACCCCTGGTGCCAGGGGCAGCGCTGTTGTGAAAGGCAGGAGGGGGCAGAGCCTCATTGGTGGCTAAAGGGAGGAGGAGGTGTGAAAGGATGTCTGGAGGGATGGGGAAGGAGGTCTGTAGCAAGCCAAGCTTAAATCAATATAAACTGCTGGAGAATCCACTCTAAATCTCTGTCTTCACACAACACCCTCAAGCACTTCATGCAGTCATAATCACTGACTGTTCTGAGCACTAGGGAAGCCACATTGATCATCTGTAATGCATGTTTACATGGAAGTTATTTATACAGATGCAGAATGCAGCAGTGCATTAAATAATTTTTCATCACATGTCATGGAGCAGAAGAAAATTTGGCTGCTACATTGCAGTTTCTACTGAAATGGCTAGGACATAGTGCATTGACATTCAGCTGAAGCAATCAGCTTGAGAAATTTTGTATTGAATGCATTTTGAAGAGTAATTAAGTTTCCTACAATAAACAATGCTTGTTAAATTGTATGTTAGTACTAGTTAAAGCAGATAACGTTACATTGTTTTAAACAGCCTGTCTTATCTTCCCTAAAGAATGAGACTATCTCCTCTGTCTTGTTCTTCCCGGTCTTTCATGAAATACACTCGTGTGTGTCCCTCAGTCTGTTTTTCACGTGGCCTCCCATAGTAACGCTCAGATCTGTAGCTGTCAGAGCAGTAGCAGGCCAATAAAAGGTAATGATATTCTTCCATTTCTCAGATCCTGCTCTGCCACTCTCGCTCACACAGAGTAGTTTCTCTTGTTACTGAGAATTATGGGACTGCTCACCTGCCAGGCACTACTGAAAGGAGTAATAGCAATGGAGGCATGGAAACATGGGTAAGAGCCTGCTCTAAAAGTGAGAGGGCAGAGTCTTGCATAATTAAAATATCTGATTTGGTTAGTCAGGGCAGGGAGAAAAAAAGCACCTTGGTGAGCAGGGATTTGCTGCAACCTCTAAATCTCGTGATTTGTTTATCTAACTGCAACGCCCATATTTATTCTTATGGTCCGGAACCAGAATGTGTATAAACACTAAACAAAATGAAGTTTACTGCTTCTGCTATAAAATATTTACTGCTTTAGTATAAGGCTATGTTAATGTGATTAGAATTTTCTCCGTAACTAGACTTTACATTATGGAACACCTTAAAGAATAAATGACACTGTTCTTGATACTATGCAAATATGTATCACTTAAACGTGCATTATTTGTAAGTCTCAAGGGAGCAATTGAGTCAAGTAAGCTAATTCTTCGGAGCAGGATTAGTATATCCCATGAGAAGCCATGTCGCATTACAACTGATCTCTTTTTTTATATATATATGTAAAAATGCAGTCAGTGTGGTTTCTAGGTACCATATATGATCCATTTTCTTATATTTCAGCTCTGGGATGGAAGTCACTAGGGAAGATTTTTAATCTCATGACTTTTATTAAAACACAAGAGCAGAAGCATAAACCGCATTATTGCTGAAGGAAGTTGGTCTGAGTAGCTGTATTCCCACATGCATGAGTAAGTGAATTACAAGTTAATCCATGTGCAAAAGAGTTTTAGTGGTCTCAGTCAGCCTTCCACGATTTCAGCTCTTACTGGAAAAATGAACGAAACATCACTACAAACACATATTTTCCCACTGTCAAATATTTCTCATTTCCTTTGGAACCTCAGTAACTTCTTTTTCATTCTTCAGGTGAATTACTGGTCACTTAGGCAACAGGCACAAATTCCAATGACTGAGCAGACTCACCATGCAAACCTGCCAGCTAGTCAGTGAACAAGTGACATCTCCATGACTGGTAAAAGAAATCTCCACAAGAGCTCCTTGATTTACATCTTGACAGAAGCTGTTAAACCAGGGAAGATCTGAAAAGTAATCCAAGATTATCAACAGATTAAGGCAGACAATGTGTGCAGCAGTTCTCAGTTTGAGTGTTTATCATCATGCTAAGCTTTTCCGAAGTGTAAAAGAGTGACTGGAGGTCAAACTGACATCCTTTTTTGGGAGTTTTAATGCTTGCCCCACAAATAATGCATAACACTTGTTTGTTCTAGAAACTGCTTGAGCAAATAATGCAGTATATCCCATCTTTCTGCACTCTTGTAGTCACTGATATTTTGTTCACAACAGCATGCTCACATATAACATAGAGTTTTCTCTTCAGGATCCCCATTTTCAAAAGAAAAACTAAATTCCTTAAGAGTGTATGTGTGTGCAAACTCCTCGAGGAAGAAAGGTGTTAAGTTCTGGTTTGGGTTTTCAGCAGGATTTCCTACTGGTGATATAATCTGTCCCCCTATTTTTCTCTGCATGGCCTGACAGGTCAGATGCTAAAGTCACGGCTAATACAGCATAAATTGGTTCTGGTCAGAAACATCTTATAGGGGAAGCTGATGTTCACTGGCCTAATTTTGCTAATAGGGTATTTTGGACTCTCAGCAAATAATTTTGGTGAATGCATTGGGAGTATTTATTCAATGCGCTCTTGCATCTTCTCAAAGTGTTTACTAGCAAATACTTATTTAATAAGATTTAGAATATAATTCTAACTGTCGTGGCCAAGATGTTTCATCAAAATTCATGTTTCCAGAAATCTAAAATTTAGCTATGGTCTATGCAAGACTAAGTCTTGCTACCTTTTTTATAGCTGCTTCTCATATACCTTCACCTGTTGCTGCTACTTTTAGGACAAAAAGAATTTGGGGTTGCAAGGATCACAATATTGCTTGCACTTGCCTTTCGTTCTGTGAAGGAAAGGTTAATAGTATGAATGACTGTTCAGGATTATCTGTAGCCTGGCTTCTTTTTCTATGGCCTTTAAAGTTTTCTTGGGCAGGGTGTCAACACTGAAACTGCAAATGTTCTCAGTCTGAAAACCTAGAATGTTTCATGAAGAATTCATAGCCACTGGAGCTGGGTTTTTTTAAAAAACTATATAGCTATGGACAAAGTTTTACTTGGTTTGTTTTATTTTCTTCCTATACCTTTACTGGGAAGGCAGTAAATGAGATTTTAATTTCTCTTTAGAAGCAATGTGATTTGCAGCCAGTTGTTTTCAGTCTCTTGCAAGGCTTACACTTGTGATGATGAAATGTGTGGATGTGTAGGTGGAATCTGAGTCAGATGTTCAGAAGGAGGATGGCCTCCAGCCATTTCCACAGAGGAGCCTGAAGCAATGGGTGAAACCTAATGCAAAGACTACAGTCTTGACTGTGTTATTTTATTAAACAAATCGATTCTTTCCAATCTAACAGCAATGACGTGACTTTGTTTAGGTGTATTGAAATATGTAGCTGTTTGAATACATGGATTTGTGTAACACAGTTGGAGTTCTGAGCACAAAGAGAAGATTACATTAAATAAGTGGTGATCAAGAAATATCAGAAAGACAGAGACATCTGCTGAAGCTCAAGCCCATCTCAATTCAGGAGGTTCTGAAACTGTGAATGTAGAGAGTTGTATACCAAGAAAAAGACATCTCATAACCAGTAGCCTCTTGGGAATTTTCTGAGTTGTGTTTTGTCTTTGAGAAATTCCCCTCATACTGAAATATGCTTCTCTGTAGCCTTCATTGGAAGGCAGCCTTTAGCAACACCATGGAAAGCACTGTGGTTTGGGCCAAGATTCTCAAAATAGCTAAAGGCCTAACTTGTCCTTAAATGTTTGTGAGATAGATTCCCAAATACTTAGTCCTTATACAGCCACATTTTTGAGAAGGATAGAGAAGCTCTGTAGAGCACTAATCCATGCAGGTGAAAACTTTTCGTATTTTTGTAGGAGTCAGAAAAAAAAAAATGCAGAGAATCCTCAAGGAATATTGGGCAGGAGTTCAGAAAATGTGAAGTGTAATAAGAAAATTCCAATAATTATTATTATATGAGCAAAGGCCAGTGATGTTTTTGTCCTAAGTTATATAGATCCAAATAAAAACTTGTTTAGCATTTTCTATCTGTATATTCCAAATGTTTATAAACATGGGCCTCAGAATTGCTCCTAGGCTCCCTTACATTCTTCTGAGTCTGGCAGAAGTCTTCAAAAAGTGTGATTCTGTGAGAAAAATAAGATATAAATGCACAGAAAATGTGATGTGAAAGTTTTTCATTAAGAAGATAACAATTATGTTGAATAATACCCACTGCTAGACACTTCACTAGATACTTCATAAGGAGGAAAGCTTTAGCTCTAAGAAGCTCACAATTTCATGACTGCATATTCAACCTTAATGTTTTATTTATTTCCTTTGTTTTGAGTCTTACTGTGACTTTAAACGTTTTCTCAGCATAGTTGGAGGTTTGGGGTTTGAAACACATAAATATGCATTCAAATGATAACCGTGCTTTTAGTCTAAATGCTTTTATCTCAGAAATTCAATAAGAATTACTCTATAAATAAATATCACAGGGCTAGATATATATAAGCAATTTAATCTGAACAATTAAATTGCAGTCTTAGCTAATTAAGCTTCCCTGGACAAACTATGCCTTGCATATATTCAAATTTGCAGAAAAGGAATAAAAGTACAGAATAACAACAATTTTGAGACCTATTTTTTCAAGACACTGACTCAGAGCAGCTGACCACAATTGAAATTTGGAGCCAAAGCAGACTTTGAAGGAACTCTGTAATGCTAAAGGGGAAAAGCATCGGTTATGCTGGTGCTTCTTAGTGTTGAATATGAACTGTCCTCTGGGGTATTAAGTTGGAGACAAACACATCCACATGTCTGCTGCAGCTCTAATACCAGCAGGAAGCATACGTTTTGGTTCAGGATTGTCTGCCTTTTTGTCTTTGCTGTTTAGATGAAGGATGACAGCATGTGTTAAAATATTTAATATTTAAATAAATTGGATCACGCTGTCTCCTTTTGCTAATATAAGTCGTATGCCTTGTTTTACCTGCTTTCAGGTCTCCATGTAAGAATCGGGTCACTGAACACAGCCCATGCCGAGAACAGTGTGCCACCGCAATAGGGGAGGAGAACTGCAACTTTCGGCATCATTGGTCAATAGCAACTAAAGCTGTGTCCTTAATGCAGAGGCTCACAGAGTACAAAATAAGCTCCTAAGAATGACAGCCTGGTTACCATGTGTGGCACTCCACACAAAAGGTAGTCCCCAGATCCAATCGTCCTTTCAGTCCCCTAGCAAGCTCTTTACAACAGATTGAGGTGCTTCTGTTATTGATTCTGAACATGTTCCCCAGTGGGGAGTTTCCTTCTCTATGGTGTATTCTGGTCAAATCAATTGACTTAAAAAGTTTGTCTGCACTAGGAGAAATCTGACAGTCCAGGCAGGTGCTGTTTCACCATGCATTTAACCTTCTCTCAGTGCAAGTTTCTTCTCTGCCAGCCACAGTGACATATTTTGAACTCTCAAGTTCATCAGAAAATCCCTGATCCTATGCTTGATAGTGGGGAACAAAATCATAGAATCGTAGGATCATTTCAGTTGGAAAAGAACTTTAAAGATCATCTAGTTCAACTCCCCTTCAATAAGCAGGGACATCTTGAACTAGATCAGGTTGCTCAGAGCCCCATCCAACCTGATCTTCTGTATTTCCAGGGCGGCGTCACCTAGCACCTCTATAGGCCACCTGTTCCAGAATTTGACCACTCTCATAGTGAAGAGATCATCAAGTCCGCCAAATCTAAACCTACCCTCTTGCAGTTTAAAGCTATCCCGTCTTGTCCTGTTACTACATGCCCTTGAAAAAAGTACCTCTTCAGGTCTCTTGTAAGCCCCTTTATAACCTGGAAGGCTGCTCTAAGGTCTCCCAAGAGTGTTCTCTTCTCCAGGCTGAACAGGTTATAGGACAGGTGCTCCAGCCTTCTGACCACCTTTGTGGTCTCCTCTGGACTTGGTCCAATAGATCCATGATCTTCTTATGCTGGGGGTCCCAGAGCTCATTTCTGAGCTCATTTCTTATCTTAATTTCGCAGAGTCATACAATATGCTGAGTTGGAAGGGACCAACAAGGATCATCAAGTCCAACTCTTACTCCCATACAGGACCATCCTCAAGAATCCCACCATGTGCCTAAGCGTATCATCCAAATGCTTCTTGAACTCTGTCAGGCTTGGTGCTGTGACCATTTCCCTGGGGAGCCTGTTCCAGTGCTCAACGACCCTCTGGGTGAAGAACTTTCTTCTAATATTTAACCTAAACCTCCCCTGACACAACTTCAGGCCATTCCTATGGGTCCTGTCACTGGTCATCAGAGAGAAGAGATCAGTGCCTGTCCTTCTTCTTCCCCTCACGAGGAAGTTGTAGACTGAGATGATGTCTCCCCTCAGTCTTTGCCTTAGTACACCTGGGGTATCCACAGCTTTGTGTACAGACACGACAGCTGATTTAGGAGGTGGATTGCATCCATTCTGAAATAGTACTCTTTTTATGCAGAGCTTAAATTAATAAGTTAACCCTAGCTGAAAAATAGGGGTAAACGTGATTTCCTGTATTGACAGGTAAGACACTTCAAACAAGATGGAGGAAGAGACTCCATATCTTTCCCTCCTCCATGAAGGGAAAAGTTCATGTCTTTAAGAAGTTGTGAATCAGAGGTTTGTTTAATGGTTGGGATATTGAACTTGCAGATGTATGACAACTGTTTTGGTTTTTTGTTTTTTGTTTTTTTTCCGTGCAGTGTATTTCCAAATATTACATTGTTTTAACTTCAGTAAGTTTCATCACAATTTAATGGACTAAAAAAAAAAAGGTAAAATACAGATGTTCAGACTAAATTAAACCTAAGAAACATTGTGATTTATCTGACATTTTTCATAAGAAACTCATAAGCACCAAAGCACGGAACTGAACAGTTCTAGATAGTATAAAATATACCTTCATGCACAATAAATCATGCTCTCTAATACTGCATGTCTTTGTCACAACATGACCCTGCTGATTTGGTGCAGAGCACAATCTCAGAAGGTAAATATACAACGTAGAGAGAACTAACCGTGCTTATCTGCCTTGCATGAAAATCTGTGTAGAATTTAAATTTATAATAAACTGATACAGAGCACCTTAGTTTGTGAACACCCTCTTAGTGTGCAAACACCTCTTAGAGAGGTGTTTAAATTAGTATGTGTCTATGTTTTTATACAATTTCTACTGTCAGTTGAAAAACCAACTACTAGATATTCCCCAATTAAAAGTGTGTTACAAGAGAGTATTATTTTGTGTCCCACACCGAAGGAAGCACCACAGTATTTCAGTACAGTGTTTTTAAAAATCATATCTATGTAGCACATACATTAGACAATTCAATAGCAATATAGAACTTTTAACAATAATAATTTGTTTGACCATTAATTTTATTGCTATTAACTGCTTAGATAATGCATATTTTTCCAGGAAACATCTCAAAACCCAGTTATATTCACTAACTGTAGGTTTTTGAAGGATTACAGTGTAGTCTCATGCTGATTCAATGCCATTTTATGAAGAAAATGTGACTGCATGGAAGCAAAGCTTGTGTTTTGTTATAAGGGAAATTAGTTCATAAGCTCAGCATCAAAGAAAAAAATGTTGCATGCAATGAATTGCTCATTACCCTGTGTATGCATGCTAGCAATTGGAAAAACACTTTAAACAAAGTAACTGCAAGATACAGGGATATAGAGCATAATCTATTGCCCTATGAGTGGGCACAAGTGCCTAAAAAAAGGGAATGTTGTCAAGACCTACCACTAACTTATAAAATAAACACTAGAAAACAGAATGTGTGTGGGTGAACAAATATTGGAAACTGAGAAATACAAAACAGCTTTAAGCAGAAAATGATACTTGTGGGGAGGCTATTATCCAAAGAGAGTACCACGGCTTTGTTAAATTCCTTTTTTTTGTTTGTATATTCCTTGATGTTGCATGTTTTGTAATTTAAGAACTATGGAAGAAATCACATATGACCAAATGAGAAAAATCTGCCAAGAACTCGTGAGTGCATGTTGATTTAGATAGAAGAAGTAAATTGATATTTCCTGTCTCATTTTGTTGAGATTATTTTAATAATTCGGTAAAATTATTTTGATAACTCCTATTAAAAAAGAGAACACATTATTAGAGATATTGTGAATGTTACAATTATTTATTTAAGAACATATTGCATGTTAGAGTTGCCTAGGAGGAATAAATTAAGTAATTATTGATATTGAAATGAAGGAAAAAATTAGTTCTAAATTTTTAATGAGGATTTAGAAAATATTCAGAATGTGTTTTATTTTTAGGATTCTAGAATACCCCATCAGAGAATTTCCATTTCTCCAGCTGTGGTACTGTTAAATTCAGGTTTAGTCTGAGCACTGATTATCTAGTTGAAGGAAATTACTTCACTGATAGGATTTTGCTTATTATTCTGTGTGGTGCCTTAAGGATTATTTTTGGCCTGACTTACTAAGGGTGGAAGGGATCTGGTCTTGATTTCCATCTATACATCTTCTCAGGTAGCTGTTGAGCACCCAGGGTAATGTCAGCAGACAAGGAGACAGACACCAGTGAGAATCCATAGAGCAGACTCTGCTCTCATGGAGAAGCAGCCTCTCCCCATTGCTGCACATGTACTTGGAGCCTGGCCCCTGCAGGGGCTTTCCTTCGCCCAGCAAGTGATGGGAGAAGTAGGGCATCACCTCAGAATAATTTGTATGTGAAGTATTCGCAATTCTGGGGTTGGCAGTACACATTTTTGCTCGTGTGGCTTCTGTCTCACTCGTACAGCTAGTTATACATTGAGACCATGAAACCTCCTCTTCTCATCCCTTGGACAAATATTCAGGCTAAAGACGTAAAAGGAAAACCTGGAAACAGAGAATTGAATTTGTTTTCTTTTCCATACTGACTACCATAAGACTGCCACTTCAATTCTTTGATAATCTCAGGATTCAGGTGTATTAAATTCTCTTCCTTATCCCATGTAACTCAGTGGTTTATGTAGGTCCCTCAGCTGTAAACACTGGGCCTTTGCTAGTGCTCTCAGCATTACAAGCTACAGACTGTCAGTAAGCCCTCTTGCATTTCTGGATTTTGCTTCTGAAAAGATAACTGGACACAATAAGTGCATTTATTTTGAAAGACTCATTGAACTATAAAAACCAAGAGTAAACTTGATTCTTTAGCCTTGTGATGTGAGCCCCGGCATGGGGTGATCTGGGCTCTGCCCACACTCCTGAGGATAATTCTGATGGAGAAAACACACAGGCAATTTGAAAAATACATCACCTTTGACTGAAGGCAACTAATGTCCATCTCAGTCTTTTTTTGGGTCCATATTCTTTCATAGGTGAGATTCTAGAACTAAGTCTTGTCCTGGTTGACACATTGATTTAGTAATACTGCATAAAAAATACAGTAGCTCGCACTTTGGCTTCTGATAATCATTCATTTGTTCAGCAAGACAGGGAAACACCCTTAATTCCCCATTTCCTTTAGGCCTATAGGTTGCCTGGAGATGCTGGTTTGTGTGTTCCAGCAGTGACAGTTTTGGTCAGTTTGAAGAGTAGGGAAAAGGGGAGAGGAATCATTATTGTTGATGATGTTTTTTCATATTGAAGGAAATCTTCTAGTATTTCTCGCAATACTGTTCCTCTACTAGGTTTTTGCTTAGAAATATGAAAAATAAAGTTCTGGACTAGTAGTGGGCTCTTGTTTTCACTGCTTTCATCAGTAAAACTTATACAGAAACTGAGTATAAATTGCCAAATACTTAATAGTTCAACTTTCTTAAAGGAAAGTGTGGGCATTTTTTAGTCAGTCAGGGGAAAAGATCACTTTTCATTGTCATACATCCCAGACTGAATAAAATCTTTTATATTTCTTACTTAATATGATATAAACTTCAATATTATCATTAATAAAATAAAACATATTTCCATTGGTCTGAGAAGTATGATTATTCTCTAAGTCATCCTTGTCTAGGTACACGTGTGCACAACTCCTGAAATGAATGTCAGTGCATCTCCAGTGGCATCACAGGAAATTTGAAAGCACCATCCCTATAGAGAGGTTTACTTTCTTACTTTTAGCTGGCAGTGAGTCTGTGCAGTCTATCTTATTGAAACCTAGAAGAGCAGAAAGGTATTTCAAATCCCAGGCACTCAATGAATGAGATGTGAAATGAATTTCATGTGGATCAGCCCCCTGGAGGCTTGTCACAATAGATAAGGCAAAGTGGATAGATGCTGCATTAGTTCATGTATGCTTCTGAGTAGCAGAGCTAATAACTGAATCATAATTTCACTTCAGGACACAAGGCTACCATATACTGTCCTCCTTTGATCTCTTCACCCATTGCAGCAAGCTAGAAAGATATCATGATAAAACTTGCTAAATACTTGCAAGAAGAAAACTGGTAAAACCTTATAAAGTTGCCAAACCATTCCACAAACAGCACTTATTATTAACCCCTTTTAAGAGAAAAGTATCAGACATACTTTTTATTTCTACTTCTCAAGATATGTCAGCCTATTTGTATGTGTGACAGCAGTAAAAACTTCATGTGTGTCAGACTGTGCTTATATTTTACAAATCCTTCCAGTTAACTCTTGTTGAGAAGTTGATGTGGAGACAGCTGAGTTGATACTTCAGAAAAGCATACTTTGCTCAGACCGCATTGGCTCATTTATTTTTCTCCATGAGAGATTAAATACAACAATGAATGGAGTAGTTCTGAGGTGTTGCTTTTCACCAGCTCTCAATAGCTGAGTACTAAGGAGGCTGTGAAGGAACAAGATTTTGTTTTGGGTTTTGTTAGCAGTTGTGCCAATATTATCTCTTCCAAGGACGTGCCTCCTGCTCAAATCACCAGGTAGGAAGTACCACTACTGACAGCAAACACTAGCTTTGTGGCTGACCAAAACTTATGATTTAATATGGAAAAAATGCCAGGGAATATCGGTTGGTCTGGTTATGCCTTTACTCCAGAAGCTGTCTCCAAAACACATTGATTTACTGTAATCCTGGGAAACAGCCAGGAGCAGATCTACCTGAGAGATGCTGTTCCTCTGAATTCCTTTGACTGTTGATGCTGCCTCTATGCCAGTCACACACCATTCAGCTGCCCCATGGCTCCCTTTACTCTTTCGAGGGAATTACAGGGGTTACTCCTGTAATTATGGATTAAAAAAACAACTTACACTTTTGTTTTATGTGTTGCTCACATGCAAGAATTTATCATATTATTTTTCTACCAATTATAGGTGAATTACGGATTGAAACTTTTAATTTTATGTGATTTTTCTTTAATTTTTTATTGTGTTCATTCCAGTTGTTTTGATTCTTTTTTGCATCACACAGAAAATCCCAGTGCAGAATGCATTGTCAGGGATTTTAGATTGTAGGGAATTTTATAGGTTAGCATTATGGCTGAGCAAATGAAGGAGGGATAATGCATGTATTATTATTGACTCCAATCTGAACACCCAACAAGTGACTACTAAGGAAATCCCTGCCTTTGCAATCAGAGATAAAATTACAAACCATCACCACTTTTAACTGACTTTCTGCTCCACTTAAGTAAGGGAGAGGCAACAAGACAGCTTGTCATCTCAATTTTTTTTTATCAAATATAAATTTTTAAACAAGTGGATTCTGGAATAATCACAATCTATGAATCACAATGTAGATACAAATAAAATTAACAAACCATTTGCATCCATAGAAGCTAAAAGAGTTCTAGTTGAGTCTTTTTCTGTGGATGCTCTGTGAAAGAGGTAAAGTGTATTTCTTGACTCTGAATAAAAGCACAATGAAAGATGATTAAACACTGATTTTTAGGTGAAAGACAATAATATATAAATGAAGGTCCTCCTTGCTCTTAAGGCAAATGGAGTCTGAAGTGCTTTTGAAATCAAGTTCTGAAATCAGAATGCCAGTAAGTCATAATTTGAGCGGTGAACAAATTGTTCCATATCACCAGACTATTTATTGATAATAAGATGATTGACATTATAGTACCTATTGCCCATGATTGTGGTTTAGTATTACAATATTTTCATTACCACTAGCTGAAAATTCCCATTTCAGAAGCAGTCCTCAAATCTGTCTTAATTCTTGTTGTGTTGATCATTATTTATTTTCTGGTTTGTGTTAAAGGACAGTTTTTCACAGGTATTA
This sequence comes from Cephalopterus ornatus, assembly GCA_013396775.1. NCBI lineage: Eukaryota > Metazoa > Chordata > Aves > Passeriformes > Cotingidae > Cephalopterus > Cephalopterus ornatus. The sequence goes on from VZRE01007923.1 coordinate 61,332, forward strand.
ACTCCACTTTCTCTGAGATTTTAGACGATGTATCTCCACTGAGTCAGAGAATAGGCAGATTTTTGCTTGCCAGGTTCCCAAGTCTTTGTTTCCCAAGTCATAGTGGCTTGTTTGTTCTAGCACAAAAAAAACCAATCCAGACCCTCATACCTATTTCCTATATAATTTAAGAGTTTTAGGGGACTATTTCTCTGGGCAATTAGCTGCTATGTGGAGAATTTACACACATCTCGTTTGACAAACACCATTTCTGCAGTGTTCCATTTTAACCATGCACTAAAAAAAACCCCAAAGACCTTATGATTTACAACTCATAAGGAGAGACTTTTGTCTGTGGTTATACAAATAGGACTTTAATGCATGTGAAGTTTGCTGTAAGGTGGCTGCTTTTCATTTCTTTAATGATTACTTAGGCTCTGAAAAGTGGACATCCAGATCATTGGCAGGAGAGCCTTTCCTGCTTATACAGTGGTGTGGGCAGTACTTTTTCTGCACCCCAGCATAGATGGTGCCTCTATGACACACAGAGCTCCAGAAAACTCTGCTCTGTTAATCCCACAGGTGCTTAATGGCCCAAACTAGTGCCTTTAGTGAGGAAGGAACCCTAAGTCTGAAGGATGGCATTACTCTGTTTTGTTCAAGGAGCAGTCCTACCCATGAGAAGTGCCAGTGTTCTGCTCGCCCATCTTCCCTCAGGAGGATTAAACCCTGTGATGAGGATTTGGTCCTTTATTTTTCAAATGTAACTTTTTTTTCCCTATTATAAATGGCCTTTACTTCATAGGCCACCACTACAGAAGCTTTTGCATTTTTCACCACTGTAGTAGTTGCATTGAAAATAGCTCAATGTCTGTCGCCTCTCCAGGGGCCACTCTGTAAACAGCCATTAACTAAAATGCACACAAGCTGGTAGGCATATAAATACATAAACAAAGACCCTTTGAAAAACAAAGTGATTCTTTGCTCTAAGAGAATTTTCTTCTGTTTCTCAAAACTTACGAGATATGAATATAATTAAGGAATTAAGTCAAAGATCGTTTGTTGTCCTCAGGCTAAACTCTCTTAATGACCTTGGTGACCTGGTTATGAAGTTCCATATTTCTCAAAATCCAGACATTTTTGTGCTCACGGTGCTATGGACAGGATTCTTATGACTCATGGGTTACTGTCACCATGTGTGCCTGCTAATGGAAAACGCATAGGATATAGGCAAATGCGCAGTAACTCGGCTGCCTAACAGCTTGGAAAACAGCAATTCACTTGTCAAGTTCTTCATGGAGAGTAGCTGGAAGCCTTGTTCTTTAATATAACTAACACATTGTTCTTTAATATAACTAACCTTGCTTTATTGCTGCTTTCTCAGATAGACAGGTACAGCTCAACTTTAATCATGGTTTTTCTTGTTTTTTCAGGTTCGGGATTTTTTGTTGCTTTGCTTTTAGTGCAAACAAGCATGTCATCACTGTCCTCTTTTTCCATCTTCAGCGTACAATCTAAGGTTACTGGGATAGCATTTGTGGCAACAGAATGATCTTAAGTAGCATTATTGATACAAACCATTTTACCTTGCCAACAATGAGTTGGTCTGGACTTCAAATCAGGCATGTGGTGGTACTATAGAGCATGCATGCTGTGCAGGATATCCTGAGGGCTGTAAGATCAATTCAGCTTTGCTCAGCTGTGTCAACAGTGACTATCTAAAGATGCTGACGCGGCTCAGCATGATAGGTTCAAGAAATTTAACTGCTTTGATAAGGTTAAAGAGGGAACCCAGGCAAGAACAGAAAACAAAACAAAACACTGCTTAGAAGCTTGACTGCACACTGCAGCAACCTATTGATGACTGACAACACAACCACTGCAAATTACCTCTCCTCCAGAAAAAAAATTTAACAAGCTCTGTCTTAAAAAGGAATCAGTTGGTCTCTACAATCCTTCTTGCTCTATCTGGTGTCAGGCAATGACACCAACAGAACCAATTACATTGCTGTTCCTGTCTGTATCATAAGGCCTGTCAGTGTTATAGGGCTGAGAGTTTCAGGGGAAGAGGCTGCCTCCAAAATGCAAAGTCTTATCCTGAGTTTAAAATTTTCTGTTGGAGAAGAACCTCAGTAAATAGGTTTAGGTCTTTTAAAAACCATTTTTGTGGAAGAAATAAAGCAAAAAAAGATGATAGAGCTTTAGATTAAAATTGGAAGCCAACCTGTATCTGTGCAATGGTCTTCATAGTAAGACCTTTGATGTGCTGGTTTCAAGTCCCTTGTAAAATGCACACAGTTTTATGTTTTTAAATGTTTTAAAGACTATCAGTTTGTCAGTCTATTGACTTGTTTTCTAAATGGAAATTAGTAAGGAGAATTTACTAATTCAATGTTACTCTTGACATTAGTTTTGTGTACTTTATGACCTTAAAAAAATCCATTCTAAAATTCATCATCAGTAGCCAATCCACCACACAATGAAACATACAACAGGCAAAGGCGTTATTAGGCACTCCCACTATCAGATACAGGAATTAAGCCTGTCCAGAATGTTTCATTACTTTCTGTTTTCACCAAAACTTGTGTCCTTTGGACTATTTCTAGGTTTTGTGGTCTGCAAAGTATAAAAAGCAAAGAAACCATGAAACATTCAACACTTGTCACAGATCAGGCTGTTTCACTACTTCTGGATTCCATCATGACACTGCCATTGGTTTTGTGAATATACTTGGTTAAACTACGTCATTGCTCTGCATATGTTTTTCCTCTTTCAAAATGCAGGTAACGATGTTTGTCTTTTTTGCTGATGCTATATTGGAGCAAGATAACATACATACACACACACATACAAAATAGTAAAGGTCTGCATTCTCACAACTGAGACATTCAAGGTGAAAGTAGAATTTGAAATGTAAAAATTAATGTGGAAATCTGGCTAACAACTTATTTAAGCACACCTAAAATACAATATACAAAAGTTCTGTCTGGGTTTTGTTATCTGGGAATTTTACCTGGGACCCTGGAGATGTGCAATGGGAATTCCCACTTCTGAGAAGAATTGTATTTTAGAAGTAATCCCAATTTCTTTGTCTTGATGTGTGTGATTCTATAGAGACATAAATGCATGTACAGCTATCAAAACTTATAGAAGTAACTGTCAGGACCAGGGGGCACCAGTCACATCAACACACATTTTTGTTTTGTTTTTAGAATCCTTTAGACAATCTTCCTTTATTTGCCCAGTCCTCCACATTTTTGGGGTTCATATACCACTTCTCACTGTAGCAGAACAATGGCATCTCAGCAGTGAACTTCCCATTAATTGTAGAGGAGCAGCAGTATGTTTTTGAAACTTTGTCCACTTTTGTGGGTACCTAGCTTAGCCTTCTTTTCACTTTCTTTTATTTAGCCAAGTTGAAGAGGTTTCTGTATCTCTTGTTTTTTTAAGTCTATCAACCTTTTTCTCTATGTCAAGATTTCTTAATTTTATTTTTTCCCATTTCTAGATTCCTGTATATAACCAATTAAATGGTGTATTTTCAGAAGTGGAGTCCAAAGTATTTAATTTAACATTGTACTTTGCCTAGATTCCACCTCTCCTCCCAAGTTATGTCACTGTTTTGAGCAGATGATTTTAAGAGTGTCTTGAGCCTCATAGTGCAGCAATTGTTTTCTCAGATGATGCAACATACCTCTGAAGGCTGTGAAACTGCCACTTAAACAGGCATCAGCTACGTGTGTACCCATGGGCACCAAAGAGCTTTGTGAAAAATCTGGTTGTTGCATGTCAGATAATATATCCAGAAGGAAAACAACATGAAAAGATTGCTTAAATGATCAAAACAGAAAAGATGAATAATGACACAACACTGAGAATTTCTGATTATTGAACCAGTAACAAAGCACACTTCTCAGTTCTCCTCGAATAGACTCTGTCAGAAAAACAAAGCAAGTCAAAACCAAGTAGCACAGAAAGGTCTTCCTTCTCCCAGTTTTGATCCTTTGCCTGCTACTTTGAAGAGTGTGTTGCATAATAGCTTGAACGAACTGTTAGGATTTTAATTATTTAAAAGGTCATCAGTGCATGGGAGAGCTACGATAAAGCTAGAAAATACTCTTGAAATCAAACAGAAAAGACAGGAACAAACTACAGGCATACCTATACAGGATAGCTGAAGGGGAGGAACAAATCTTATGGAAAAGTCTGCAAGAGCCCACTGCCCTTGACTCGTTCTCTAGACTGTGGCATTGAAGAACTTCTTTGGATCTAACCATGTTTACAGTCTCAGCATTCATATTTCCTTATTTAATGGAATATAATTTGTTTAAATTTTATCTATCCATCTGCTGAGCCATTGATTTAATATCCAGTAACCTTTGCTAAGTTTAGAAGCTGTATGGTAAAGTTTTTTTCTGAAGAGGAATGATGATTTATATCTTTGACTTGTGGCACAACAAGTGCCGGTTTTAATTAGAAAGCAGGTGTTAGTTAAAAAACCAAAGTATTCTATGCTTCTAACAAACATAGAATAATTTTTTAAAAAAAGAAGTGACTGTGTCATAACTACTACCGACAAAAGAATGTTCAATAGCTGTAGAACTGAATTTCCGTATTGCCATAGAGTAGATGGCATTCCTTCTCTTAACTAGGCTGTCTGCAAGAATAAAATCATGTTATAGGATAAAAGTAGTTCAGCCTGATACTCTGAAATACCTCAAAACCATGGAGACATAGTGCTTGAAAGAGCCGGTTAAAGACAGTGCAAGCAGCAAAGTATTAGAAAGTTACTTAAAGTAAAAAAAAAAAAAGTGTGGTGTTACAGACACTGTTTCAGAACAATGGTAGCTGAATATGCATATCTCTGAGATTCTAGTATTTTCCTTTCCTAGCAATCTCTGGAAACTAAGTTTGAAAAATTATTTGGCTTCCCCTTAAGGCCCAAATACCATTTTAATGGAAGAGATGAACAAAACTTATCTAAGCCTTTCTTAAAGCTTTGGTATCCCTAGTTTTGGATAGTTCTACTACAGAGATTTAAGCACTCAAGCTAAACTCATTTCTGGAGCTTCTCCAGAGGCGTGGATGTTCAGCATCATTGCTTCAGGTCTGGCCCATCTAACTGAATCTGTGCCTTTTTCAGGAACAGATACTTGAAAGAAAACAATGGCTAGTGGAGAAATATTTCCCATAAGAATTAATATTATAGTGGGGGGGATGGGCAAAGGGTGCACATTATTTAAATACACAGAGAAAGAAGAATGAGAAGGACAGGGAAAGCAGGAGCAGATTCACCAGCTGGCTTCTGAGCAACAGGCTTTTGTCAGGAGACCACAGCTCTGAGAGATCTCAGCTGCTTCACCTGTAAGACTGAACACACAGTGTGAATCTTTCAGAATGAGCTTTTTTGGTGTCTTTAAGTGCATGATTGCATTTCCATAGTTGTTATCATATTCTTCAGATAAATCTTAGGTAATTAAGGGTGAAGGACAGAAAAACAGGGTAATGATGATGATAAACTCTAAAACAATGGTGACAAAGGCCATTGATATTCAGATGCTGTTGCAATACAGTTGCTTGTCTGTGCCACTCTCTCCAAATATAAGCCCATTTTGCTATTGTACTTGCACTATTTTGGTATTGTACTTGCATTGCAGAAACCTAGCAGTATCTGTCTAGGGAAGAAAATCTCCATGCTTTCAACTCAGAGAACTAAACACACGTAACTTTTGTGGCCTTGCGATTTTGGGGAACTACCTGGGTCCTTCCTTTGCAGATTCTAAAAAGTCTTTCAGGGAGTGATTTGACTTCACCTGTTAAGCTGAGGATTGTATCTCAGGTGGAGGTTTCCTGCATCGTAATTTGGTGGAGAATTTAGAGAGACAAAAAAGGAAAATACAATTGTTTGTTATATATATATCTGAGTGGATACTATGGTAAGCATCCACATCTAACACTCAAAAAATTTGTCCTACCATTTAGATATAAAATGGCATACAAGGTCAGAGAGGTTTTGCTCTTTGACTCTTGCTGTTTCTCATTAAATGACCTATTGGAAGGTACAAGATGAGTACAGAGATTTTTATCTCCTTACAATTTATGTATGTCTTAATTCTTCTATCACATACTATTGTGCCTAGGGTCTTATGAATTTCTTTTTCAAGGTGAAGCTGTCTTTCTTACAATGAAATTTAAAAATAGTCATGAGCTACTTCCATTTCCTCTCTGCTAAGCAATCTCATACAGCTCAATGGGGTCAGTGGGGTCATATTTTCCAGGTTATAAGAAGAAGCTTGGTGTGCACAGATTTTCTGCCATTAAAAATGAAAACCTTGCCCCTACATCTAGATTGCAGAGCAGGTGCTTTGTTCAGCTCATCCCATACCCTACCCAACCTCTCAGCAGTGCATGAGAAGGGAGTGCAACACAGCTCCTTCTCAGCTGCTGTGTTCTTCTCCAGGGAAATCAGGGCAAGGAAAACAGTGCACACCTGAGATTCTTCCTGGCACAGGGACAGCATGTGGCCAGCAGATATCACACATCCCACGGGACAGACATAAGAGGGAGTGAGTGAACCCTGAGCTGTAGTTGTGCCCCTGTGACTTTGGAAGATTTCAGACTTCTGCTGATGCAACTTTGCTAGTTAAAGATGAATATGCTCCTAGAGTCTGCATGCCTTGCCTTCCTTCCAGCTCAGTTCCCTGTCAGACTTGTGTTGCATGAACTTGATTTTGTTCAGCTGAAGCAATTGTTCCAAGACTTAAATCAGAAGTCTGCTTTTGAAACTTGTGATCAGAGCTCTGTGCCTGCACAAAGGTGTACGTATACATCCCGTGCTCACCAGTGCCTTCCTTTCCTGGAAGCCATACCATCTCTGCTCAGTCAGGCACACAGCTTCTGTGTCTCCTTACACTTCAGCCCGAAGTTACCTAGAGACTAGGACAAGTCTCCTGCATCTGGCAGCCCTTGGAATGAAGTAATACATAAAGGATATGACATGCCTCCTACCTTGTAACCGTAACAACAGGATCTACAGCAGAAATATGCACTGGCTCAGGAAGGCTTGCCCATTGTGAAGTACCAGGACAGAATGAGACCTGGCTGGGCCACCCCTGCTGTTACTGCATGGTTTTGTAATAAAGATTTCTGTCATAAAAAATATTCTCTCTACTAGATAGGGTTTTTTTGACTTAAAAAAGGGACAAGAACATTTGGGTCTGTGTTTGCTCCTGATTGTCTCCACAAGTCCGTAACAGGATTTTCACAGGAAAAGCTGTCAGGTCTGGAAAGAAGTATTTATTTCTTGACATTTCTGTCAACATTTGAATTCCTGCTGCAGCATATACAACCAGCATTTTTCATGGGAAGAAAGGTTAGCTATTGTCTAGAGGAGTTCAGAAATGGAATACGCTGTGCCAAAGGGGATGCTGAGAGACGGAATGGCATTGAATAATTACACATATGTTGTACTTTTGCAAAAGCAATAAAAAGTAGGCATGCTCACCAAGGAACATGCCTTGCAGACCTTCTATGTAATGGAGATAATTAGGAAAAACTACAAAGTGAGAAAATTAATGACTGATCAATTAACCTCCCCATTGTTACCAAAATGAATTACTTAAACCAGAGTTCCACTCAGTGCAACAGCTGCTGGTAATAGCTATTTTATACTCAGATTGCCAAAGACCTGGGAGGGCTGGGAGGTTCAGGGGCACCTCTGGAACTCTGAGCACCTTGAAGGCCAGGAACAGTGGCATGTGTGGAGGTGACAGAACTAATGGAAGCCAGCAGCTCAGGACATGGTGCTCACTAGTGGGTCACCTGGCTTCCAAAACACAGCATGTCCCAGTCTAGCTCCATTTTCTGCCCGTGAGCTAACTTTGCTTGTGCACTTCAGGAGAAACATGGTCTCAAAGCCCTATTTTGGTTTCCAAGTCCCCTTGAGTGGCAAAATTAGAGACATTTTTCTTATTTATTTTTGTTTCTAAGCAATGCTTTTGTCTGGGAGATTCTCTTTTCCGCCTTTATGACTAACTAGGATTTCAGTGGCATTTTTCTGTCTAATAATGCTTTGAGTCCTATCTATGAAATGGGATAAAGGAATAATGAATTTATTCAAAACTATTTTTTGTGTGTTTAGTAGTACAACATATTTAGGAAGGCAAATTGTTACACTGTACTTAGAAACATTTGATGTATAAGGCTTGAGGCTCTGGAGAGAAGAAATTAAGACCACAAGTATGTATGCAACTGAGGGCAAAACCCACCATCTCTAGCTTTCTGCTGTCCCAGGGGTCAGCTCCTTGTTTGTCCTAGCACAGGGCTGCTTGTAAATTTGTTAACAAAATATGGTAGAGGCAGGCCTATCATTCTGTTTTGGACTATTCTTCACCTTTCCCCTTACTCAAAATAATTTTCTTTGACTAACAGAGCGGGCAATGACTCAGAGTGCAAATGAATAATACATGGTGCTGTCAGCCTTTTGGTATGTCTTCCAGAGAGGAAAGTCAGCTTTTCTTTACCTTCAGCAAGTAAAGGAGCCTAAAAGACTACAAAAAACACACAGACACCTCCCACCCCTCTTCATCTACAGAGTAAGAGAAAAAGAAATACAGAGAAGTTTGCTGCTGTACCCCAACCACCTCAATTTAATTTTCCTTGGTTTTCAGCTCATCCAGGAGAATTTTCTCTCTCTTCCTATTCACAGGTCTCCAGGGTTCTCTCACATGTATCTCTGTGAATGATTCAGGCCAGAAAGAGAGATTTAATTTAGACATGTTAAACTAACCTAGTAATACCTACCAAATGTGGTAGGTGACTCTGTTTAGCTGACACCTCCTGTGTAGCATGAAGGGATGAGGAAGGACTCTTCCTTTACAGAGACTGTCACCAGTCACAATGGGAGCCAAAATATTCTTTCTTATTTGAATTTCATGTAATAATCAAGATTTTATGAAACCTCTTTATTTCAACTCTCCCAGTTTAATTCAAGCTTTTACAATTACTTAACCATGCAATCATATTACTTAACCATGCTCATAATCAAAATTGAACCATTTCCACCAAGCACTTCTATTTTGCCAAATTCCAGGGATAGAATGTGCCATCACAGTTTTCATAGCCAGTTCTATTGCCTGGTGGTGTGTTTCTGCTTTCAAAAACAATGTGACACGAGCCCTGAAAGATATTGCTTAGGATGGAATCATTGATAAATATGGTAATTTGTGTGGAAGAGGTGATCTGAGGATACTGTAAGCCTGCAAACACAGACTACTCCATCCTTTGTAGTACTGCAGTCAGAGTACAGAACTAAATTAAGAGTGCACATGCCATCATTTCTAAGTACACTATTGTTAATAGGTTGATGCTGCTGTCATTTCTGTCTGTGCATTGTTGACATGGCCAGTCGGCAGCAATCTGTAACAACAGAGGATTTTTGGCCCGTCTTCAATTCATAAACCTTTTGTTATACACCACTCATCACTAGAGTTCAATTAATTTAGCCCGCTTTTAGTGACGGGTGATCTGTTTTTCCTCCTGTTTCACTGCTAGCTGGAGTGCCTAGCACAGAAAGGTCGCTTGCAACTCTGTTCTGTAACTTAATAGCTGCTCATTTTAGAAAGGACTGGGGATATGTTAAGCCATGGTTCCAGCTTTTAGAGAGCTGTAAATTGGCTCAAATCTATTTTTTTTTTCAAAACAAGATCCATCACAAGCCACTCTTAAAAGAAATCTTTAAGCATGAAAATGTTCTGCAACACTTTAGCCCATAGTCAGAAGAAGCTTACACTTTCACAGCCCTAATTGAATTTTGCCCTAACATGCTTATCGTTGTCTGGCTTTCTCAATAAATTCCTAGCTGCTTCAAGTATGTAAATTTTTCTTCAGTGATGGACACAGGTTATCTAGGCCAATGAAAATATTTCTAAAAAGAGTACAGAACAGCACTGTTATTGAGAGGGATATTCATTACTTGTGAAATTCAGGAATTCTGCCTGAATTTTCACTCAGGTACTTTCATTGAAAATACTTAATTCCAAACCTACTACCTTCAAGCACGTAGAAAATCCTTCTGGAGTCTGACTCATTTGAGACCCACGTTTCCCATTCAGTCTTGAAGCATATAATTAAATTCTGCTATGCTGCTTTTTCATTTCCCCTTTATCTGAAAACTCTGAATCAATTTATGTTTCTTTATGTCTCTCTATCCCATCCATAATGCCGTCCTTTGTGTTTATGTATAATTGATAGCCTTCCTGTTGACCTCAGATCTGTATCTTTTTGTTGTTGTTGTTGTGTAATTTAGGCTTTGAGAAAGATCTGAGTCTGCTGTCACCTAGCTGACTCACATCAGATGAGCTATTATGTTGAAAGCCATCTTGAAGTAGTGTTACCTGACCTTCATTTCAG
>VZRE01007926.1:0-24164 GCA_013396775.1 Cephalopterus ornatus
TTGGCTCTAAAACCACACTAATGAGCTGTTAATTCACAAGGTCTCTGAGCACTTGTATTTGTTGATGAGCTACTGTGACTTATTTCCTCTTTACCCTTTAGTGAGTTGCTGTTGTTTCTTAAGTGACTATAGCAAAACATTGAATTAAGCATATTATTAAAACATATGGGAGAGGGCAACCTTAGAGAAGCAAACAGTTACTACTGACGAATGTGGTCTAGTGTCAGATTAGCACAAGATTGCTACATGGATGTGTTCACTCAGGAGATACTGATACTCTTGTTTAATAGAGCCATACTTAAATTTAGGATGGCTTCCTTGTTCACTGCAGCAGATATTTGTTAAAGTAGGGTGTCTCTGGTGTGTGAACTGTTGCCATCAGGGGCAGAAGGAGCAGTTTGAGATAGGCAAAGGATTGCACATGTTCTGAAGCTCGTGGGGAAGACCTTTAGGTATTCAGAACAGACATTGCTCTCTTGATTTCGTCGGTGGTGTTTTATGCCAGGGACAGATGATTACGTGGTGCACTGTAGCAGTGAGCTGCAAATGACCCTGCTGTTCTAGCATCTGCTCCAACAAGTTTTACTGAAGATTAGACACAGATACGAAGAAGGCATCTCCTGGATATCTCATGATGTGTTATGGATGTGTAGTACAGTTTAAAACAGGAAATGATTTGATCTGCAGGCCTCTGTCACAGAAAGAGCTTATCATTGGTTGCAGTAGTACTAGTGAGTTTCCCCCGTACGTGAGGTTAATGCTTGTATCTCTCACCTACACATTGAAGCAAGGAATGACATGCTTTCTTACATTGCTCTGGCAAAACAGAGCTTGTTTTGGTGTTTTTTGATTATTCTACTACCTGTTAATAGGGTAAAATCAGAGAGGGAAGAGAGAAGTAGGGTGAAAATCATAAACCTGTGTTAATCTGCCACATGTATTGTACTAAGAACTAATTTAGGTTTGGATCCTTATCTCTTAAATGGCATGAGGACCATTCAGCCCCACTTTGTTACTCCTCAGGAATATGCTCAGTTATCTTTGCTATTTGATGCTTGAGAAATCATGGAAGGAGAGGGCTATTAGACATGGGAGCAAAGGGAAGAGAGGACAGCTACCCACAAGCAGGATGTGTATCATAATGGAGTTCTCAGCAGAGCTCTGAACAGAGCTTACAAAAACACCGTCTGTCCCAAAACAAAGGATTGGACCTTTTCTGGGGCAATGTAATGTCTTGTCCCCATAGCCCAGGGATGGTAACATGAGGGGAAAAAATGGGATTGGGTAAGTTCCTCTGTGAATAGCTTGAGAACATGAAAGGTGTATCAGTCTCCTCTTTATTTTCTTTTTGCTGGACCTGGTTGTTTTCAGGCTTGGAGTGATAAGTCTGATCTGATTTATATATCTCTGGTAAGCTTTTATGGCCCTTTTATTCCCTATGATTTGGGTTTTGTTCTTGGGTCCCCACCACGAGACTGGTACGTACTGAGTACTAGTTAATCAACACTGGAAGCCTGACTGTCTGACTTGAAGAGTCAAACTTCGGAAGGAACACAGAGGTTTTCCCAGAACAGCCATAGGCATTGTAAAACTGGAAGGACCTGTGCAGTGGCTTCCCATGTAGTAGAAACTAAAGGACTTGAGTAAATTCTTGGTTGAATGAAACTTGCCACTTAGAAAAAAAAGTTATTCTTCATTAAAAGTTTTGGAGTAAATCCCTCTTAACACTGGTGAATGCATCCGGATCCATTGTGAGCTCTCCAGTTATTCATTAGCCTTAATGTTTGCTATTAATAACTAATTTTTAGGTTAGTGTTGTTTTTATTCAACTTCTAGCTATCAGGTCTGGCTATCTACCTGTTTTAAGAGCTACATATTGTGCAATTTTTTTTTTATAGGAAAGTCAGTTGATGAAGACCTCTTGATAAGACTGAGCTCTTCAAATCTTTTGCTATTTATGTATTTTTAGTCCTATTTCATTTTTGTGGCTGCTCAGTTAGACTGTTTTCTGTCCCTTGGAAGCTATACTTACTGTGTCCAGGATGCAAATGCTTTTCCTGAATGTGCAGTAACTTCACACAAAAATAAAATGTTAAGGGCATAAAAAAGTTAGTGCCCTAATAGGAAGGACGGAACATAAAGAAATGTCTAATGGTGAAGTCGGTACAAGTCTAATACTTTGTTGGTAAATCTATCAGTGATCAACAGAAGAAATTTTGAACACTAAGCAGAACTTTAAATGTTAGTGAAAGCAAGACCATTTTCTGTGGAAGATAGGAACTTTGTTAGTCTCTGAATAGGAGTCTTAGTCATGCAAGATCCACTGTTGTAGTTTACACATTCTTCAATAATCAATGACCAAAGACTAACACTTGGGGTCAGCCTGGGACATACCCCTTGCATCCCTGTGAAGACACAGCTGACATGTTTGCGATCATGGATGTGAGGTGTTTCTTACTGAGCTTTTAAAACAAAGCTGTAGCAATTCTATATCAAACTTGGGATATCTCTGGAAGACAAAGTATTGCTTCTTGAAAGTGTAGGTAGCTTGTTTGTTCAGTTGATATTATTTGTACACACTTTTGTTCTGGAAGAACATCTCGCAGCCATCAGGACATAATTAGAAACCATCTTGTCTGTCTTCAGTGTGTGATCTCACCCATGAAAGCACAAAATTTGGAGATAAAATTTGCCATGTGAACACATAGCAGGACTGCTTAACTGATGTGATTTTTCTTTTAGACTTTCTAGAATGTATACAAAATATACAATTCTCATTCATTTCGCTGTGAACTTGACTTGTGGAAACAGAAAAGAAGAATTGTCTGTCTCCTCTGCTCCTTTGTATAAAATGCTTTTGGAACCCATAGATGTGAAACAAATTTCATAGGTAGAACATAGTTCGATTTAAGTACTTCATAGATAATAAGTATCCAAAAACCTTTACATAAACCTTATATATGACATGCATATAAATATAAGACTTTGATACTGTAGTCAGAATTGTGTTTTTCCCCAAGGCATAACACAACCATATCTTCTTCCATACCTTCTAAAATAACAGTAAACCCAGTAAATATTAGATATTATTTAATCTAACCATAGCTATACAAAACCTTGGTAAGAAACCATGTATCATAAATAATACAGAGCATACTAAAAATGTTAGTATTTATAGTCATCTCTTTGAAATTGGATTCACTTGTGAGTTGTTCTACTTCCTTTGTGATTTCAAATTATTAATACTGTTATATTTCAGAAATTTATATTTGTATAATGTTGATATAAACTTAATCTATGCAGTCATCTGAGTCTTTGACAGTTGAATTCCAAGTGGCCTTACGTATTTTGTTGTACCAAAAAGCCAGGACATCCATGTTGTTTATAAAAGGACATTTCAAGATGATTGATCAACTATTATCACAGCTTCTGTAGCTTATGAAAAGAGAAGCTGGAACATCTTTTAAATCCCCTTTAGAGGTGGAAACATCTCTTATCCAGGACTACAGACAGCAATAACAAGAAAAATGGATGCAATGGGAAACAAAATATATTTTTTTCCTTCTGGTTTTAATTCTCCATTGGAATCTTATTGTTAGTCTCTGTGAGTTTTCAGTGATTTTATCTGTGTTATTACTATATATTTTCTTTTTTTTTTCCTTTTTTGTTTTTCCTGGAGTCAGTGTAAACACTAACTGCAGTGAAATGTTATGGCCTTAGGAGTAATACTAATTCATTAATAGTCACTCTTACTTCTAGATGAGCACCCAAGCCTCTTGTACTTTCTGCTTGAATAGTTTTCAAAGAATAACACTAATTTTATGTGTGGTCTTAAACTACTGATAGAAGTCCCACTCATACATTCTGTTGCTATTAGTATATCACTATGGCAAAAATAAATTGTGTCTTTCTTTGCATACAGTTTCCATATGTCAGAAAGGGTGATAGTAGCAGGAATTAGCTGGTCCATGTGGAACACTTGACTCTGAAACTCTTTTCCATATGCAAACTGTCATAGTTCCTTTTTTTTTCCTTTTTTCTTTTTTTTTTCTTCACAGAGCTCTACCTCGCCTGAAGGCTTATATACCTGAGTTTGTGCTCCACTGAGAAGCTTTACCTGAAGCAGTGAGAGATTTAGGCACCTCTAAAATGAGAACAGTAGAATAGCTGTATGTAAGAAATTGTAAAATAAGTTTTGAAGTGGGACTAACTGAAGTGGCACTAACATGTAACATACAAACTTTTACAGATGTAAAATGAAGATATTACTAGCTGCACAACATAGCATGATGTGAGAAGATAAGTTCATTAATGTTGGTGAAATAGTCTGATACTGTAGTGATGATCACCTTGGAGAGGCTCATGAGGAAACTGATACTTCTGGCATCCTAGCAGAGCTTAAGTAGAGTACCCTAAGGCTGTGGACTGAACAACTCTGATCAGACTAGATCCGGATACCTTATCTGCTTACCCAGGAAATTATGTCCTTCGTGCTCTCTGAGTGTTGAAACAGTCTTGGTGGAAAGAAATTAAGTGCTCTGTGAACACATAGATGAAAACTGTTATAAAGCTGTTCATGCATCCTTTTTGAGAAGATTGTTTAAACATTTAGTGACCTGTGGTTCTTAAATGTGTTGAAAATAGCAGCCGCAGTAAATGAGGTGTTGGTACCTGGTGAAGTCCTCATCAAACTGCAACCAGCCTTCTGAATTAGGGGAGAAAAGGCCCTTATACTGATGAAGGGACCATGGGAGCAGAGATCTATGTAGCAGTATGCTACATATAAAAGTCATTGCTATGTATAAATAGTGAGAGTAGGTAAACACAGACAGGAGCAAAAGAGAGAGAATAAAGATACAAGAGGTTTTGATTTTGGTGTGATACTTTTCCTTACACCACATAAAGGAAATAGGAATCAAAATTACTTTATGTGTGTGCTGGAAGTCTAACACATGTACATTGTATCCAACAGCACTAGCAGAGGTCTGCAAAATGCATGATGGTGGCAGCAGATGTTTCTGCACAGGTGGAGAAGCAGCATGGCTGGATGGAGTTTGCAATGTTAGGAAGGAGAGCGATGTGGTGATGAAATGTAAGCAGAGGCTGGTCATCTAGATCATCTAGATCATCTAGTTCCAACCCCTTTGCCATAGACAGGGACACCTCCCATTAAACCAGGTTGTACAATGTCCCGTTGAACCTGGCCTTGAACACTGACAGGGACGGGGCATCCACACCATCTCTGTCCAGCCTGTATCTGATGATCTAGTTTGACACAAGAACGTGGCACAGTAAACACCACTGCAGTTCTGTCTCACTGCAGTTCTGTCACCATCTCCTAATGTTGCTCTTACCAGTGTTGAAGTAAGTTTTGAGCGAGGCTTAGGTCATGCCTAGAGATAAGGCTTGACCTTACTGAAGCTTTAAAGGTGAGATATTGCAAATATACAGTCACATTAAGAAATACCCAGAAAAGATACCCTTACTTTCCTTCTGTTTTCTTCAGATTTCAGGATCCTGTGAGTGACACGTCATAAAACTGTAGCACAGGCAGAACCCAAACTTGTTGCTGCTCTTCCTAATATGCTCTCAGTCACTTCTGACCACTTCTATTTCTCAGGTACACCCAAAGGCAGAGGTTTTTTAAGGTGTTATGGCAATGGGCAGTAGAAATGAATTCCGCAAATGAATTGGCACGTCATCTTCTGTGACCTCTTTAGGGAAACATAAGAGACCAATGGTTGGAACCCATGGGGCTTTCTTCAGCTGAAATAAATGAAATGTTGATGAAATCTGAAAGTTTGCATTGATAGGGAGGAAATTGTTCCATCTCCATGAAGCTTGCAAAGGATCACTGTCATATCTTCTAAATTCCGGTAACTGCTAATTGCATCCTGTTTTCTAATTCTCCTTTGCAATTATTTTAATTACAACTCACTATGGCAAAAGTACCTGTCTCTTCTGCTGTCTGAGTCAAACTAAGAAAAGGAAGAATAAGAATAAAAATACTGAAAAAATTCTTTATTTATTCTGCTTTCTTGTAATAGTCATGTTGTAGATCAGTTTTCTGGTTTTAGTTTTCCAAATGCACACCTATTAGATCTTTAGATGATAGGAAGATTTGGCTTTAAATAACTTCATATGACAAGCACAATAACTTTTTTTTCCAAAGCTCTGTAAATATTTTCCAGGTGCATTAATTCATGTTTGCCAAAAGGAGACAGATCTATACCTATGTGAGGTCAAAAGCAGTCACCAATGTACTTTAATACATCTGAGTTAAGTCACTTCATGTTAAGTGGGTGCTGAAACACTGACACAGATTGCCCAGAGAAGTTGTGGATGCCACATCACTGGAAGTGTTCAAGGCCAGACTGAATGGGGTTTTGTGCAACCTGGTCTAGTGGAAGGTGTCCCTGCTCTTGACAGGGGTTTGGAACTAGATGATCGCTAGGGTCCCTTCAAACCCAAACCATTCTATGATGATTAGTAGAATTTAAAGAATAATCTGAAAAAAGTGACAATAATGACTTTTTGATGGATAAATGAATATAAATTGTACCAATCTACAGAAATACAGACTGAGATGGTGTGAAACAGCTTGCAGTTTTTTATATGCTTGTACCTGATATTTTATACCACAATGCTTGCACAGTGGCACCATGCAAATTTCAGTGCATCAAGCATTCAGTTTCCAGGCCAGGATTAAATTACTCAAGTTTGTTTGGAGTTCTGGACTGTTGCAATTTTAAACCACTGGTGTTTTGTCATGTGTCTTTGTTTAGGAAGATTCCTATTCCATTTAATAAAAATTGAATTGTGATAAATTAATGATTATGACCAACCCAGAGCTGCAGGACATCTGAAGCCTGTAAATGTGTTATGCTTAAGATACATGTAGCTGACTAACTTGAATGACAATCTTATTAGATCTTCCACTCTGTTCTTGGTGTATTGTTAACCATACCCCCCTGCAGGTAAAGGAAGATAAAATGATAGGTTTTTTTCCAAAGAAAACAAGCTAATTATCCACTTCTTCATCGTGGGTGAGAAATGCAACATTATTCCTGAAGGATTTCAAACTATAACCCTCTGTTTTCTCCAAACATGCATCTATTGATTTGTGCAAGAGCAAGTTAGGAGGAACACAGGAAAATCTTCTTTATTTGCCTGGTAAATCATTACGGCTAAGACAAGATTACTGTCATATTGTATTGATCGTTCCTTAGCATTTAACGTTTAGAAAAAGTTTCTGTTCTTTCTTTAAAACTGTAATCTTCTGGGTTACTTGTTTTGATAATGTCTCAACTAGGCTCTTGATGTTGAAGAGAACATTCTAGTATTGATCCATAAAATATACACATCAATTTGTGAAGAAAAAGTTTGACTGTGCAAATGAGCATTTGCATTTATACAACGTAATAATGAGTTAATGTATTTGTAGGAGTACATGGCTTCTAATTATGAATCTCAACACAGGATCTGAGCCATTTGGCACACAAACTTCTCTCCGACCACCCTTAAATCATCTAGCCTGCCTCTGCATACTTTGGTTTTTTTGAATCTTTAGTCATTATGGGTATAGTTTTAGTGATGCTAAAAGGCTACACTAATGGCCTTTTTTTTTTTAAAAAAAGGCCAATGCAAAAGAGTAGTTTGTAAGACCACTAGGAGAGTGCTTTAAAAATTGTTATATGTTTACATGCTGTCACATAAAGCATGACTTGAGTATGGTTGGTTAAAGATGAGCTACAAGAACAACATTTCATTTCAACTTTAAATTCAGGTATTAACTTATAGAGCTTGAGACAGGAGATTACAGAAACTATGGCTTAGTCTCTTTCAAAGGACTGCTACACTGAAATTCATGCCTAAGCTAGTATTTTTTTTCTTCCTTGCATGTTATCTGTGTTTGGAGATTCTAGTTCTGGTCTGTCCTACCAACAGATGCTAATGTTAGAAGTTTTTGCTGTGAATTTATTACCTAAACCCAATAAAACTGTACAGAACAGCAAGTAGCTCTACTGTGTTTGCCAGCAAAACAAACAGATTACAGGAACAGAGCAAAAAACCTCCTTCATTCTCTTCCAATTAATTTAGTTCCTGCTAAAATCCTGTTTACGTTTGGAAAAGAATGACCTTGAAACATTGCAGTTCACAGTTCAAATCTTATGGTTGATATTGGCTTATATACTGGATGACTTGAATAAAAAATAATGAGTAGACAGTAGAATCTTTTGTTGTTGAATTGCTCATTATCTTTTTTTAAGAGTGTTCATTTTTTCATATCCCTATATTTGTTATATGAAGTATAAATTTAGTATTGTGGACTCAATAATGACATCTGCCTTTCCACGGTCATAGTTCTTACTTAATAGTATCAGCATAGTAATTTTTATAGATGCTTTGCATAATGTATCAGCATGGGCCAGATTTTTGTCTGTGACTCAGAAGCTGTTGTAATTATATTGGTGCAGGCAGCTGCATCTCTTACTTATGAGGCTGTAGTAGTGGTAGTGAATTTTCTACATGAATGGAGAATTTGTAAGCCTGCACCAACATTAGATAAATAACCTCTGACAAGTGTTGAAATTTTATTTCAATTATGTGATAGCGTTTGGTTTCTGTCAGAGGGCTCTGTTGTTCTCAAGCATCCCCATTATGTGCTTGCATTTGCAGTGAGCAAAAGGTAATTTGTGCCCTCGTATATTCCATTGGGATAGTGCTGCAGTAATTTTGGGAAGAATATACTCTGTCAATCTTGCTTCTCTTATGCCCTGAATCGCTTTGCAGATGCCACAGTAGAGTATTGCTGGAAAAAGTGCCTAATGCAGACAAGTCTGAAATGATGTGACAACTGCTTGTAATAGTCATGGTGTGATACCTGAAACAGAATAGAGAAAACTATTTATGCACAAATATAGAAAGCTTTAATTACTCATCAGATGCTGGTGAAAAGCTAGCATGTGCATCCTGCCAGGCAGAAGAAGTTGTGACTTTCACTGTAGTTCAACAAAGCCCTATGAGTTTTTAAAACTCATAGGCATGGGCTTAATTATTGCAGTGTATCAGTTTTACCTGGATTAAGAGAAGGGAAGCAGTATGATTTTACATTAACAAGATGCACAAAGCTGAACTAACAACAGAGTCCAGTTAGGCATTTGAAAGGCACAAAAGTGTCTGAATTGCCCGTTTCCTGTGTGCTGCCTGTACTTTTTGGGATGTTGCTGTTCTCTAGTTCTGTGTGGACATGACAGCTAAGAAGGGTAATAAGATAAGCCCCTTTTGGCTAAAAAAAGAACAGTGCTAAGCTTAAGGATGACGCACATGTAGGCTCTCCTTTGGACTTCCACCTGAAACTGCAAGAATATGTAACTCCTTTCCTCCTCAGCTAATGAGCTCTAGGGAGTTCCCAATACTGGTCACCTCCTGTTTTAACCAGCTGAGAACAGCCCCCTAAAGCAGTCAGGTTTCTGTCATTCATTCAGTGATCTGTCAAAAAGTTAAATGCTGACTTCAATTCTACTCTTGTAAACATAAAAAGTAGACTTCTAAACAGTGAACTGAATGTTCAGTGTCATTTTAGTAGCACTTGAGCAAGGAACACTTTTATTGTTGACATCATTGGGTATAGACTTGAATCTAATAATAAAAAAGAAGGAATTATTTAATCTTTTTGATGGTTTTCATGTTATTAATGACTTACAAAAAAAAAGCTAGAACATTGAGAAGCAACTAAATACATGTTTCTTAGGGAAAAAGTGAAGAAAAATGTTAAACTCTAAGTTTTAATTTTAATTCCAAGTTTTAATTGGAAAAAGATTAACTGTATATTTGACTTTATTAACAAAGGCATAATTAGGTCCAATTTTCTTCCTCTGTATTGTAGTTAAAATGTCCCGTGTGAGCACTTATAAACCTTTGAACTCTGCAAGTGGAGAACTGAATACAGGCACCATATGTTTCACTTCTTTCATATTGATTTTAAGGTATTATCAACACTCACAAATAGACAATTGCTAATCCATCTTAAAATTGAAGTACTTGCCATTTTCATGATGTTTTCCCATGAGGTTTCTCTCTTTGAGATCTGTCTTTTCAATTACCATTTGCTGTCATTCAGCACTTCTTGCACTTTAATTTTATAGCTTTGAATCCATCAAAGCTTATTTCAGTCCCTTCTCTGTTTCCATGTTGTTTTCAGTCCCAAGCAGTTTTTAAGTATTGATTCTCAAAAAACATTGCTGTTAAAGTATAGTGAGGTTCAGAAAGCAATAGTAACAGTCCATAGTTTCAAGCTTTTCTGAAAAATAAAAATAATTAGAATGTTTGTCTTTTGAATTTTTAGTGGAATTACAGCTTCACCAGGTAGAAACTAGGGCTTCAAGAGAATGTAAGTGTCATGGCATAAAATCTTCAAAATAAGAAAACTCTAGGCACAGTAGCATGCCTAGTGATAATACCAGAACAGAATGACTTAAGAACATGTGTGGTGCTTTTGGCTCCTGGCTTATGCCCATATATGTAATTGACCAGAAAACAAAAGAAGTATCACAATAAAAGGTTGCTATTGTTGGCTGCTCTGTTGCATTGCTAAGGTCAAAGCACCATAGAAATTCTGCGCTGATACTTTTTTGCAGTTACAACTCTTGGGGCTTAGCTGTTCCTAGATAGAGTTGAATTCAGTCATTGTTACCCTTGATTTTCTGCAGTGCTAAATTCCTACTAATTTTTGGAAATTCAAAAATACTTTGACCTTTACTGAAGCCAGTAAGAGCTGTGTGGGCTGATGACTGTTGAAATGGGACAGAAAGTTGCATGCCAGAGCACAGTGCACACTGTCTCTCCAGGCTCCATCATTTAATTCTGCATTACCTACCTAACAGCTAAATTATACCTCTGCTCTTCAATTCCCCGATGAAGGTGTCTGTCTTTCAATCCATAGATGACAAGTAACTACTTGACGTATTACCTTATTTTCTTAAAATCAGCCCTCACAAATACTGTGTCTTTATTTTTCAGGTTAAGCTTGAAAATGGCAATTTTTGTTTTCATGTTTTGTAAGTGTCAGTATGGGTAACTCAATTCTATCCCTTTATCTTCTTTTTTGTTTGTGTACATGTTATAGGAAATTTAAAAACAAAGAGTCATTCTTGGGTGTTTGGCCACAAAATTGGTAGATGTTAGAAGCATGGTAACAAGCTGATCATTTTTCCAGTGAGACATTTTACATAGATCCTTTTAGAATTGATATAGCCTGCTTTTGAATTTCTCTAGTTATGATGTTAAATTTTCTGAGTGCCTAAATGTGAATCTTATGCCTCCTACTTTTGGAAGTGTTGTAATTCTTACACAATTACTTCCTTTTCAGTGTGATTCATGTGTTTTCTACAGTATCTCTCATTTGACAAAATAAACCTGTGTGCTCTTTCATTACTGAAGTGGTAAATTTTAATTGGCTGTATATTTTAATTTCTTCTTGAAAGTGACTTTATGACATCAGTTTTATGAGTCAAGAAGATACCTGCTGTGGAATCAGTCTGCTTTTTCTCTTTGAGTGAAGCAAATTTCTATGTACAGGATAAGCACTGAACTGATTTTACAAGCTTTTGTTAGGAAGTTTGATAGGGTTTTTTGATCCGGCTCTGGCCTCGTCATACCACGTTTCCTTACAAGTTCTGTAGTCTGTATTTTAGTGAACAATCTGACGTTAATATCTCGAGTCATTCTTCATACAACATCCTTCCAAGTGCTTAGGATAAAGACGGTTTTAGAAGGAGCATATATTTAGGGTGGTTAGTGCAACCTAAAGTGTTCTATTCGTCTCTGTGCTGCTTCTTCTGTTCAGAATTGAGTGGGTATAATTTTGGCTGCAAGACTTCATGCTACATGTTATTCATTAAGTTGAAAACTCCATCTGGAGAAGGTATTAATCCAAACTGTTATTCTGGTGCAGCTTGTTTTGAAGTTATTTGCTTTGGAGTGGGACTGAGTTGACCAGTGGTATGTTAAAGAAAGACTGACTCCTTTGGAAATGATTTTTAGTATATTTAGGTATTTACATACAATTTCAGAGTGTCTCATATCCTGTTTGATATGTCTTGAGCATGTCTGTGACTTTGGCTCTCTCTCAAACATAGTTATTTTTATATGCATTCTTCTATTTTCTTAACTTTTTTTCTTTCATGAAGTCTAAAATAAGATTGCTTGACCTAGATTTCTTGCAAATTCTTCAGGTGCTATTGCACATACTACTTGCAAATTATAGTTTCATTTAAAGGTTTAATTTTTTTTTTTTAATTGAGGTTTAGCTGTCAGATGAAGCATTATGTCACTCTTCCATATGCAACTGAAAGTTGGTAATTTAGTCAGCCTTTTGTGAGCAGTTTTTTACAGTATTTAAAATTCCTGTCATATAACAGAGGATCAGTGTGAAGTATTTTTGGAGGGAATAGTTTCTTCTGCTTTTGCTAGATTAGTCTTGAGATCATGTTTCTAATTAACAAAAAAAAAAAAAAGCCAGTCAGCATCTTTTCATATGGGCAAGAAAACTAGGGAAAAATGTAGGGTTGAGATAAGGCAAAAAGAGAAGTTCCTCAGCAGCATCTTGGATACAGCTTCATGAGTTTCAGTTTTTCATTTTAGATTTTATTTTCCTTTGTAAACTATTTCGGAAAAAAAGAAAAGAAAAGGTAAGAGTATTTTTGCAGAAAGAATGATCTCTTCTAGCATTTGGCTACTGCAAAATACCGTAGTGAGGTCACAGACATATAGCAGTGAATAAAAACATAATAGTTATAATAATAGACTAATCACAGAGAAAATCTGATACCCAGTAGACTCAGTGAGTGACTTGCCCTCTTTCCTCACAGTCTCATGGGAGATGATACAATGTGCTCCTGCTGTACAATCTTCCTGTTTTCCAGAGTTTGCCCATCCCCTGCTGGGAAACTGTAATTTCTGGCAGGGATGCCTGCTAGCAGGGACCTCTGGGAGAAGGTGTTGATCCAGAGCATGCTTCTGCCACCATGGTTGCAGACTGCATGCAGGTACCATCACTTGCCGTCTGGGCCACTTTGTTCACCCTTAGTTATTCTTCCTAAACATATGTACCAATATTTCTGTTTTCTCTCCTATGTGTGTTTGTGTTTTCATAAACCAGCATGACTTGAACAATGCTAGTTTATATACTCTAACCCAGGAGTTAAGGGCATATAGTAATTAATATTTAGTTTATTAAAAGCCAAAACGTGTAAACTAACATTTTTCTCAAGTTCTGTTTGTGTATAATACTGAGTGTTCATTTCTATCATCTTCTGCCCCCTTAATTTAATCTTAGTGAAAGGAAGGATGTCAGTTCTATAAACCATATTTAGAGCTGTGAAAAATAGCATTCACTGCAAAATGGGATTCCTGATGGAAGCAAATATGCTTCCAAACAGTAGTTCTGCTTCCCAAAAGGACAGGCCCATTTTAATACCCTGTGGTAGGGTGACAGACAGGGCACTCCAGGCAATCTGCTTGTCTCACTGTAATTTGCTACATATACTTAGTCCTGAGCCACTTAAAATGAAAACCACCATAAACCTCGCTGAGTGGGGTATGTGCCCCACTAAATTTAAGCTTTAAACATGGGCGTTCTGTTCATTCATTGCTGGCCAAAGAGTTTTTAATTCTCGTTTGCATACAGACATGTACTGAAGGTGTAAGTTACTGATAAAATACAATAACTATTTTTTCAACCTTTGGAAATCCATTTTGCCAGCAGATGAGACTGCAGTTGATATACCTGGATAGACAAGTTGGGATTCCTATACAGTTTGTTTGGCAATATTGTACACATTCTACTGTAAATTCAGGAAATAGGCAGGGAGCTCCTAATGAAGTTTAGTGTCGAAAACAGGGAGCCATTTGTATTCTTTGGGCATGAGGTTCTTTAGCTATGTCAGGATGATAAACAGAAACTCCATGTTAATCTGATTTAGTAAGGAGCTTTCAGGATCGCAAGTTGGCAGATTCGTGATCTGACTGTTTGTAAACAGATACAGTTGTTGACCTTGTTCATTGTGGATGTGCTTCATCACTATAGCTTTAGAAAAGCATAATACATTTCCCCCATTACCTAAATTGCACAAATAAAAATGGAAGCCAGATCTTGCTGCCACAGGTTTTTCAAATGACTGCATTATCCCGTAGCTGAGGAGCTGGTGCTGTTTTCATGTGCTTATGCAATGCTTTTAATCCTCAGTGATCAGCATCCTTTAAGAATTAGAGCATCCAGTTTTTCACTCCCATTATTTTTATAGGCACACAGTACACATACACTTGTGCTGCTTAGAAACCACTGTGTGACATGAATTGATTAATAACAAGCTGTATTTAAGGGTTCCCCTGCTGGGCCTGTTGTCTTTCTATTACTTTTCTATTCTTGTTTTTATTATGCAAAATAAATTGTGTTCATCATGTAGCTGGCTTAGAAAAGATGAACACCAAACTCTTAAATTCTATCTCTTTAAAGTGCTAAATGTTAATTGGGTTTCTCAGTAGAAACTGTCTTGAGAGGCAATATGACTATAGTATAATTGCATGAAAGCAAAACATCTGCAAGACTGAAGCAGTATCATGTAGGTTTGTTTTCTAATAAGGTACTTGAAAAGAATTAAAATGATTAATACTTTTACATGCCACAGCATTAATAGTTTTTAATTCAGTGGCTTGTATCTTCCATTTCTCACACAGAAAGCACCAAACAGTATTTGCTAGTGGGAATATCAGAGACCTCTCATCCTTGGAAGTTTGCTTGCACACCTTTTTCTTTTTGAGACTAGGCCGACCAAAAAGGTATCAGGTTGGGTAATACTGTTGCGATTTTATCAAGAATATAGGACCAGATTTCACAGACTACATCTTTATCTTTTTGCATATTCTTAAACCTGCTTAAGGCCCTGTCAGTCTTACCTGTTCTTGTGTCAATGGTGCTTCCATTCAGCAGTGTGGTGATTGTATTCCTGTTGCATTTTGTATGGGAAGTTGGGTGCCGGGAGGGCTTTTCATATTGCACGTCCATTCAGGATATCAGCACTTGATCCACGTATCCTAGCTGCAGAGTGAGAGTGTAATCTGGACTGTGGATGTAGCTCCTTCTCTGTAACAACTCGTTTTCCTTTTACATGACCTTTTTACCTCATGAATTAAAAAGGTCAAATCCAGAAATAAGTAGCGAGACGGTGTGCATTATTCAGAAATGCTAGCTGCAGCCAATTTCCACCACTAATAGAGAAGTAATCCATTTACTCTTGCTTCCTTTTTTAAACCAAAAGTATACCTGAAGCTGACCAAACAGCAGATGGCTAGGTAGCATCTTTCTCTGAAGAGCTTGTAATTGATTTTATATTCATTGATTTGTGAAATCTCCCAAAGTCTTGCAGGAGCTGCTGTTTTTCTTTACTCTTAATGGACTCCTGCATCTTCTCAAAGAAAAAGACTAGGCCCTGATACTGGAGAGCATTTCCCCACTGCGAAGGTGGTGTACAGCACATCATGTCCTGGCATATTGCTTCTTGCAATTAGTGGGCAGCTACTCTGGAAAGCATAATGAGTAGCTCTATAGGAGACTGAAGCATCTATCTCTCACCTACTTGCTGTCTGCGCTACATGTGTCTCACACCCCTGACATCAGTGTAGCTTTGCATCACTGGAAAAGCTGGCTTGGACTTCTGGATGTGAAGCCATTAGAGAAGGTATTTTGGATCTTGCCTTCAGGTGTTTTAGTTCTTCACTGTATCTGTCGTTACTGGGTGTGGTAGAATGCCAGCTGCTGCTGTTTTAATTCACACTAAATAACAGCTGAGTTCATTGAATTGAGTAGAACGACTTAAATAATTAGGAACAAATCTGTAAACTGAGTTGCAAAATCTGATTCAAGGTAAGCTGAAAGAGATTTACTGAGAAATAGGAGGACAGCCGCCTTGCAAACCACTACCTTTTTCACCCACATGCACGTGTGCACACACATACTGCGTGTACAGCACCTTACTAGTGTCTCTGATGGAAATTTGGAGTCAGTTGCAATTCAGCTTAACATTCTCTACTGATGCCCAATATTCATAGAAAAGCTTTGGTTTATAGAATGATCCATTTTTCTGTAGAAAATTATTTGCTGTAAACCTTTTTGTTGTCTCTTTTTCTCAGCTAATTCTAATGACTATGACTGACTTTAATGGCTTTAAACTAGAAAAGAGTAGGTTTAGATTAGATATTAGGAAGAAATTGTTTACTGTAAGGTGGTGAGGCATTAGAACAGGTTGTCCAGAGAAGTTGTGGATGCCCCATTGCTGGAAGTGTTCAAGGCCAGGCTGGATGAGGCTCTGAGCAACCTGGCCTAGCAGAGAGTGTCCCTGCCCGTGGCTGGGAGATTAGAACTAGATTGTCTTTAAAGTCCTTTCCAACCCAAACCATTTTATGGTTCTGTGACTTTAGTTCAGCTTCTTCAGCCATTTTAAGTAGGTAAAACAGAAATTCAATGACAGACATTGGTCTGCCTATAAGAATATTAAGAATAAATTGGTCCTCAGTTTCGTTGCTCATCCTTACCTGGTGAAATAAATAATAATTAAAAAAAATCTTTAAAAAAGGAAGAGTGTTGCACTTTATTGTTTTGTACAAAGTAACCAACTAACAAAATTAATTTTGTTAACAAGTAGAAGATGCAAGTTAGGACAAATGGAGGAAAAATGTTTGTTTAGTCTTCTCTACAGAGATTGATGATTTTATTTTTTATTTTTCTTTTTTCCCAAGGCTTAAAAAATGTATTTCAACATCTGACTTGTGTATGGTTGCTCCAAGCTGCTCATACATAAGGCTGATCAAGACTTCTATTTGATCAGACTTTGATTTCTTCTCTAAGGCAAAATAAACCCGATAATGCTGCATTTATATTCATGTAGGAATATTATTTTCATGTATTTAGGTAATTACAGCAGTAGTTTTATCAATTGTGGAGGCATTTGGAATTTCAAAGTATTTCTAAATTGCTTCTGTTGTAGTTGTCTGATGCTTGATTTTCATTTATTTTACATTTAACTTTTGGTTTGACCGGTGTCTTAAAAAATTTCCATAAACCATACCATTGTGATTATAAAGATTTTGCAAAATTCCTCAGCTGTTGTTGCATTCTTTAGTTTTCAAATACTGCTTTTAATTTTTTTCCTTACAAAAAGAACACCGCAATGACATTATCTCTCTCAACAGAGGAAGGATGGATATTGAGTAGTTTTGCTACTTTGTTTTCCTCTTACATGGAAGTCCACTAGTGACTTCCAGAAAACCAAACTCCAATACTAAAAAGAGGGGGGGAAAAAAGGCAGTTAATTGTTGTGACATGGGGCAAGTGCAGTACTCACGGGTGGTGGTGTAACTCAGGACTGTTACCTATGGGCTGTTAAGTATTCTGCTAATCCATGTGTTCAATTTAACAAGTAAAAAGACATTTGCCTAGTACTTTCTCCAAGATTTTACTCTTTCCTTGCAAAATAAAGTTTCTGAATCTCCAGCAGATCACTGCACTTCCATCAGTTTACACAGTTAGGTGGCAGCACATGTTTTGTTTCTCTCTACGTGTCCTACAGGCAATATGCTGGTATGCAGCTTTGACCTTCAGATATGGTTGCTTGCATACCAAAGGAAGATCTTTGGTTGTGGAGAACCCTTGGTAGTTTCTACATGACATCAAGGTAATGACATGTAATGTAGAGAGGACTTTGCGTGCTTGTAGTAGTAACCTATAGATCTCATCACTGACCCTTCGTTTTTCCCCCACTAAGGCCATCCAAGAGATACTATCAGAACTTCCCAGTTGAAATGAGCTGGGGATTTATTTTGTGTTTGTTTTTTTTATTTGTTTGTTTGTGTTTCCCTTTCAGTCAGACCATAAATCTTGTACTCTTGGCAAAAAGGTTTTTTTTTCCTGCAGAGATTTGGTGAAGTATTGTACCAGTAGCTGCCAAAAAACATCTCTCCAACTCTTGTGTTTTGTCTTGGAAGAGGACCAATTTCCTTGTCAGATTTTGACTTGTAAAATAACTACCTGCAAAGCTCCTTCCCTGCTCTTTTTTAATTTCAGCAAATTATGGGGACTATTGAAATTAAACTAAAACTTCCTTCAACATGTTTGCATTGATTAGACCTTTTATAATGTCTTTATTGTGGTGCTATAAACCTCTTGCAGCAATAGGAATACCCTAATGAGTGAATTGAGGAACCCTCATTTAAGCAGTAGGCAGGCGCAACTGTTTATATTAAGATCTGTAATTCCCACATTTAGCCTTCTGCTGGGAGGAGTTAGATACCATGCATAATTTTCTTGGAACATAGTTTCAAATGTCAAATATCTTATTTTTTATTAATAAATTATTTTATATGAGTAGCCTTAAAGGCTGTTCATTCTAACAGTGTATATGGTCTGAAAGATGTTCTTCTATACTTAAAGGGATTGTGTTAATACTCAGCTTTAATTCATGATGTCTAATTTGCTGTCTTGCTAATCATAAATTTAACAAGTCCAAAGTGGTGGACAAAGTGTGTCCTGGGGTGTATCAAATACAGCATGACCAGGTGGGCAAAGGAGGGGATTATCCCACTGCATTCAGTGTTGGTGTGGTCTCACCATTTAAGAAGGATGTGAAGGTCCTTGAATGTGCCCAGAGGAAGGCAACACACCTGCTGAAGGGGTTGGAAGGCATGTCCTGTGAGGAGTGGCTGAGGACTTCGGGGCTTGTCTAGTTTAGAGAAAAGGAGGCTGAAGGGCTCATTGTGCTCTACAGCTTCCTGAGGAGGGGAAGGGGAGAGGGAGATGCTGAGCTCTTCTCTCTGTTATCCAGTGACAGGGTGTGTGGGAATGGTTCAAAGCTGTACCAGGGGAGGTTCAGACTGATCATTAGGAAGCATTTTGGCACTGAGAGGGTGGTCAAACAGTGGAACAGGCTTCCTGGAGAGGTGTTTGATGCCCTAAACCTGTCAGTGTTTTACAGGCATTTGGACAATGCCCTTAGTAACATGCTTTAACTTTTGGTCAGTCCTGCATTGGTCAGGCAGTTGTACTAGATCACTGCAGGTCCCTGCCAACTGAAATATTCTATTCTGAAATATTTTCTGGCTTGTTACTCACATTGTTGTGGTTTAACCCCAGTTATCAACCAAGCCCCATGCAGCCCCTCACTCATTGCTCTCCTGGTGAGATGGAGGAGAGAATTGCAAGAGTAAAAGCAAGAAACTCATGGGTTGAAATAGACTATTTAATAGCTAAGGTAAAAGCCACATGTGCAAGCAAAGCAAAACAAGGCATTCATTCACCACTTGCCATGAGCATGCAGCTGTTCAGCCATCCACACGAAGCAGAGCTCCATGACACATGACGGTGACCTGGGAAGACAAATGCCATCATTCTGAATGTCCCCTCCCATTCCTTCTTCTTCCCCCAGCTTTATATGCTGACCACGATGCCATATGTGGGATATCCCTTTGTTCAGTTGGGGCCAGCTGTCACAGCTGTGTCCCCTCCCAGCTCATTGTTCCTCCTCTCTGGTGGGGTAGGGCACGAAGCGGGAAAGGCCTTGACACCGTATAAGCACCACTCAGCAATAATGAAAACATCCCTGAATTATCAACACAGTTTTCTGCACAGATTCAAAACCAACCCCGTACCAGCTATGAAAAAAATTGACATTATCCCAGCCAAAACCAGCACAAACAAACTTTAACATTAGCAGTTCTGTTCTTCCATCTTTTTAAGCTACAGACAGGGTTTTTTTGTAACCTTCTTGGTTAACTGTCAGAGAAAAGAGAAGATTCACTGGGACACATGGAAGTGTGTTACTGTTTTTGTGACTCTGAGTCAGACCCTGTCTATGATGAAAAAAATGGGATGAATGCACAAAAATAATGAAGTGAACTGTGCAGTGCATGGCTGGACAGTTGGGGGGGGAGGTGACTGTCCCACTCCACTTTGCACTGGTGCAGCCTCCCTTTGAGTACTGTGTGCTGTTCTGTGTGCTGCAATATAAGAAGGAAATGAGGGTTTTCAAGATGGTCAAGAATCAAGAGGGGAAGCCATGTAAGGAGCAACTAAGGTCACTTGGCTTGTTCAGCCTGGAGGAGACTGAGGGCAGGGCGGCAGAGGAAGTAAACTGAAGGCTAGAAGAGTTAAGAGACAAAAGGAGACATGTCAAAAAAATGTACGGGAACAACTTCCAATCTAGGTGATTTTCAGAGCTTACCTGAAGCTGTGAGAGATGGGAAAATCATTTCAATCTCTTATTCTCTAACTTGGTTTGTTCTTACCAGCTCTTGGCCTGAGGGCAGCAAAGGTTACACAGCACTGCAGTATCTCCTGTACTTCTGTATGACAGTGAGCGCAGTGATGGTGGTAAAACATACTGCATTCAGACTACCTATTCTAGCTTTAATGTCAAAGATATTTTGGCCCCACAGATAATTGATGGACTAGGTATTTCATTATTTTTATTTATTAGTCAGACCTTAACTCATATGAACTTAATGGTTTTCACACTAAAAGATATAGAAAACTGATTGAAGAACACATTAATAAATTCTTTGTGAGAAGTGTGTTATATTGCTGAATTCCCAGAATTCACAAAATATGAGACAGGGTAGCATCCTAGCTGTGTAGGAACACTAGGGAAAAAACCTGGGAGATGAGCAGCAAACTGAATGTTTGCTACTGATGTAGACTGATGAGGAAGAAAAAAAGAACGTACCAAACTGGAATGCAGAAGCAGTGTTGCCATATGTAAGATAATAAATAATTCATTTTTTACTCAGTCTGCATTGAATACTGTCTCCAGTTTTGGGCACCCCTGTTTTAAGACATAAAGATCAGAAATCTAGAAAACATGATCTCTGGAAAAAAATTGAATTCTACATTTATGTTTGGCCTAAAAAAGAGACACATTGGGGAGACATGGGAAAATCACTCAAATATGTGAAGTGCGTTTGTGAGAAAGAGGGTCAGGAATTTTTCTCTGTGTCTGTTGGGTAAATAACAAATAACGAGCTGGAGTTGTGGCAAAGAATACTATTTTCAGGAACAAATATCTAATGTTTAGAATAGCAAAGCTGTATTTCAGGTTGTACAATCTCAAGCCTTTGAGGTTTTTAAGAACCAAGTTATAGTTAGGCCAATATGTGTTCAAAATGGCTTAAATGCATCATATTTTGCTTTGGGCAAAGATTATAAAATAAGTAGTCTCTTTAGCTGCTTAGCTCTCTTTTTATATTCACTAAATTTCTGACACCTCTGTGACCCACTGATTCTTTGTTCCACCTGTCTGCCAAACAGAGCCTTAACACAGCTGAGCATTTCCTTGTCTAGTTTGAGTTTTGGGGTAATCCTCTCTTTTTCGCTTTAGTTTTTACTGACTTTGTAAAATAAAAATGTGTCCTCTAAGAATGGTGTCTTCAGTGAAAGTTAGTTTTTTAACTTCTGCTTGGGAATTAAAATAGTAGGACTTGATTTGTGGATCTTTAGGAGTGGAAAGTTAGAACTGGCTGCAGCCAGGATTCTTCAGAATAGGAATGAGGAAGAGAAAGTTATGAAGAATCACCTTTAGGGATCACAGTCATGTGTGAGCCTTTTCTGTTATGACAAATCCACCTTAGCTGCTGTTGTGCTTGGTAGGGTGAAAGCTGCATAGTGCCAAGATTTGGAATACTTCAGTTATTTACCAAACTAAAAGTGTAACCTCTGATCTGAAAACCCTATTCACTAATTCTTACAGATTTGGCCCAAAATTTTGGTTTGAAAGTGGCACAGTCTATAGGCAGCAGTACTCTTGGATCCAATTCCAGCTGAGAACTTCACAGTATAGTCAGCTTTCTTCTTGCAAAGGAGAAGAAGTAGAAAGCAGCAAAAATGGATATATATAAATTGTGAAAGGAAAATAAGGTACTGTAAATACTGTATATTGTCATTTCTGTATTTGTGTCTTTCAAAAGAGAGGACAAAAACCATTAATTGTCTTAAAATGAATGGCAGTGGGACCACCACAGTGATTATGAATGAAAGGAATATTTTGGTGTTGATAACACAGGAATAAATAGATAGACTTGACAGCTGATTAGGGGAGACTTTTAGTAAGTGAACTGAGAAGAGCTTTTTTAATACAGTTAGGAAAATCTGCATTATCATATCTTGAGATATAGTCATCAACCAGCTAATGACTAAGCACAAATATACATCACATAGTATTGAATAAATGTCATTCTCTTTTTATTTTCTTCCTTTTGAATAACACAGGCTATATTAAGTGAAAGTGCTTGAGTGCCTCTTTAATAAGAAATAGATATATTGAAATCAGTGTTTTACATCATTCTGTACAGTCAAGTGACATCTTTAATTTAGATATAAATAATTATCACTGGAGCTGTAGTTAAAGCCATTATCATAGCATTAGATTAAAAGTCAAAATTTGAAAAACAGAATCCATATAGTCTTAGGATGAATTTGCTACTGTTGTTGTCTCTAGCATCTATAATCAGGTACAAAAAAAAGCCCCTGTTATGCCTCTTTTTATGATGATAGCTAATAAACTCATGTGCTTGACATACTCGGCTTTATCTGTCCAAGTTGTACTCACTCTACTCCCTTTTGAATTAGGTCAGATAACTACCTCCAAAGCTCATCACTATTTCTCCATCCTCCAAAGGTTTCTACCTTTGTCTTGGCTGACTAGAGACTCAGGTCTGTATTTTTCTGTTCCCTGCTATTAATCACATTTAGCTGACATTATTTGACTCTGAGGAGAGATGGCTTTTATCTGTTAAAAAATACAAAACTTGAGAAATACTGAACGTAGCTTACAGTACCACTACATTTGGTAATAGTACAAAAGAGTACAGGAAAGAGAGCAATTCATCAGCTTTGGTCCCAGGAATTGTTTTATCTCTACATCTTTATTTATGTGGAATTACTTACGATCCCTGCAGTCCTCCCTCTGCTGCTGTAAATTATATAACTGTTATATTTTGTCTGCAGCTTTAACAAATGATATATAGAAATCTGATTCACAGTATCTCAAATTGGCTTGTAATCAGACAGAAATAGGACTGGGTTTACACGGCGAAGATTTGATAGTGGGGAAGCTGCAGGGGGTGACTTCTCTGAGAAGACATCAGGAGCCATCCCAGTGGCTCACAGAGCTAGTTCCAGATGTTCCAAGGTGGACCCACTGCTGCTCAAAGCTGAGCCCATCGGTGCTGTGGTGGGACCCCACATGTAACAATTAAATATAAGATATTTAACATATAACAATAAAAAATAAGAAAGGGTAAACAAAGCTGTGTGGCAGCTGTGGAAAAGGAGTGAGAGGAAAAAAAAGAGAAAAAGAGGAACAACGCTGCAGACAATAAAATCAGTGAAGAAGGAGGGGGAGGAGGTGGTCCATGTGAGAGCAGAGACCACTTGCAGGCTGTGGAGAAGATCAGAGGGAAGCAAATTGCCCTGTTTCAGTGCATGAGGAACCACGATGGAGCAGATATGCTCCTGTAGCCTGTGGAGGAGCCCATGCCACAGCAGATGTGTGGGTTCCGGAGGAGGTTGCAGCCTGAAGAGAGCCCATGGAGAGGAGACCATGCTGGAGAAGGTCTTCTGGCAGGACCTGTGACCCTGCAGGGGATTCAGGCTGGAGCAGTCCATTCCTGAAGGACTGCACCCTGTGGAAAGGACCCATGCTGAAGCAGTTCTGGAAGAACTGGAGCCCATGGGAAGGATCCATGTTGGAGCAGTTCATGAAGGACTGGAACCCCATGCTGGCGCTGGAGCGGCAGAGACAAAGCGTTATGGGGTGACCCCATCCCCTATTCTTCATCCCTCTATGCTGCTTGAGAAGGGAGATAGAAGTTAGGAGTGAAATTGAGCCTGGGAAGTAGGCTGGAATGGTAAAAACTTCATCAGGCTTTATAAATCTTTGTAAACAGAGAAAAATAATGAAAACCTGATCAGTCCTGGCTACTCTCTCTGAATCTTCTCTGGATGCATGCTGTTCTCTGTTCATAGGCACATCCACTGCTTAATTAATAATAAATTATTGATAGTCCAGTAATTATGCCTAGAGAAGGACAAGCAGTTTTTAGCAGTCTTCCCCCCCCCC
>VZRE01007926.1:24170-40095 GCA_013396775.1 Cephalopterus ornatus
TTTCCCCCCCCCCCCCATCTTAGTTTTCCAAGGAACGTAGATTTTAAGATGATCTAAGGGATGCAGAGGAGTATCCCTTTATCCTGAAACCATACGGAAGGAAGCTGAGTGTGCTGCTGTGAAGGTGAAGGAGGGCAAAATACCCCGGGGCAAATGGTTGTTTGTTTTTTTCTGTCTCATTTAAAAATCAATACGTTTCTTTAGCATCCTCACAGAGAGCATGAGAGGAAATTTCTTCTGTGATATTGCAATAGTTAGAGTTTGTCTTGAATTGCCTACAGGCAGAAGTGGATGATCTAACAGGGAATGAGTGATAGAGCACAGCTACATCACCTCAATGAATGTAATATCTGGATTTTGTGGCAGAAGCTACACTTCGCTATGACAAAGATACATATATAGTATTTTAAAATGTAGGAAAGGAAAAGAAGCAAAAGAAAGGAAATGAAAATGAAGTATATTTTTAGGCATTGTGATATTATTTTAAAGAATGAAAGATGAGGTGAGGGTTTAAAAACAAGGGATGAGAGAAGAATTATCAGTGGAGGTCACGCGAGCTGTCACTGGGTTGAGGAAGCAAATTCATAATTTGTTGGTTTTTTTTAAAACCAGAAATATTTAGCCTCATTTTGGAAGAGGAAAACATCTGTCATGGAAACTGTATGATTCAAATGAAAAGCATACAGCAATAATAATGTAATTAATTTGTAAAGAAAAAACTAGAAGTGGAAGAAGATTAACAGGATTGCAAATGTAATCATAACAGACAATAGTATTAGATCTTTAGCAACTATGTGGTTGCTGTAAAAGTCTGCTGACAGATGAAATAATCATCATAATCAAATATATGAAGTTAATTTCTGTATTTCTAAAATTCTTTCCCTTCAGATATCAGAAAAAAACATATTAATGAAAAAATAAAGAGTTAATACTTATGAATGGCCATAATGTTGGCTGCCCTCATGATCTGCAGCAGTAAAATAAAATGTTGATTAAACTCGATACTGAACTGACCTTTGATCAACAACAGGTGGCAGTCAGGGTTATTTCACTGCATAAGAATTGCTATTAAGGATTTCATTAACATTTCAGATAAATCAGGCTTTACGCTAGTAACTACATTTCAGCTCTTTTATTTTTATTTATCATTTATTTGCTTAAGAATTCACTAATTAGTTAGCTCCAAGAGCTGCCAAACTAAACCTTTAATTGTTTATTTGAATTGTAAGGTAGTTCCTTCAAGAGTTAGGGTAATTAAACAAAACAAAAAAAAATTAAGCTCAACTATATAGACAATAAATGTGGCTTCTGTTTTGTTAAGGTTTGGGGAAATTATTTCTTCTAATTTTGGAATAGTTGCACAATATACTAAAAAAGCTGAAATAAGTGATCTGAGGCAGAGTTTCATAGAGCTTAAGGCAGGGGTAATCAATCTCACTGTATCCACAGGCCATTACGTTTCTTCTGGTTAATCCTGTATGATCCCCTCAACTAGACATAGCTTGTGTTTTTTGAAGCACAGCTTTTGGGAAGATATTGTGATCCTACATAAGTATCCTATTATACTGCAAAGGACTACTTGCTGTAAAACCATCTCACATTACTCTATGCCTTAAGGTTTTTTACATTGCTGTGTAAAGTACCTAAAAATTCAGGTGACATTTTCTTGCTTTCTCTGTTTCTACATATCTGTGTATCACTCAGCTCCTTTCCTCTGTGTAGTTCAGACCATTAGATTAAAATAGTTTCTGCAGTTCCCCAAGTATGGAAGAGGACAGACATCTGCAGGAGAAGCCAGTGTTTTCAAGTTGTAGGGCAGGAGAAAAGCACTGACCTACCTAGCAAACATGTTCTGCTGTAGGTTTGGGGTTTTTAAACTTTTGGTATCTCAAAGAGTGTTGACAAGTTTATCAGAAGGTTATTTTCCTAAGCTTTAGCAAATCACTTTTAATCACAATAACTCTTAATAAGGTGTGGTATTTCAGTAAGGTGTGCTGTATCGAGACACACCGAATACCAGGATTACATGTTTTTTCTCTGATGGCATTCAGTGGAATTACTCAAAAGGCCTCAAAGATATGAAAGTATAGTTTAGCTACATAAATGTAGTTTGGTTTAGTGGGTTATCTAGCTAAGAACAGGGAAGTGTTTAAGTAGTATTGCAATCTTTTGGAGGGGCCTGTCAATATGGAGGCCTTTGGGATGTAAGTATGAAGAATTTAGAGCAATATATTTGTTAAAGATCAGATGGGCATTTCATGACACACATGTGAAGTCTGAATAATATTTAAGAATCTTAGATTCTTTTACATTACTAATAATGTGTTGGGTTTGTTGGGATTTTTTTGTTTGTTTGTTGGTTTTTAAGTTATTATGAAGTACAGCAGTGACATTACATTTTGGTAAATGGAGAAATTTTCTTTCAACTGAGTGATGGCTTTGCAGCAAGGACAGAATTAGGAATATTTCTAGTTAACTTCATGCTTTACTTGTCTGGTGATTTGTTTCTCAGCAGTCTTTTTCCAGAGGTAGTCTGAATTAACTGACTGCCGAGTCTCTCTCAGATTTTTCCTTTACAATTTACTGCAGGCATGACACATCAAAAGTTAGCACATATTTTCTTTAATGTGGCAGTATATCAGAGATTTCCTGAAGTGCAAAAATTGTTTTATTCCCATTAACTCTCATTGTCACTTCATCATACTGTAGCTTATGTAAGCATGACCATGTTCATTTTTAGTTGCCTAAGTACTGAGCTAGAGTTCTCTCTCTCATTTCTAATTTTTTACATTTTATTTCTTCACTTGTTTTCTTCTGCAAAAAAATCTTTGAAATAGTGATGCTGCTAATAAGCTTCTTACATATTCTGGGTGTCCCCAGTGATAAGAGTATCGAAGTCATGTACTTTCCATTCTATACATTATTTCTTTTGAACTGCTAAAATTCTACATATAGTTCTTTTTATTTCAAAGATAAAAATTCTCAAAATCTTTGGCTTCTGTTGTTATTTTGTGATTCAGTATTTCCCATTGCCTATGGACAATATTCTGCTCTTAATTTTCAAGGCTTACTGTGCCTAGTAGTGTTTCAGTTTTTCAGATTTTTTCTTATCTGCTTATTGCCCCCGCCTGGATTTCAATATTTTTAAATTCAGCTAAGGTTTAGTTGCATGTATGTAGTTCCTGTTTCCTGCTCTTAGTCCTCATCTATAAATATACTGAATCTACCTCTTCTGAGAGGAATTTAATGTAACTGGCTTTGTAACCTTTCAGAACAGAAATTTTAAAATGTTTTCTTCTTGGTGTTTCCTTAAAGCAGAAAATAATCTTCTATCCTATTGTTGTACCAGCATTATATTTTAATTATCCCAGTTTCAACCATCATTTCACATACTCTTCCATTTTTAAACTTGTTTATACATAGACTTATAGGTCATGGGATAACTCAAGTTGGAGGGGACCTCAGGACTCTAGTCAGTCCTCCTGCTCAGAGCATGGTCAGCTGTGAGATTGGTCCAGGTTATTCAGAGCTTTATTTAGATGAGGTTTAAGAAATCCGAGCAGGCAATGCTGCACAATCTCTCTGGGCAATATGGTCAGTGCTCAACTGAACTCTCTCCAGTTCATCAGTGTCCTTGCATTGAGGGCAGGCTACAGAACTGGGTGCAGTACTTCAGGAAGAGTCTGATGACTTTTCAGTAAAGCACTACGATCCCTTCCCTCTGTCTGCTGGCCATGGTCTTGCTGATAAAGTTTGGAATGCTGTTCACCATCTCTGTGCCAGGACACTGCTGACTCATGCTGAACTTGCTGCCCTTCCAGCCAGGCAATGCTCAGCCTATGCCACTGCAAGCGTTTTTCCCTTCCTGAGTACAGGACTTTGTATCTGTCTGTCCATGCTGAATTTCATAAAGTCCCTGTCCGCTTATGCCTCCAGCCTGTCCAACGCTCCCTGGGTACCCTTAAGCATATCAGTTGGTCTCCCCCTAATACGGTCCCATCTGCAAAGTGGATGACACTGTTGCTTCCTACAGGTCATTGATAGATATCTTATTGTATAATTCTGTATGAATATTTTTTGCCATCCTTTTCACTATAATAGAGTTGTTTCTTAAGAGAAAATATTTTTATTCTTGATACTTGTGCTCAGATTTGCATGGGTTTGAGCAGTCAGTGTGAGTCTCAGTAAATTATGCCTAAGTATATCTGGTGCAAATGAAAATGTTCTCTGAGTTTTCATGCCAGTTTTAATGACATCTTTAAGACATCATTTTAGAAATTGCTATTGCTTCTAATTTCACTTTCGAAGTTGTAGCTTCCAGAACTTTATCTGCAAGCAGATAGATAATATGTCACATCTGCTTCAGTGCAAAACGACTCTTCTTACTTTAAGCACCCTTTTTTATCAGTGTAACGGGACTGTTTACAAGAAAGTAAGGATGGTTTTCTCAGGCTGTTATGCCATTTTGTCCTGAGGACAGTACCTTCGATCAGAGAGGCAGTTGGTTCAGCTGAAAGGCAGCAGCTGACACAGTTACCCTTGCTGGGCCAGTGAAAGGCTATGGGAAACATTTTTGTGCAACACCAAAAACTCTGTGCAAAGGAAAAAAGGTCCAAAGTCCAAATTAATGTCTAATTTAATATATTTGTTGATTGTATCAGTCTTTTTTTTTCCCCTAAAAGGATATAGTTGTGCCTAGAGGGAATGGAAAGTGATAATGCCAGCAGAGTTTCCGCTGAGATTGGTGGCAGTACTGGATTAATGGTTGAACTTGATCTTAAAGGTTTTTTCCAACCTAATTGAATCTGTGATTCTCTGAATCTGTATCCAGTGCCTTGCTCTTCCTCTTTCTGCACCAGTCACCTTCAAGGGAAGCTGCTTCAGCTACTCATCAATTTTATACCTGTTACCCTGTTTTCTGAGAAACTGCTGTACCTTAATGGCATCCCTAAAGTTATTTTTTATACCTAAGAAGAGATAGAAAGCACTAGAGCCGTTCAGTTAGAGTCCTCACAAACATAAAAGCAGTCATACCTACTAATTTAAGATGTTTGTGAATGGTGCTTTTGAGTGGAAATGGAGACGATCATTGAATAAACTGGCATTAAAATTTGCAGTGTCCAAGTTCCACTAACAATTTTGTGATCATAAGTGACTGTGTCATTTTCAAATACGGGAGCTGGGCTTCCAGGTCACAGTGTAAATACTTCTGA
Organism: Cephalopterus ornatus; assembly: GCA_013396775.1. Lineage (NCBI taxonomy): Eukaryota > Metazoa > Chordata > Aves > Passeriformes > Cotingidae > Cephalopterus > Cephalopterus ornatus. Next base: position 29,384 of record VZRE01007926.1, read on the forward strand.
AAATTCCGAAAACCTTGCTATTTCTAAGAGAAAAGGAATGCCTGACTCATGTACACATTTAGGCTCTACATTGTATAATCAGCTGTCTGAATGGCTTAAGATACTTAATGTGTGCATTGGGGCAGAGGTTGAGTTGCAGTCCTTAATCTCATCCATGTTCCATCTCTGAGCTGCATATCTGACAGTGTAGGCATAGCTTAGACATGCAGGGAATGTGTATGCCCCAAATCCATTGATTTTCAATTGGAGTGGACACTTGGCTTAGTTAAAGCCTTTAGAAATTCCCAATCAAGTCAGCTAACTTGAAGCATGCATTTGTTATGCTCTCAAAGTAGAGGCACTGATGTTAGTGAGTGGCAGGGAGAATAATTGCATGGGAAGGAAAATGTACTTCAGGCTGATGATATTTGTGCTGCTTGCCCAGCTGCAAGCCTGTGATTCTGGAACAAGAGGGCATGGAAAGGAAGAGGGAGGTTCTCTTCGACTCTTTGCAGCTGTACAAGTTAAGGAGACACACTGAAACCAAAAAACCCTACACAAAATAAAAAAGAAAATGCTTTAAGAGCAGCTGTTACATTGAGACAAAAATGTCATTGCCCAAATCCATAATGAAATATAGTGCTGTGAAAATATCACTTCCTCGCCTGGAAGTAACAAGACATTTTATCTTGTGTCATTTTATATGATCTGACACAGAGATGTGAAGTCCCCTTGAGCATCTTACGAATTTAGGAGGGAGTTTGTAGACAAAAATCTGCCCGTCAGTCAAGATCGTGTAATCACAGCTTCTTCCTGATGAACAAAACATTTGTATTTAGATAGCACATTTACATTGAAAAATCAACAAAACTAGGATAGAATGTTTGAATTTGTAAGCTGTATATTTTTGCTTTAAATTCAACATTTGAGAGTAGGGCAGAAAGGTTTCATTAGCATCAATATTACATTTTGTGAGGGCAGGGCGTGTGTGGACTGACATTCATAAGGGGAGTGAACCAGGGTCGGGAGCCACTGCAGTCTTGTGGGAAGGGACGTGGTGGGAGAAGCTACGAGCTGGAGGGGCTGCTGCCTGCCTGCCTGCACTTTTCCAGTTGGTACTTAGCTGCTCCTTAGGCAGTGAAGGACCGGAGTGGTGCAAAAGAGACTTGATTTGTGGGGCTGGGAGCATGCAGAGCACCCAGAGCATTTCCTGGGCTGCTCGTCATAGTTGCTCTTCCCAGTTTGTGCAGCATTTTTAGTCTCTGCTTCCAGTTCTGCTGGGAGCTGCTTCTGGCTGCTGCTGGGAATGGCTGAATCCTCCTGTGGGAGGGCTAAGCTCATGGGGAGCAGCAGCGTCAGCCTTGTCACAGCCATTGGCACAGCAAGAATATAAGCATCTCTGCTTAAACTTGCCTGGGGTGGTGTGGAGGGTGTGCAGTGATGGTCTCAACACCCTGCAGGGTATCTCCCTTGCCACCAACTGCTGCTAATGTCCTTTACATGTTGGAGGCCTTGGCTTGGAGGGCACATGGAGGGAGGCTACTGTTGGCCTGATGTGGGGCTGCAGAGCCCCTGTGGCCTCTCCTGGGTACAGGCGCCCTGAGTGATGTGCTGACTTGCCTGAGGAAGGAGCTGCTGGAGGGCAGTGGTGCTATTCAGGGGGACCTGGGCAGGCCAAAGAAATGAGCTGAAAGGAACCTCATGAAATTCAGCAGAAGCATATGCAAAGTCTTGCCCATGGGGTGGAATAACCTCATGTAAAACAATGGCTAGGGACCACATGCCTCAGAAGCAATGGTGCAAAAAGGGATCCGAAAGGGCCTAGTGAACAGCAGTTTGCATGTGAGTCAGAGGCGTGCCCTCACAGCAAAGAAAGTCACCCACTTCCCTCAGTTTCATGGGCAAAAGTGTATCCAGCCCGTCAGGAAAAAATCCTTCCCCACTACTTGGTATTTGTGAGACTGACTGTGGAGTACCATGTCCAGTTTTGGGCTCCCCAGAACAAGAAGGATGTTGACTTACAGAGACCAAACAAGGTGGTCAGGGGGCTGTGGCAAAGGGCATGCGACACAAGGCTGAGAGAACTGGATCAACTCAGGCTCAGAAGAGATGGCCAAGAGACCATCTTAGTGCTGTCAGTGAGTGCCTGAGTGGAGGATACAGAGGAGACAAAGTTAGAGTTTTCTGAGAGGTATACAGTGATATGATAAGAGGCAGTGAATCCAAGTTGTAACATAGAAAATTCTGATTAGATATTAGGAAAATATTTTTACTGTGAGAGTGGTGAAGTGCGGGAACTGGTTTCTGAAAGAGGCGGTGGACATGTTCAAGACTCAAGTGGACATATTCCTGAGTAACCTGATCTAATTATACCTTCTTTGAGCTGAGGCCTGGACTAGGCAGTTTCTCCTGACCTAATTATTCTATTATTCTATAATATTTTCATATTTTTATATTTATATAAAAGTTGGAATTTCTTTTTGTTGTAATAATAACATTTCTTGAGGTCTGTATTTAGTAGGCCCACATCAGGAAATTTTATATTGATATTAACATTTTCTTTCTGGCAAAATGACCTAATTTACTAAGCTAGTCATTGAACAAATTGAGCACCAAAACACAATTAAGATATAAATTTATATAGTTGTGTTCAGCCTGGCAATTCAGGAAGACCTGTTTAGTTGCTTTAAGACACATGCATTTAACTCATGCACATGAAGTTCACTGTAAGTGTCAAGGACTTTTAGATATTGCACTATCACATAGTATTATGTCTAGCTCTTGTTGAATAACTGCTCTAGCAACATCAGGTTTATGCCCTACCAGTAGGATTCAGTCTTAGGTTTTTCAACTCTTATCTTTTGTTTGTTAATCTTTACATAGTTTTGCTAACTTTTTTATTTCTGTAAAATTGCCAGGTATTCTCTGAATTCTCACTGGAAGATGTTTACTAATATACTTATTGTTCAGGATATTAAAATCAAGGTCCTGAGTTTCTTGATCTAAAAATCTCTCTTTCTTCTCATCCAGGTCAATTTAAACAGCCTGTGCAGAGCAGTGCATTCATAAATGTGAAACAAGCCCGCACCAGCATGTTTGGCACTAAGAGGTCAGTTTCCACTGTTTTTTGTTATGCTTTTCATCTGAAAAAAAAAAATAGTATGGCTGTTGTGACTCTAAACTGAAAATTTTACATTTTCTAAATGTTATACAAATTACATCAGCTAGATATATTAGTCTTTTTATTATACTGATTGGGTTTTCTTTGCTGTACAGCTCTGGTCTACTTTACTTGACAGGTATATGGCATACAGGCCAAGTAGCGCAAATGCAAATAGCCTCCCCAGAGCATTATGGGTCACAGCAAGAATGCCAAAGAGGACACTGTGCTAGTACTGGAGAGCATCCCTCCTGCTTTCTGGGTGTGGAAAAAAACATCAGGACAAAAAAGTGCTAGTGTAAGATAGGTTCTTTTCTGTCATTTTAAGGAATCTGTACTGAATATAAGGTAACTTTCACTTCTTATTCTGCATGATTCAATGTCATACTACACCAAATATCTCAAAAAAATCAACAGTTTTGAGTTCATGGTGTCTACTTCCTGCATCTTTGAGTGCTCTTCATAAGCATCAGGTATCCTGTATCTGTCATCAAATGGTATGGCCCTGCTTCCCCCAGTTTGTGCAGCTGCACAAGCCCTCATGACACATCGAGGTACCTTGCCAGATACCAGCTACTGCACCCAGGGGCCTTCTGCAGGGAAGTGTGATTTCTCTGTATAACAAAGATACTATAGACCATTCCTGTCCTGTGTGAACTCTACGATTTTTGTGCTTGTTCATAGGCTTTTAGGTTTTTAGTACAAACTAATCAAGGACTTCAACACTTCTGCCCTAGTCGCAGGGCAGCCTAGTGAAACCTTTTCCTGGTGGCGGTGGCAGAGCACCTTTAATCTGGTATCTGGAGGAGTACCTCGCCTCTTCTGAATTGTTGTGAAGAGGGGAGGCTATCTGGCCCTTAGGTAGAACATACGAAGCAGCATCTTGTATGTCTGCAGGAGTCAGGGCAGGCAAATGATAAGAAAAAGCACCTTGGTTTTCTGAAGCATCGGCTCCTGCACTGGTTGCACGAGGATTCAGGGTGAGCTGCAGTCCCTTCGGAGTCAGGGTGCTACCAGGGGCTGCCCTGTCTGCTGTGCTCCTGCAGCTATGGGCATGGCTGCCTCACATGGCCATAAATTCAGCTTGTATACAAGATACAAATGCAGCACATTTTTAGGTGGTTTTTTTTTCAAGAAAAGGAAACTTTGGTTGTATTTTTAGATAAGGACAGGATCTGTTGTGTTGTCAGTATGATGAGTTTGAGATAACTGTTGCTGAGGGTACAGTAATGGAATTGCAAACTTCCCATTTGAGGATTTCTGCTTTTAATTAGTTGCCTCTGTAGAATATTAACACTCCAGTAAATCAAAGGCATTCTGTAAGTGAAATAAATTATTATAATACATTATATTCATGCGGGCTAGTTGTTTTTGCCACAGTTTAGTATAACCTCATATGAACTCCTTATGGGCTGATCTAACAATTTTTTTAACTGTTAGGATCATCTCTTTATCTTTTCTTAGCATTATAAAGCAATGGCAAAATGAAGAATTGTGTTTGATTGGTAGGCTTGAAATGTCTTTCTTCATCTTTTTCCTCACAGATTTTAATCTTCATTACTATGTAAATGAAAATTCACAATAAGGAATATTGCAGACAATAAGAAATTCTCTCCCATATCTGCAAACAAGGTTTTAAGAAAAAAAGACACATTTAAGGAAGAGAATTTCTTTGTCTCTTCGCTGTAGTGTGTTCTGCTATTTCTCACTTTACGCAGACTGTTATTAATCTCTTGCAATAAATAAAGGATGTTCTGCTTCCCGGAGAGAAAGAGTCATAGTGGACTTCTATAATAGTAGCCTTCTATGTGGACGCTGGGAAATTACATCAAGTATTCTTGAGATTGGTGCCATGTTTTAGTTAGGCAGTGATTAAGTACTTGTCAGGTGTTTTGTTCTAACAATTGCAGTGCATTTTGAATTTAAATTTCATAGAGAACTATTAGTTGTGAACAAGAAAATCTTGAGGTTCAATTGATCATTTTTAAATTTTATAAACTTCTACAGATAGACTGCCTAAAACTGTTGAAAGATTTTGAAATCTTAGTTTGATATGTTAATTCTCTTCCTAAAAAGAAATACTGTATTAATTTGGAAATATAATTAAGAACAAAGCTATTTTTCTACAGGAAAGGATGACTTAAGGTTTATTTCCTTGAAAAATGAATTTTAATTAGTTCTAATAATACATTACTAATTATAATCTCCACAAAATTTTTAATGAAATTGCAAAACTCTGGCTCAAAAACTGAGTTATTTCCTGTCACCAGATCTTTGAAAGTTACCAAATATATCGTATCTCAGCTACTTTTTCATTTATACCTTTTTCTTAATTTTGCATTTATTTTGTTTATTTGTTATTTCTAGTGGATAATCCCTGTTGAATGGGCTGATAAAAGTGACTGTCCAACCAGAACAGCTTTGAGAAACTTTGTATGTGAGGCAGATATTTCTCATCTGCTTTATAAGAAACTGTGTTGTTAATGTGAATTGACGTTGCTAACAAAGAGGTGAATTCCTCTTAATTTCAGTTTAATTTGAGAGCCAATCCCATGCTTTTAAATATTAAACTGTTGTGGTTTCTCTTGTTATATTGTATTCTGCTCTCATCTGTTTCTCTATCATGCTAATTTTTCTCTAATTAATTTAATCTATGACTAGACACCATCATTGAAATAGTCAGTACATATACCAGTGAGTTCCTACGGTGTTGTATTATTCATGTTGTGTACTTATTTTTGTCTTTCAAGAGCAGTTGCTGATACCATTCTTATGTGGAAGGGAAAAGTATTTAAAGGGTTTTAGAGAAGGGATGTTTGTTTTGTGAGAACCGTCTTTATATGTGGAAGATGTTCTGCAAAGATAGGCTCCATATTAGCACATCTTCAGGATCTGCAGTAAACTCTGTCTCACTGTCTACCTACCACTGTTATGATGTTCAGGGATACTCTAACCTGTGATTATTTATGTTCTGCATTTTGGAAAACTCATGTTGTATAGCGCATTTAAACTGTGTCCATGCAGCTGGAGAGTATTTCTCCTGGGTGGCAAGCTCAGTTTTCTTTTCCTTCTCTAGCCTAGATTGGAGTGCTTCAAAAGATGGCCCAAGTGACAAATGCAGCCTCCAGTGCCAAGCCAGTTGGCCCCTAAATCAGTTCAACAGACTGAAGGAAGCAATTGTGAGAAGCAGGACATAAGTATGAGGACATTTGCTTAAGCGTATGTGTGATATTGCTCCATTTTTGGAGCTGCATCCCTTTGTCCATTTTTTTAAGAGCCTTGCACATGATACATGTTTGAATTGGGCTTGCAGAGAATACCACGTTGTTCCTGTGAAGTGCACAGACTATCACTAGTATTTCTGGCTACTTAGAAGTTAGCTGCCAAATCCAAGTCTGTCTGTCTCCTGCAAGAAGTGTATGGTGTCTCCTTCCCCTTCTTTGGTTTGAAGCTCAAGAAGGTCCATAGAGCTAAGGGAGCAGATAGAGCTTCTGGGATCTGCTGCCAGTACTTAGGCTGTTGAGGGCTAGTGTTATGAGGTTTAATTCAAACTATTTTGGAGGAAAGAAAGAAAGAGTGAAAAGAAGAGGAAAGGACTCTCATCTCCAGGAACCCGGATTGCCCTGATATGGACCCAGAGTTTATTCTTGCTGTAGTCTTCCTTGTGGAGAGTATTTTATTTATAGGGTGTGAGTCCACCCTGAGGCACTGTGGCCAATGCAGCTGGTAGCTTTTGCTAGGTGCCACTGGCTGGTTTCCTGCTTCAAGATGGATGGCCAGGTCAGTCTTGGCCAGTGGTCCAAGAGTTTCATAACACAGCAGTTATTTTGGAGGAAAATAGTTTTCTTTTCAAGTCATATTCTAAGTAGCCATTAGCAACAATATTGAGTATTGTGTTATAAGAAAAATAAACCTTTCTTCCAATGTCTAATTGTATCGGCATGTTTGTAAACTTAGATAATAAAGTTGAGCTGGACAAGTAGTGTGATTGGTATAGAAGGAGGATGATGAGCATCAGCTTTTTAGTCACTGACAATTACTGACTACCTATTCTTATATCTGATTTTGATTTGAAAGTTAAGAAAATAGTGTTCATTTAAAAGCTCCTGATATGAACAGACTGTAGTGTTTTCAAGATAATATAAGCCTAGTTTCTTTTTTCCCCTTAGTTGCAGAGAGGCTATGTTTACATATGGTTTCTAAATTTCGTGGTTTTAATTGGCATTAGTCCTGGACCATTGCTGTGTTTGTTCTGATATCTCTGCCAGGTTCTAAAGCATGACCAGTGGATGCCCACAAGGCTCTGTCCATTACTGAAAATGTGCATGTGCCAAATTTTTTTTCTTTGGGATTTTAAAGTGTACAAAAATAATTATCTGGCCAAATTATTATTTGATCTAAATTTTTATGGTATTCACGTGGTGCTCACTATACCCTTTCTTTTGCTTTTTAATTGGAAGTGACACTATTTGAATGAAGCTGTAACATGCTTTGTGTCATCTGCTCTGTTATGGAATTAACTTTCTTACTGCTGAACTTTGTTACAGTAGTGAACTGCAATATAATATCTATTGACATGGACTGTTTTTAAGCTCACTTCCTTTTCTGAAATATGAGCTTCTATTGTCTTGCACTGTTTTATTGCTTAGGGGTCTGGAGGCTGACTGATACAAAGTGATAAGGAGGCTGTGGGACTTAGACTGTTGTTCAACCAGAACAGACACAGTCTAGAATACAGACGTATGTAGGGCAACAGGATGTGTAATAGACACAGGCAGGGGACAGAGTGGGGAACAGAGAAGGACTTGACACTGTGTAAGGAATAGCTAAAACACTGATGTGTTATCAACAGTTTCTTAATCACAAATCCAAAACACAGCACCATATGGGCTGCTGTGAAGAAAATGAACTGCATCTCAGCTCGACTCAGTACCATGTAAAAAGCCCAATCAGTGTTCATATGCTGGAGCTTAAAGCTCCAATAAAATGGTTGTGTATTTAACAAAAGATAGAAAATACATATTTTTCTTTTACCAGTCTATCTAATAAAAATTTGGCTTCCTATAGATAAAAATAAAGTCACAAAATTTTTAAGCAATGGTGAACAGCTCTTTAAAAATTTACTCTAAGCAAGCACATCCTTAATTAGAAAATGTGAATTAATGTCTGGATATCATGTATATTTTTAGAAATGAAAATATAAAATAAATTTGTTTAATTTTTTTATTAACTGATTAATGTCTTCTCAATTTTACTTTTACAGAAGTTTATTTCACAATAAGGCTCTACTCTGCCTTGTGTAGGGCCTTTCAAAGATATTTACATGAGCTAACCAGGCAACTTGGCATGTACATTTTGTTAGAGAAAGTCATCTCCATTTCTACACCAACTTCATGCTGTGGGTCTAATACTCAGAATTATTTAATTATCCTGATATGTTTATTTACTGTATCTTGGAGTTTCTGTAAAAGTGTCTGATTATTTCCTGCAGATTATTTAATTATAAAATTACACCTGCACTTCAGTTATAACCTTTAATACCACAAGTTCCTTCTTCAAAAGTTGCTGGCACTTGAAATTACAAAGAGGACCCAACATTTTAGTGGCTGGATTTTTGTTTGTTTGTTTTTTTGTTTTCTTTTCATTAGAATGCAAATTGCTTATTTATTTCTACAGTTGATCTCAAGTAATTAATGTGTGAGCAAAATAACAGACACCTTTCTTGTCATGGTACCAGTTCCCTTATGCTTTAGAAGATTCAAGAGGTGCAGAGTTCCTGAGTAATACCCTTAAGATTGTGTACATGGCCGGGCTTTTCAGTGTACAGGGATGTACACCCTGTTCAAGTACCCACTGAAGGGCAAAATGCTGGCATTTCCAGAGTCAGTGAAATTCTTTTGCTTTTATGCTAGAAGTCATGATGTCACATTTTCTAATAATGCTCTTTACCAAGAGTATGCAAGATGAGGAAAATGTTTTATTTTACTTTTTAAAAAATGCATTTGGAAGAAAAATATGCCAAGGTATAAACTGAAGGTCAGTCTTGCTGAATGATGAAGTCAGTTGAAGGTACTTATGTCCCAGTTCAGTCATTTCTTCTTGCATAGGAAAGCATGAAAAAATTTCCCAGACAAGGATGAATTTTTCCTTATGCTCAGATTTCATGCTGAGCTTGGGCCTCAGTGCCCTGCAGATATCTCCAGTTGGTGGTATGTTTCTAGTCTTAGCAGAACTGCTCCTGGTAGATTCTGGCTGTAAAAAGATAAGATTTCTCTCATTTTTAGAAAATGAAGTCTGTAGATTAGAGAATTATCAGTGCTGCCACATGTGAAACCTACTCTCAATTTGAAACCTATCTAGTTTAATTGTAACTTTGGTGTGAAAAGCACATGTATGACAGTCAGCACCCAACAGAGCTCAGTGGCATTATCCAGCCTCTGCTGCATCTTTCACATGTAAGAATAGCTACACTGGTGGTCAGAAACACATTTTCTCTCAGGGGTTGCTTGCCAGATACATCTCTGAAGCCTTCCAGGGCAGAACTGGTACTACATAATGAGGGTAGTTGTGTCCTACAGACTTTTTCAAATGCTTCTGGCAATTACATGATTTCTCAGATGTCTCCCTTTTTACGGATGCTTTTTTAAATCCCTGCCCACAATCACACCACTATATCACAGCAAAAGGCTTTTCTCCCTGTTCTTTATTTCCTAACAAAAATCCCAATATCCTGATAAAAACCAAGCCTTGTTGCACAATGTGGTATGTCTGCATCCTGCTCTTATGTGTATAAAGTCCCCGGGTTAAATTTTCAACATGGCAAACAGTAGATACCTGCTGCTCCTTGACACCTTTTTAAACACTCATACTGATTTATTTTATTATGGTGTTCCATAAGACACTTTGGTAAAGCATGTTCTGATTCTGTGTTCAGCAACATAACAGTTAGGACCAACTAACTGTCTGCATCTGTGCTGTATTGCTACAGATAGTGGTCATGGGTTGTTGGCTCTGTATTTATGTGGCCATAAATTGCCCGTTTTGCTGACAATTTAAAGTAAATGAAGGAAAGCATCAGCACTGCTGGCTCTCTGGCAGGAAGCCTAAGAGCATGTTGGTATGCCTTGTGTGTCTAAATAGTGCCACTTCAATGGAAAGTTTTAATTAAGTTCATGTCTGTGTGTGCAGAGAAAAAATCAAAGGCACTTGGGAAAGAGAAAGTGTATTTGCTCTAGAGTCATAGAATCACAGAATCATAGAATCAGATTTGTTGGAAAGGACCCCTGAGATTATCAAGTACAACCCTTGATCCACTACCACCACAGTTACTAGACCGTGGCACTAAGTGCCACATCCAGTCTCTTCTTAAATACCTCCAGGGATGGAGAATCCACTACCTCCTTGGGCAGCCCATTCCAATGCTTGATTACCCTCTCTGTAAAGAATTTCTTCCTAATATCCAACCTAAACCTTCCCTGACAGAGCTTAAGACCATGCCCTCTTGTCTTACTGATAGCTGCCTGGGAAAAGAGAGCAACCCCCCCACCGGCTACAACCTCCTTTCAGGTAGTTG
>VZRE01007928.1:0-11600 GCA_013396775.1 Cephalopterus ornatus
CCCTGGACATGCTCCAGCCCTTCAGTGTCTTTTTGGTCCTGAGCACTGGAGGTGTGGCCTCTGATGAGAAGTCTATGTTAGACTATTTTCAGCAGTGCTGCCCCACGGAGTCTGGGAAGAGGGTCAGGATGAAGTGAGCATCCTTTGACTCGTGCCTTCCAGCCTCCAATCTCTGCCCCTGCTTCATTGTTTTCCATATTTAGCAACTCTCAGTGGATTTCCCTACTCAGCTAGAGCTGAGACTCCAGAGGGCAAACTGTTGCTGTGGTGTTTTTTCACCTTTAATAAGCTGCTTTGCCCCTCATAGCTCTGTCCTTACACTGTGTGACCTTGTTCACAGTGGTTAAAGACCTCAGGGCACTGTTATTAAAGAATGTGTGAGCTTAGAGTAATGGAAGGGTAAAAGCTGCCCCATAGTGAACAGCTGAAGGTACATGATCTATTCAGCTTATCAGAAAGATATAGAGGAGAATTGATGAGAGAGTGTATTTCCTTCCCGGATCCTTCAGTGGGTACCAAAGGACTCCTTGGTCTAGTGGGAAAGGAGGTAACAAGAACTGAGGACTGGAGATTAAAGCTGTAAGATGTCAAATTGGAAACAAAACAACTTTTTTTTCCTCAGTGAGGATGATTAACCTTGGATAATAATCATCAGGGGGAAAAGTAGATGTTTGCCTTTTTGATGACTTGGAAAAAAAATCTGGCTTTCTTCCTTAAAAAAAAAAAAAAAAATTAGTCAAGCACAAGATTTTGAACCACATCCACATGAATGACTGACATAGAAAGGCAGGATATTTATTATACTATATATCTAGAAGGCCTTTCAGATTTCAGAAAAAGACAGCATTATGCAGGAGCATTGCATCCAGGCTCTTTGCCTAGGTAATTATATTTCACCTGCCTAGACAGTTCTCTGGTTTCATTCACATTTCAGCTGCAACCCTTCCTTGACTGGAGGTGGATTCCATTCTAGGATGGCTCTTAGGAGCAATTGCAGCTTTCCTTATTCTAGCTGAAAAAAAGGAGATGCTGTTTCCAGTTAAGTGACCACTGAGGTAGCTCTGGGTAATGTTTGTGTGATTTATCACCCTTTGAAGGGAGGCAAGGTGATACTTTTGAATGTAGGAAAGGAATAAGAGTATTAGTGGAGCAGCCAGAGAACGCACATCTGGTGAAAATCCTATATATTTGCTATTTTTTCTTGTTATTTTGGTTATTATTGGTATCGTTATTAATAATCAGCAACAGAGTAAGGCTGTCATTAGCAGTAGGCAGAATGATCCCTTGGTGCTACAGGGAGAGGGAGAAAACTGTGCAAGTGTAAGTTAGAGAGACATGAAACCACTGATGAACAAATTCAGAAGTTTTTCAGGTCAATATTTTTTCTCAACTTTCAACTCTTTCACCTTCTCTGTTTCTTGGCTGAAGCACCTTTCCAAGAGACATGGATCTATTTCCACCTTTCTGCTAATGTCTTTGAGTGCCTACGTAACTTTAAACGTACAATTGCCAGAGGAAGGAATGAAGAGATTCACGCCTGGCAGGGGTTTGATTTGGCTTGAGAAGTGCCAAATCCTATGGAAGAACTGGGGATAATTAACTCCTTATTCAGGTGTCTGTGGTAAAAGCTTGGTTTTGGCTGAGTTCCAGCCCTTGACTACTTACCTCCTACCCTCACCCTTCTTTGTCACCACTGAAAAAAAGAAAAATATCTTTGTCTACCCATAAAATGGATGTTGTCTTTGATTTTAGCAATCATGGAGAGTTGCCTTGTGTGAATATTTCTTCTTTCCTTATGACATTTTCTATTCCCTTCTGGCTTGACACAGATGATCTCCCAGTTCTGTCCTATGGGGAGAAAGGGGTTTGGCCCCTCAACTCATCCTGGATAAAGGAGCTCTGAAAGACCACTAACACTGGGGAACAGACAGCAGGAGGTATGGATATTTTACTAAGCAGCTTAATTCCTGTATTGATAGTTAGAATTTCTATACTTAACAGAGATGCCTTAAATTTTGTGAAGTGTGAGACTAATCCTGCCAAATAAGAAGCAGTAAATATGAGCATATAAATTTAACGGAGAAGAAAGAATTATATCTTTGTTTATCCTTGTAGTACAGAAACAAATGGATCCTGTGCAATAATCCCACATGAAACAAGAAAGAAATCTCAAGCCCATGAGATATCTCCGGAGGAGTCAATGATAATGGGTTCTCCTCGATGGCAGTCTGATTGCTTGGCCTCTAAAAAAAGGATATTGTGGAAGGCAATAGTGAACAGAGTAGGGTTTGGAATAAGTTTTCCATATCACAGGTGTACAAAACCATCTGAAATGTCTTGAAAAGAGGCAGGTGAAGGGGAGTATGATAGAGGTATGCACATTCCTGAAAGGCACAATGAGTAGGAATAGAGAATAGCTATTGACTATTTATCTTCTCAGAAGAACCTGTGTATTTACCGGGCAGAGGCAGTGATGAATTATGGTGGTTCCTCACATCCATCCACCAGCCTTGGGCAAGTGGAGAACAGCCTGTGCCCGGCATATTGCTTCCAGCCTGGTGTCAGCCCCTTAGACTGTCCTGATGGATAATGATGGGCCATTATTATAACATAAATTAAGACTAACCAGGAGCACCCGCCACCCTCCTTTTCCAGGAAGGCCCGTTTAATGCAGTTCATCTGTTATTGCATTTTCTTTTTTGGCCTTTTTTCTTATTAATGTCTTTCTTTTCACCACCTGTGAATTAAAAATCAGCTATTTCTGCCCTGACTGCCAGGTTTTAAAGCTCTGCTTTATCTGTCTGAAAACCATGTTGTGTTTCTTCTTTTATATACACCAGCCTTGCAATAAAGTTTGTGACACCGGAGCTCGCAACGCCTTTATCTCCAGCTATATCAGCTCCATGGCTGTAAAATCTCCATCACCTTTCCTTTCCAGTCTCTCAGCTCTGCTGAACCACCCACTTGTCCAAAGGAAAATGAGAAGTAGCTTTTGCTTTTGAGCTGGAGGGAGCAGGAATGGGAGGGGGAATATCTCAACTTTGGCTGGAGAGGAGAAGGCTCTGGGGAGAACTTATAGCCCCTTCCAGTGCCTAAAGGGGACTAAAGCTGGAGAAAGACTTTGGACAAGAGTGTGGAGAGATAGGACAAGGAGGAATGGCCTCCCACTGCCACAGGGCAGGGTTAGATGGGATATTGGGAAGAAATTCTTGGCTGAGAGACCCTGGCACAGGTTGCCCAGAGAAGCTGTGGCTGCCCCATCCCTGGAAGTGTCCAAGGCCAGGTTGGACAGGGCTTGGAGGGACAGTGGAAGGTGTCCCTGCCCATAGCATGGGCGTGGAATGAGATGAGATTTAAAGTCCCTTCCAACCCAAACCATTCTACGATTCAGCTCCTGGTACTGCTACAGGCCTGCTTTCACAGTAATCCCACTTTCCCAGGCTCCCCTCTTAAAAAACAGGTGGAAACACTGTTCTTTTCATATTAGCTGTTTGTTTTATTTAATTTGATGGGATGTTTCCCTGTCAGCACCCGGAACGGCCTTGTTTCCACTCACAGCTGCTGGACATCACTGGCACAGGGGGACTTTATTGTAGGGCATTTCTTCCAGCAAGGCAAAAGAACTGCCTTTCATTTCACAGGCTGTACATAGAGGAGTTTCATTTTCAGAGATATTTCCAAGCCTTTTTCTTTTTTTTTGAGTAAGTCATACCTAAAGAGGAAAGTGAGATGAGGCAGGATTTATGTGTCACGTTGCTGTACCCCAGCTTTCCCAGCATCTGGAGCTGCTTTGTGCTTCCAAGCAGTGTTCCACAGACCAGTTTCAGTCATGCTTTATGGTGATGGTCAAATAATGGGGTAAGGGAGCTGCAGTAATATTCGTTATCTAACTATGAAAAAATAATATGGCAAAATTATTCAGAAGATATATGAATAGGCAAAAAACCCCCTCAATGGTAGTGGTCACTGAACTGGTGAGTTGCTGATGTGCTTGGCTGTGAGAAACAGAGCGAGGAATAAAAGGTGATAAATCTGGTAATACCTAGGTTATCCTCAGAAAACAGCCTGGCAGCAGAACTGATGGCTGCAATAGTTCAGAAGTACCTACAGGTATTCTGCATTTGGCATCATGGCTTATTTGTCGTGTTTGTAGTGGTGCCTGGTTTAGTTTGTCATTGTCTGCTCATGCATTTTAACCACACCAAGGCGATATGTGCGAGCCATGGGAATATTCCTGAAGGAGAGAGGCTCAAATTTTTCCCTGTCACTCTGAGTTTTATAAATCATCCATTAGTTTGCAGGCTGGGCTAAACTTATTTTTCTCCAACAAACCACGTCAAGCCAACTTGAGGTCTCTGCGCTGACTCCCCAGTGATGCTTAAGCAAGACATTCTGACTTACCCGTGTAGACAGATTGTAAAGATTAATTTGGATCTACAGACTGAGTTTAGACAAAAACCTTACTCTGAGTTTCAAAGAACTCCACTTTTCACGAGCTAAAGGACAGCCCCAGGCCTGATCAGAGCAGGACCATGATGAAGTGTGGGTTGGAAGCCGAATGCCTGAATTATTAAGTTTGAGCTCATCTCAGCCGTGGGTTGTTCAGCAGAGCCATGCACAGCTTGATGGATTCAATTGAGAATCTGGGCTGTGCTCATGTACATTTGACTGTGTCAGCTTCAAGCTGAGCTGCAAGTTCAGTGGAACGAAAATAATTCAGAGTGAGACTCCAGCCAGGCTGCTGGGTTTCTCCAGTTAAACCAAAGAGTTTCGCTCATTGGAGGTGGAAACTTCTGGATACCGACAAGTTCCATTGGAAACCACAGGGATAATAAACAGATGCAGGCAGGTTGAGATGTGGTGAGACACAAGTCTAAGCTGAAGCTCTGCAGCGAAGATCAGAGACTGTCTTCTGGAACTGGGAATGTATGGCTCCTTCGAGAGAGGCTGTATGGCACCCGAGAAGGAAAAACTGCTCTGTCCTGGCTCGGGCAGCAAAACCAGAGGATAGAAGGTGCTGCAGAAGGAAAATGCACCTCAGCTCTCTTCAAAGCAGGCTGCAAACTGAAGTCCAAAGCACAAGCCTGTCCCAAGACTCAACGCACACCTGCGCGTGACTACCAGCATCTCCCTTTACACTGCATCACATCCCCTGTAGGATTATTTCACATTTAGGTCCTTCTGAGGCAAAGACTGTGACAATGCTTTTTAGAAACCCCTGTTTTTAATTTCTCCTGAACCACACAATTTTCCCAAGGGCAAACGTTTCTACGGCCCCCTGAAAGGTGAGAGAGAACATGCAGCATTATGGTCTCGGTACACTTCCAGCTCAAGGCTTTCTTTCCTTCAGTACCTGCCTCACAGGTCCTCCTTCTCCCTGGCATCCCTTAGTGGAAATCACAGCCTTTTTACATCTCGCACGAGATGAAATAGCACAGTAGCCAATGCCTCCCATTTGTTCCTCCTGCAGGAATCACTCTCTGAAATTCCCTGGCCTGTGTTATAATGGAGGTCAGAGCTGAGCAAAATATCCCCTCCCGGCCTTAAAATCTATGAATAATATTTTTCCCTTTGAGACTCTAGCCAGGACACAGGGGGAAAAGCCTCAGTCACACCTGGGTTATGGACTTGGGCTGGGTGTAGGTTGGATAAAACCATCACAGATAGATGGATTCAATGCATCTCCCTCTGTCCAGCTGCACCTCCATTGCAGCCCCACGGGGCAGTACCATTGTGGTATCACAGCAGTAAAGCCACTGTGAGCTGGGATGGCATCTCACATGTCTGCTCTCGCTCACTGATTTAGTATTCAGAATTTAGAATTTATTGAGGATTCTTCTTTTGTCACATCATCTATCAGAGACAGACACCACCGAGATGGAAGGGGGAAAAAAAAATTAAAAACCTGTTTATTGCTCAACTTGCTCTAGGCATCTTTTAGTTTATTGTTCAGCTTGGTTCATTTCAGTGTTTCAATTTGAACGGTTCGCTTAGTTGCTGTGGCTAAAAAAAAATAAATTAAGAAAACCATAAGAAAACCTATTTAAAAAAAAAAAAAAAAGAGAGAAGAAGAGGCAGCAGCAAAAGTTGAGATTTGTGGGGCCCCATAGCACCTCACAATGTCAGAGGTGTCAACAGATAATTTAAGGGCAGAATCCCACATAGTCAGAAGAGACGTGCTCCCAATTCCTATTCTGAGTGTGTTCACCCATCGAGCTGCTGTTGGCACCCCTGGGAGGAGCTGGGATGAGAGACCCGCATTGCAGATACCCTTCCCAGGGTTTGCTACTGTGCAGCTGCTCTTGCGTGCTGAGCCTTTTGCCGGGGTGTGCAAGGACCCAAACGCTGCCACTCGCTTTTCTCAGGCTGGTTCCTCTGTGTGTGTGTGTGTGTGAAATTGCCCTTGATTTGTGCCAGCACAAACAGGATTGGTGTCCACGGGGAGTGAAAGGTTGCTGCATCTCCTGCGGTCAACCAATGGCAGGTGGGATCCACATCCCGCAGGTTCCCAAAAATGGCATCCTCGTGTACTGCCTCCCTCCAAACACAGCAGCTCTTACTCCAGCAGTCCTAATTATGGCTCTGCTGATCCTCCAGACCTCGCCTCAGATATCTCTGCCTCCAGCGGGGTAGGGGCTTCCCAAAGAAAACAGGATCCAGCTTCTCCACGCAGCTGCTTCCAGCTTCCAGCATTTGAAGAAACCTTCTCCAGCAGCAAGTGTACTAATCTCTATGGGAGATAAGTCAATTACAGCAAATTGAGCTATTTCATTTCTGGCTGCAAATGGCTTTCAGTTACACAAGTAGACACATTAATCTAATAACTAATGATCATATATTTTCCTAATCATACAACGCTGTGTGAGGTATTATATCTAATTATATTTAAGATTAAGACATCTTTATATGTGTGTTTTTGCTGGTTGCCAGGCTGGTGCAGATGGATGAAAACAGAAAAAGAAAGCAGGAATAGTTCCAATCCCCGCCCTGTAAGAAACAGGAGGTCCCTTTGAAAGATGGAAAGATACAATTCAGAGAGGATTGGCTGAGGTTGCCTCCAGGATAGGATAGGAAAGAATAGGAAAGAAATCATGAAAAAATGTTTTATGATACTGGATTTTTTTTTTTTTTTTAATGCAAGGGCTGAATCCAGAGATTTGATGCTAATGATTTTGGAGCATAGAATCTTTTGGGTTGTAAAAGCCCTGTAAAATCATCACTGTTCCCCCAGCACTGCCAAGCCCACCACCAAGCCATGCTCCAGGTGCCTCATCCACGTGGCTTTTAAATCCCTCGAGGAATGGTGACTCCACCGCTGCCCTGGACAGTCCATTCCAATGCCTGACCACCCTTTCAGTGAAGAAATTTTTCCTGATACTGAACTTACATTCCCCTGTCTCAACTTAAGGCTGTTTCCTCTTGTCCTATCACTTGTTACCTGGGAGAAGCAGCCAAAAATCCACCTGTCTCCAGCCTCCTCTATGATCCAAACAGCAGTGGCTGGCAGCAGCGAGGTGCCCTGCACTTAGACTGGGATATTTAATTTTCCAGGCTCAAGGAAGCTCCCACGAAGCTAAGGGTTAGTTACTGACATTAGTACCTGAAACAGGGTTTTCAAAGCAATCTCTTAAAGCTTATCCTGATACTAGTACGTACTAAGATCACTCCTTGCCTGGACTGTTGGTCTATATGATAATGTCTTAAATGCAGTTATGCAATCACTGATTATTCTCCTTGGTAAATATTTTTATTCATGTGGGTATTTTTTGCATCAGTCTAGCAGCAATCCATCATATGTGAAGGTCTCGTGGCAGCTGCTGTTAAAATCAATATGTGTTAGGATGCCAGAAAACTGAGCTCATTTTTCTCCTCTTTGACATCGTAACTAAAGATCATAATAAGAGATAATGATAATGATGCAAAGCAATGATTAGAGATACTCTGCTAAAGGAAAGAAGGGAATCAAGCAAGCAAGCAAAAGAAGAGTGGTAAAATAAGGGGGAGAAGGACTTTCCTCTTTCCCTGGGGGAAAAGTGGGATTAATTGCCAGGGAGGCATGCATGGAAATCACAGTTAAAGTACCCTCCCTTTACCCTGGACACCTCACACCAGCATTACATTTGTGCGTCTCTGCAGCAGGCACTGCCAAATCCAGGGCCTGGGCCTTCAAACCCCTTTCTGAGCAAATAGTTCCACAAATTCAGATAGTCCAACAGACCACCTATTTGAGAGGGAAACCCCTCCCTGGTTAGCCCCGGTCGATGTGGAACAGGTCTTACAAGGCTGTGGCACAGCCCAGGCTCTGTGGGACTGTTCCCAGGGCTCAGTCTTTGTGCCATAATCAGATGTGACTTATTCTGCAATGTATTTGCGCGGGAAAACAACACTCAGAAGGAGGTCCTCCTGTTTTCGGTGTTGTATAGATGCGTGTATGTTCGCAAGTGCACATCCCATATTGGTGCTTGTGCTCGTACCTGTAGAGATACTGTGTGTGCAAATAACCACACATGCACGTGTGTGTACTCACAAGTATGTGCTCCGTATGCAAAGCTAGAAAAGAGTCAGGGCTGAAATTGCACATAAATGATGAATGGATAGGAAAGGGTTTGGTAGGAATGAGAATATTTCTCTGTTAAGTGTAAGTGGCTTTCAGTCTTTACTCAAGCAAAGCCACCACACTGCCAAAGGTTGGTCAACCAACCTCTGATATATGATATAAAACATAATGAACATAGCACAGTATAGTGGAGCCTATATGTGTAATTCCCCCAAACTAACCCCCTGGCATACAAGCCATGATATCCATGCATCTCTACATGTATAAAACATAGAATCCCAGAATGGTTTGGGTTGGAAAGGACCTGCAAGCTCGTCTAGTCCCACCCCCTGCCATGGGCAGGGACACCTTCCACTATCCCAGGTTGCTCCATGCCCCATCCAACCTGGCCTTTGACACTTCCAGGGATGCAGGGGCAGCCACAGCTTCTCTGGGAAACCTGTGCCAGGGCCTCACCACCCCCACAGTGAAGAAATTCTTCCAGATACGCAATCTCACTCTGCCCTCTGTCAGTATGAAGCCATTCCCCCTCGTTTTGTGCACTACATACCCTTGTAAAATACAGGCATGACGTCACACATGCATATATAGGATTATTTCTGTGGGAAGAATTCTGCCTGTAGAGGCTGAAAAGTGGCTAGCTCTTAGGAACAAATCAGCATAAACGTGTGAGACTATTTTTTCATACACCATCTTTCATACATAATAATCATCTTTCATTCATAAGAACATGTATTCATGCATAATCTTACTTTTTTTTTTGGCCTGGATATACAGTACACGAGTATTATTTGCATGTCTCTGAAGTGCACCGTGAATCCTCAGCACAGTGTAAAATCTGAATGACCAAAAAATATATGCATTTGTTAAATAGCAGGCTTGGAAACACAACACACGCGTGACCCTGTCACCGAAATCCCAACGCCGAGTGTGAGGTAATTCCTGGAAGCTCAAGATCCTTTGTAGCATGAGTCCATCAGCCTTCAGCCCCCAGATCTGTGGCCAGAAAATCAAGCTCTGTCGGTATGAACACACTTCCCCTGCTCTGATTGCTTCCTTGTAAGCAAAGCTGCAGTGGAAACCCCATCCCGGGAGGCGGATGGCATGTTGGGATGTCAGAGGGAGACTGATCCTCCCTGTGCCGGCGCCTTAGGCAGCTGCTCTTTGTCGTTCAGTTCCACTAATCACACCGCGGCTCTGACATCCCTCCCAATATTTAACTTTCCTGGGACCTCTGGTAGTTTATTAACATTTTCATGCTACAGGTACTGGTGTTTCTACCTTCAATTACACGGCCACTTTCTATTTTTTCCTCTCTTTTTTTTTTTTTTTGCTGCGGGAAAATTCCCTGCCCCAGGCGAAGCGTTGGCTGCGGTGATAGGAATAATCATTTGTGGGTGATATTTCAGCAATGCGCAGGGGGAAGTGGAAGACGATCTGTGACATACAAAATGGATAGTATCAAAAATCAATTCCACTCTTGCTATAGGAATGAGCAAAGGAGAGGGGGGAAAAAAAAAAAAGAAAGAGAGAGGCAGTTCAACAGCTTTTAGAGGAGGGAAGGCTTGAAGGGAGGGAAGGAACTGGTTTAGAAGAAATGCTTGCTTTGTGGTAGTACAATAAAACACACTTGAAAAATTTTTGATTTTTGATGTGTATTCAGGTGTGTCTATGAATACTTTCAACATCAGGTTTGGTGCTGGGAAATCCAATCAGTGCCAAATCACAGAATCACAGAATATGATGAGTTGGAAGGAACTCACAAGGATCATCGAGTCCAACCCTTAGGCCTGCAGAGGACCATCCCCAAGAGTCACACCATCTCCCTGAGAGTATCATCCAAACTCTTCTTGAACTCTGACAGCCTTGGTGCTGTGCCCACTGCCCTGGGGAGCCTGGTCAGGCTACTGCTTCTAACAGTAGATGATTTCAGATATTCACAGCTCTGATAATTAGAAAGCTGCTTCTAATTTCCAGCCTAAATTTATTCATGGCTGGTTTAGAGCCATTTGCACTTCAATAGCCCACTCCCAGAGGAAAGAGGAGGTTGGTTGCAGGGCTGTAGATGGAGGTGATAGGTTTGACCTAGAGAGGAACCTGGTTCCTGCAGCCTCTGCCAAAGACCCGCTTGACTGGGTTGAGCAGTGGGCATTTTATGTGGGGTTGAAATATTAAAATGGTCAGGCCTGCAGGCGGGAATTCAAGCTTCTCATTACTCATTGTCACATATTAAACATTTGGTGGTTCCAAAACTGTATTTACTTTGAGCTAAAAAACTGGCCTTTCCTTTCCCTCAATGTCTTGATTCCTTGTATGACAGGAAAATGAAACAGTTTATTTTTCCTTGATTGATTCTTTTTTTAGTTGTAACTTTCTACCCTCTCTCCAGTGCTGAGAGAAGAGGATGAGAAATGCTGACTAAGTAATTTTAGCCCTCTTTAGAAACTAGTAGGAATGAGTTTAGATTTTAAAAACCGATTTTCAAACATTTTCTTTTTATTCCCAAACAGTCCCTGGAAGAAAGTCGTGGCACAGTACATGTAGGTGATCAACCTGAGCACCCTGTCCTGTATAGATGGTAAAGAAAACATGATCCTGCCTGAGCAGTTATGGGAACTTAACACAGAGAGAGTCCATGGAGAATCTGTAGTTGGTACGAACAGAGATAAGTTGTCTCTTGAAGCGCCAAGCAGATTACAATGTAGTTCCTCCTAAAGATTTTTAAATCTTTAAAAAATGTATGGGAAGTGATAATGAAAATACCACTCTCTCTTACTCAGAGCTTTTTCCATTTCATGTAAAAACCCTCTCTGGAAAGGCATCCTTCCCACTCCTTCTGATAGGTTTGGAAAGAGACGTGCAGCATGCAAAAGCCTTGAGCAGATCATCCAACTGCCTGCTGCAAATTCTGGCTGGGGCAGGAGGGGCCTCTGCAAAATCTGTCCCCTTACATTGCTCCACTATCAGTCAACATTACTCTGAACTCTCCCCCAAGGTTTTCATCATCCCTCCACAGCACTCCAGCCTGGAATCATAGAATGGT